>JAJOZX010002473.1:435000-512500 GCA_023014485.1 Bathynomus jamesi | reverse complement strand
ATGATGGCATTATATCTCTTTAATTTAAAGTTGAAAAATAAACTATGAATAACAATTCATAGTTGTTTATCGCAATAGGCATACAATTACATATTTGGTTTTGCATATGTTATGTCTCAGCAATGCTGATTGCTGAGTCATCGTATCACAATGGCGCCATGCTGCAGTCGGCCAACAGCATTTGCTTTGTACGGACGTGTTTCAAAAGTGTGAGCATTGTGATCTTATTATTCACGCAATATTCGAGTATTGAACTATTGTATACTTAAATTACTATAATATTATTTTCAAGTAAATAATATGACGCCTTCTAAGACCACAAGGTCAGTAACGAAAAAAGAAAAACAAGAACAAAGTCATGTTAAAGTGTTCGGAGAACCGTGTACCTTGAAAACATATTTGTTGCCAACTCAAGCTGATGTAATGAAACATTTTTTTTTAAAGGAATCTAATAACGATAATAAACAGGTTGTAAAGGATACCAGCAATGAAATTGTATCAATTTGGAGTAAAGCTTCTTTGCCTGTGATATCATCAAGAAGAACTGAGCAAAAAATCATTGACTATAAAAATAAATATCAGCTGCTAAATAAATCACAGAACACAAAAATATATGTAGAAAAACTAGAAAAGTTTAAAACTGAGGCAAAGGAAATGTTATTTGATATTTGTACGTGTAAATGCAAAGATCTGAACAATTGCAGTTGTGAAAAAGGCAGGACGGTACCCGTAGAAGAAAGAAAGTTTCTTGCGGATCAAAGAACTAAAAGAAACATGGCTATTGGGGTAGTGGACATGGACAAAACTAGACGCTTGAAGGAAATGCTAAAAGAAAGAATGAACAGTTGATGAGGGAAAACAGTAATACCGAACGCAGAGATGATGTTCCACACGTAAAAAAGAATCGGCAAAAGGAAGAATCTTGCTGTTCTACAATCATACCACAAAAAGATAGACTTTCGTCTCAAATGAGAACGTCTTTGCCTAGCTTAGTTAGAGAGGCAGATAGATATAATATATCGGACAGATCAGCAGCAGCTCTTGCAACAGCAGTGTTGCAAGATTGTTGAGTTATGAGAAAAGAAAATATGTCTAGCGTAATTGATAAATCGAAAGTGAGGAGAGAAAGAGAAAAGTATAGAAGCAGCCTACACGGTGAACAGATTGGATTTCTACAGATCTACAGAAGCTAAGGCTAACAAAGACCCTAAGATCCACTCTAAGGTTAGCCCGAGAGAAAGGAAAGAGTAGGGGGTTAAGAGAAGAGAAGAGAATAAGGGGTTAAGTAAGGAGCAACACCTATCACTCGTGGGTTAACATTCATTCAGAAAAAGAGGAAAAAAGTCTCACCATCATCATCCGCCGGCCACTGCCGACAAGTCAGAAAAATAGTCGGAGAAAATAGGAGAGGGGTGAAAGATGAAAAGAAGTAAAATAAGAACGTTTACAAACCATGCAAACACAGTCTTAACTCACTGTCATACCATGCAAACTACAAACATGCAAGTAGAGTGTTACAGACATGCAAAGTAAGGAGATAAGAAAAAAAAAAAAGTAGGTACAGTTAAACAAAAAGTGGGTTAGTTTACGCCACGAGCTACATCTACGTTCGTGTTAGTCTAATTTTTTTTTTTTTTATTGCTGGCATCACACGCTGCCATGTCACAAGCTGGCATTTATCGTCAACAGACTCATCCTCGAGCACCACCACCAGAGCTCCTGTTAACTTTTTTTAATTTTAAACAACGTTAATACTTTTAAAATGTCTGTCAAGACGGTTCTTAAACATATTAACGCTGGAAGAATGAACGACTGACGCGGGAAGATTATTCCAGTTATCAATTGCTTTAAACGTAAAGAAGTTTTTAGCGATATTAGTAATGAAACGTCTGCCACGCAACTTAAATCCGTTATTGCGAGTATTACTATTATCGAAAGTGAACAATTTGTCAAAATTTACGTTATCGATGTTATTAACGATTTTGAAAACTTCAATAAGCTCCCCCCCTTAATCTCCTAGTTTCAAGTGAATACAGGTCTAACTCTCTAATCCTATCTTCATAAGGCTTATTGCGCAATGACGGAATAAGTTTCGTGGCACGACGCTGAACCCTTTCTAACCTATCAATATCCTCACGCAAGTACGGGCACCAAAATTGAACGGCATATTCTAAATGAGACCTGACTAGGGACTTGTAAAGGGGCAATATAATATCCTTCGATTTAAATTCGAAATTACGCGCTATGAAGCCTAACATCCTATTAGCTTTTGCGCAAGACTCCAGGCACTGGTTCCTAACCTTTAAATCCTTAGATACGCGTACGCCTAAATCTACTTCCTCGTCAACGCTTTCTTATTCAAAAGGTTGGGGAACCTACGAGGTTGGACAGTATTTTAGATTTAGTAATAACTACGGATGATAGGCTAATTACTGATCTTCAAATAATAGAACCGTTGGGCAATAGCGATCACAATATGGTAGAGTTTGTCCTCTCAGTAAGTCACTCGAAACCAGCTAACTCGACGAAAATTCCTAACTTCCAGCACGCAGACTTTAGTAAATTTCGAAATAAATTGTCACACGTCAATTGGGAAAACGTGATGGGGAACTCCAACGCAAAACTAACGTGGGAATCGTTCGAAACAGTATTTAGAACTATAAATGAGGAATGTGTACCGTACAAAATTAAGCGTGCGAAAGTAAACAACAAGCCCTTGTGGTTTACTTCTAGAGTAGGAGACATTATAAAGAGTAGAGATAGGGCTTATAGGCTACATAAGGGCGATAAAGACAATTTGTGGTTACGAAACAACTACATATCTCTAAGGTGTGAAGCGAAAAGTGTAATAAAAAAGTCCAAGCGCGAATTTGAAATCTCCATAGCTCGTGACGGTAAAGAAAACCCCAAGCGATTCTTTCAATACGTCAATAATAGAAATCCAGTAAAAAGCGTCTTGGGGCCTTTGAAAAATCTAAACGGAGATCTAGTTTCTGAAAACAAGGAAATGGCTACCTTGCTAAACGAATTTTTTACGTCAGTTTTTACTATAGAAGATGTAACAAATATCCCTACGGTCACGGACATAATACCGTTTGATAATGGTAATATTTTGGATAATAGTGGTTAGTGAAGGGGAGGTAACGCGCTATATTGATAAAATGAAAACGCGTAAATCACCGGGTCCGGATTCCATATATCCCATACAACTAAAAGAATTAAAAGATAGCATTGTTGTGCCGCTAACAAAGATTTTTAATGCGTCTATTTCTGAGGGGTGCGTACCAGATAATTTCAAGTTAGCAAACGTAACACCTATCTTTAAGAAAGGCGATAAAGGTGCGGCGGGAAATTATAGACCAATCAGTTTAACGTCTGTTGTAGGTAAGCTACTGGAATCAATAATTAGGGATCGTATAGTCGAACACTTAGAATTCCATAAGCTAGTTAGAAATACGCAGCACGGATTTAGGCGAAACAAATCTTGCTTAACTAATCTTTTAGAATTTTTCCAAAGCGTGGTTGACGTTTACGATAGACATCGGGCGGTTGATGTAGTGTATTTAGATCTTCAAAAAGCGTTTGACACCGTGCCGCACAAAAGACTCACTGAAAAAAACTAAGGCTCATGGAATCAGGGGTGTAGTAATAAATTGGCTAGAAGAGTGGTTGCGAGGCAGGAAACAGAGGGTGGTCGTTGATGGAGCGGAGTCGTGTTGGGCTAATGTAGCGAGTGGCGTTCCTCAGGGTTCTGTATTGGGCCCCTTGCTTTTTCTTATATATATTAACGATTTAGATGTCGGCCTAGTCAGTACAGTTTCAAAGTTTGCGGATGACACGAAGCTGGGTGGTAGGGCGATTAATGACGAAGATAGAGGTAAAATTCAGGAAGATCTGAATAAAATCGTTGATTGGTCAATCACATGGCAAATGAGATTTAACGTTGATAAGTGCAAAATTTTGCATATAGGTTCGCGTAACGGTAATTTTGCGTACAGTATGTCAGGGAAAGATTTAACAAGCGTAGAGCAGGAAAAAGATTTAGGAGTTATGGTCACGGGTGATTTAAAAGTAGCGAAACAAAGTACAGCAGCGGTCAATAAGGCGAACAAAGTGTTAGGTTTTATAGCTCGAAATTTTGAGTACAAATCGCGCGATATTATAGTTCCACTTTATAAATCATTAGTTAGACCCCATTTGGAGTACGCGGTCCAATTTTGGAATCCGCATATGCGCAAAGATATAGACAAAATCGAGAGAGTTCAAAGACGAGCAACTAAGATGATTCCGTCGCTTAGGTCAAAGTCGTACGATGATAGGCTTAAGGAGTTAAAATTGACAACACTCGAGACTAGGAGGTTAAGGGGTGACCTAATCTAGGTTTTCAAAATTATGAATGGGTTCGATAACGTAGATAGAGATAGCTTTTTCGAAATATCTCAATATAATAGGACTAGAAATAACGGGTGTAAGTTGACAAGTAGAAGGTTCGAGACAGCAGTTGCGAAAAACTTTTTTACGCATAGAATAGTAAATAACTGGAATAGTTTGCCGGTAGAAGTAATTAGTAGCACGTCTATAAACATGTTTAAAAATCGATTAGACGCATATGTTGATAGAAAGGGTATAGTTTAAGGTAGTAAAATTAAGGCTTTCTGGGGATAGATCCCACAGCTCAACACAAGTGTTGTGGGATATAGGGAGGCAGCGTCTTGGGTTAGGGGATACTCTCTGTCCTTACACACCCCATTTAAAGAGATTCCTCTGCCGAGCGGTGCCTCCCATAGTACTGTGAGGTATTGAAAAACTCATGATCTTCACTTGCCCCACAAACACCTTTAAATGGGAGACCCAAAATGGGTGCCCACACATTTCTACATTACTGTACAGTCTTTACAGCCACACCTACACTTTTTCTCGTAAGTGTATATATTGTAATGTACAGTATATGATTGTAAATTTTGACTTGGTCCGCAATCGATATGGACCGTGACTTGATGGATACCGTAATGAAATTGACTGGATTCTTTGGATCTGATATATTTGCATGTCCGTTATAAATAGATATAGAGTGTAATATTTGTGGATAGTAGTCTATTATGACTAGATCCTCTGGATCCAGAGACTCTATCTTTAGTTTTAAATCGATAATTAATTGGTTTTAAATTGATAATTATTTAGTTTCCTAAAAATTGGTCGTTGCCAATTTACCGGCGGTTTTTACATAAATTTCTTATGTTCTTGTGGTTCGGAACCCACGTAAAATTGTAGGTCCCCTCCGCCACCACGGAGGACATACACAATACACGATTACGAACACAGTTAGGTAGACCAGCCATGAGTGGATCCTAGGGTCTTTGTTGGTCTGAAACATTATAACATTATAACATTATTATCATCCATCGTGTACGTGTAATTATTGTTGCGAGAACCTATATGCAAAACTTTACATTTGTCTACGTTAAATTGCATCTGCCACTTATCTGTCCACTCCACAATCCTATTTACATCGTCTTCGATCCTATTTCTATCGTCCTCGTTAACCTTACCGCCTATTTTATTATCGTCCGCGAATTTTGACACGTTACTAGTCAATCCTACATCTATGTCGTTAATGTAAATTACGAATAGCAATGGGCCTAACACTGAACCCTGTGGGACACCGCTACCTACATCTAACCACCCGGATTCACTACCATTAACTACGACCCTCTGCCTCCTAGCACGAAGCCATTCTTCTAACCAGTTAGCTACCTGACCGCGTATACCGTGCGCTTTAACCTTCGCAATTAGTCTCCTATGCGGAACTGTATCGAACGCCTTTTTAAAATCTAAATAAATAACGTCAGCCGCTCTATGCCTATCGTATTCGCGCACTATTTCGTTATAAAATTCTAACAAATTAGTTAAACAAGACCTATGGCGTCGAAACCCATGCTGACTACTATTAATCAAATCTCTACTTTCTAAGTGATCGATAATACGATCCCTAACTACGGATTCCAAAAGTTTACCGACAATTGACGTTAAACTAATGGGCCTATAATTGCTAGCTACTGCGCGGTCGCCTTTTTTAAAAATTGGCGTGACGTTAGGTAATTTGAAGTCTTCAGGAATAATCCCTGTTTCGAGTGACTGATTAAAAATCTTCGTTAAGGGGCCTACGATAACTTTTCAAATCTTTCAAATGTCTGGGATAAAACGCGTCAGGACCTGGAGCCTTGCTAACTTTTAGCCTATCGATATAATGCGCAATCTCAGCCTCGTAAACAGTTATTTCATCCAAAATAGTCTCGCTACTAAATGGAACGATATCGTCCACGTCGGGGACATTATTTACGTCTTCTACGATAAAAACTGTCGCAAAAAGTTATTGAAAATACCCGCCATCGCCTGAGCGTCAGAAGCCAAAGCGCCATTAACATCCACTAAAGGGCCTATGTTATCTTTTACCGGCTTACGATTATTAACGTATTCAAAAAACTTTTTTGGATTATGTTTACTATCCGCAGCTATAAGTATCTCTAAATTACGCTTGACATTCCTAACTGATCTTTTAACCTGACGTCTAAGCTCGATATATCTATTAAAGTTAGCTGCCGTGCCATTGCGCTTACTAAGTCTATACGCTCTATTACGCTCGTTTATAAACTCTCCTATTTCCCTAGTCCACCACTTCGGCCTACCACGATTTCTAGCGCGCTTGGGCCTACGAGGAATAAACTCCCTTTCAATATTCCTAAAACTTTCTTTAAACGTCACCCAACGCAAATTTGTGTCATTGCCCATAAATAAGTTATCCCAGTCCACTACTCTCGTCCTATCAGCAAAACTATCAAAATTAGCCCTACGAAAATTAGGGACTTCTATTACGTTACTATCCTTAGTGTTTTCTATCAATAACTTAAACCTAAGAATTTGATGATCACTACATCCTAAACTCTCGCCTACTTCTAAACCTTCGACTATATTCTCGCCGTTCGTCATCACCAAATCTAAAATATTGTCACTGCGCGTTGGTTCAGTAACTATCTGTCGTAAAAAGTTATCGTCCATAAACTCAACCAATCTCAAACCCTCCTCATTACCAGTAAAATTCTCGTAATTAACATTAGGGCAGTTAAAGTCTCCGACAATTATACTATTCCGATTGTCAATAAAATTACCAAGAAGTGAGTAAAATCTAGTATCTGTATCGAGGGGTTGAACGGGAGGTCTATAAACAACAACAAAATTAAAACTAATACTACGCGCCCTAACTTCAACACATATCGCATTAATTGCTGCCGGAAAATCTAACTTAACCTCGATAACCCTAAGGGAATTACGAATGTACAGCAAAACCTCCGCCAAACCTATGTAACCTATCATTAGTAGAGAGTTTAAAACCCGGTATATCAAGTTCCCCCAACAAGTCCCGAGTCACGGTATTCAACCAAGTTTCAGTGATAGCAACTATATCATAGTTGCCAGAATAAATTATCGCCTTAAATTCATTTAATTTATTTCTAATACTACGCGCGTTACAATAAAAGACGTTTAAGTTATTTTTTACCACGGGCCCGCGTTTCCCGGACCCACAACGTTTAAAGAAGGCTTCGACCTATACAGCTTTCGCACGTTTTCGTCTATTAACCTACCTAGCCTAGCATTACCTTTTTCATTAAAATGCACCCCCATCTTTTATAAAAAGGCTAGGATCACTGAATTCGGACCACAGCTTTACGAAGGGTACATTTTCCTTAGCACAAATCTCTTCTAATTTGTTATTCAAAAATATTGTTTTTGACGTAATTCTAAGACCCAACCCGTGCCTAGGGGTAATACTTAGAACTAAAGACCTATCTGACCTCGCCTTCAGGGACCTAATTAACCCCCTATATCTCTCCAAAAGGTCAGGCACTCTCGTATCGGGCCTATACGAGTCGTTACCTCCTACCATCGTCACCAACATTGAGTGACGGGAGGCAACGTCAATCCTATCCACTTCGTCTCTAACTCTGTCAACCCTGGCCCCTGGGAGACAGACCCTCCTCCTCTTGGTTGGATGCCGTTTAACGAACTCTTTGTCCATGTGGCGCACTAAAGAGTCCCCGATTAAAATAGTTTCCCCCTCATTCACGTCCCTTTCCAAATGGGCGAAAGGGTTCGAAACATCGATAGGGGGGGGGAATTCCTATCACCTAACGTACGCGGCCTAGCTCCACCCTTAACCTCTCTAAATCCCTCGGTATCTACTACTCTCGGACTAACCTTAACCTCTTCCTCAACTCTATCTAACCTTCCTGACAAGCTACCTAAACTAGAAACTAGGTTACGCACCTCACCCTTCAAATTACTAACGTCTTCAATGTTAGTATTGGTTCGCCTACGTCAACCGTAGCCCTACCCCTGCCCTCATCAAGCGTTGCAAGTCTTTCCGCTACCTCACGTACACTGCGTTTTATGTCAACTAATTCCTCAATGAACTCGCAAAAAAAAGAAACTGATCTATCGGTAATCGCCATTGGACCGCCGTTATAATCCTTAAATTCCGAATACCACCGGTTTACCCTACACCTAACACACGACGCTTTCTGCGACGGCATCGCGCAGTTAAAAATTAGTTTAAACCGTCACAGGTATAAGTTAAATTAAGCCGGCACGGTATGAAAACTTCTAAATCGCTAAAAACCACTAATATTCAATTACTTAACTATAACAACGTAAATTTAAACGCAAGTATATAAAATTTAAAACTATCCAAAAGTAAAATTCTCAACAATATACAAAAGTAGATGCAAAATCAGAGAGCTCAGGAAATGCGTCCGTTCAATACAGAGTCTGGCTGACGAATCCTACAGAGTCTGGCTGACGAATCGAAGGTCTTTACTTTGATGGTAGAAAAGATAGTACTTTAGTTCAAGAAAAAAAAGGGAATAAATTTTAGCCGAAAATGACTTCCGAAGAACATATAGTTTTATTACAGGAACCGAATTCCAAATACTTGGGTCACATTTCTCCTATTTCAGGAGATTCAGATAGCATACACAAAGGAATTTTCAACTTTTTAATTGATCGAGAAATTAGTACTGACGCTTTGCTATGTATTGGATGTGATGGAACAAAGGTACACACTGGAATAAAGGGAGGTGTAATAAAACATCTTGAGGTAAGCCTAGGAAGACCTTTACATTGGTTCATTTGCCTTTTCCATTGTAATGAACTTTTACTTCGCCATTTGTTAACGCACATTGATGGCTTATCATCAGGTCCGAGAAGTTATTCCTGATTTATTGGCAAAGCGATAGAAACATGCGAATCACTTCCAGTTTGCTATTTTGAGCCTATTGATCTACCTGCACTTCCAAATATAGAAAGGTGCGATGATTTAAACACAGACCAAAGGTTGTTGCACGATCTCAGTATAGCAGTTTCAAACGGTTATTGTCCATACGAACTAGCAAATCGTCGACTTGGTCTAGTATCGCATGCACGCTGGCTAACTACTGCCGAAAGAATTCTACGCCTGTATATTGGAACAGAAATTCCTTCTCCGAATCTTCAAACATTGGCAACATTCGTAATTAAAATATATTGTCGAATGTGGTTCTATATTAAATGTTTCCCATCATGCATTAACGGACCTCAGCATATTTACAGAATGATAACGCTGTCAAGCTATCTTCCGGCAAGTCAACGAAAAATAATCGAGGATGTTATGCAACGCAATGGATACTTTGCCCATCCAGAAAATATACTTCTGGCAATGATGGGCGATGAACGAGCTCATATAAGAGAACTAGGAATTAGAAGAGTGCTTTCAGCGAGAAATCAAAATGATCATAACATGCAAGTAAGAACCTTCAAGATTCCTATGATAAACTTTCAAGCCAATGATTATATTGATTTGATTGACTGGCGTAATATACAGAAGACCGAACCACCTATCACCAGACAAATTAAAACGAGTGACTTGGAATCAGTGGTTCACTCCAAGGATTTTTCAAAGTTTGACTACATTCGTTTCCCATGCCATTCACAAAATGTAGAATGTCATATTAAGTTGGTGACAGAGGCCTCTAAAAACGTTTCTGGATATTCCCGAAGAGATGGCTTCATTAAAGCAACTTTAAAATCAAGAGATATAATGCCATCATTTAACACAAAGAATGATTATGCAATTTAGTTAGTTACTATAAGAAGGAGGGAGGGAGGGTGGAGCTTAATATGTAACTACCTCCTCGTGGTAAGCTCTGGGCAACATTTTTTTCTGATTTTTTATTGGAAAAAAGTGGCAAAATGTTATACTGAAAACGGGAGGATAACTGAAAAATATTCCCCTTTTTCAGCGATTTTTTGTTTCATAATTTCAAAGTCATCTCGCAGGCACTTATCCATGTCGTAGGCTAATGAAACTTAGAATATAAGTTCGTAGAGATCATTCACATGTTTTGCGCACCCGCCATTCATTAAGTTATAAAAATTGATTTTTTCGATGCACCCTAGTATGCAGTTCGTTGCCCCAAATGCAGGAAAGGATTCAAGATTTCTGCAATTTTTATCTCGTTTGGTTGTTTCTGAGGGTGCCATAGACCTCTCTGAACTTGCGGAAATGAACCCAACACTTTACGATGCCCTGTGTCCCAGTGTTCAGAACCCAGTCTCAAAGAGGATCTGTGATGTCTGCGGGCTGTATTTCCTTTCCATTGTAATGATCACAGAGCACAAGGTCAAGACCATCCTACCTGGCCATCAGGCCCCCATCGAAGGTGAGGCCCCAACGCATAGCGGCCCGATGATAGCGAGAGTTCGTGGCAGTGATTCTCAGAGGAGGTGAATCAGATGTCCTATGGATTGACGAGGATGATGCAGGACTTAAAATACCTTCTAAAAAAGAACAATGTGAAGAAATTCCTTCCATACCCGACATCTGTTTTTGAATCGCAATATGACGAGGCCTAAAGCGAAACTGTGGCAAGGAGATTGCGTTTTTATTTTATTATTAAAAATAAAATAAAGTAAAAAATTCATTAACCTTACCTAGTTTGCATTCGCAAAATAGCTGGTCCCAAGCCGAGAAAAAGAGGAAGGTGTGAGCAAGGCGTATTATTCTTTTATGATAATTACCAGTGGCACTGGTAGATTGTCTATATTTTGAGGAGACGTCAGAATGGAAAAAAGGAAGGAAAATAGAAGTAAAGTTGTTGCAGAGTTTTTTGGCTAAATGCCAGAAAGAGCGAGAAGAATTAGAATTACCTAGGTCTTTACCTTTTTCTCTAATGAAGGAATTTTTGACGAGTTGAAGAATAGATTTTGCACGATTCTGGTAAGAAATATAAGCAGAGTGAGAATCAGAAGTTGGATGGCGACGGTACCTTCTGAAAGCCTTCTCTATGTTGCGGATAGCATTAGAACAAACAAATTTAAACCAAGTTACTTTTGCATTGGTAGTAGGAAAAAAATATGGAATACTCAAGAGAATCACTTCCGTGATGCGCGGAAACAGAAACACGGAAACAATAATCATTCCATGGGAAATCAAAGAAGTACTGCCTAAGGGTCTTCACCCTCCCAACTGGCGGCGTCAAAGTGTCAAAGTGCCAAAGGCGTCTCCTCTTGAGACAGAGTTCGCACGTGGAAAGCTTAATTATATTGACGATTAAAAAGAGGTGGTTCTACATAGTACTGTAATTCATGAACTACACAACAACAATAACCATAAACTATTTACATTTTTGGTGTACTACTTCAAGTTAAATACTAATGATGCATGATAAAAATAATGTATGGTATTGTATGGTATTGTATGATATTTCGTATTTAGGTCTAGGAGACCAGGTGACAGTATTTCACGTGTACACCTAGACCACATCTCACTTGTTAAGGGTTAAGTGTTATTTTTATTTCGCATACTTTTTCTCTAGTATGAGTCTCCTTGTTTCAGTTCTGCATCCGTGGAGAATTTTTACTTAATCCATTGTCTAAATAATATTCTGGTTTTTCTCTCGAACTTAACTAACGGAACATGTTTCAGCAATGTAGATTTAGTTTCTTTTTCTATTATAGATAGTATTTCTTCTGGAGTGTTCTCATGAAGTATCAGTTCCCTACTTACTTTCTTTAAATCATCATTTACACTTTCCCAATCTATTTTCTTTGAATTCATATTTAAACCTTCAAATATCCTGCGAACTCTTTGGAATGTACATCGATTAGGTTATGAGGTTATGGTTAGAAATGTTTATTTATTATTATGTCACTTTTACTTGTCAAAATTAAATCTTAAACGTACTTTTTTCTAATCGCTTCACAGATTTCCTGAGAAAGTGGAAAATGTCCCATTATATTTAATAGCATTATTGTCTGAGTTCTATCATCTTTTGTAATGTTATCATGGAAATTTTCAACATATATAACTTCGTCATTTTTCTTCCATGTTATGAATGGAACGTTAAAATCCCCACAAATTAAATTTTTGATGCTGGGATTTTAAGTAATTTTAACATGTTTCTGTTTCATTTGTAAGAAATTAGAATTCACATTTTGTGGTGTTTGGTTGTCTGTACACGCTCATGACGATTAAGTTCAGTTCGGTAACTTCTAAAATAAGAATTTCGACTGCACTCTTTGATTTGCTTACCTTCACTTCACATGTGTATGTTTTTTTCATGTAAATGCAACAGCCTCCTCCTTTTCTAGCAAATCTATCCTTTCCGTATATACTGCAGTCGTTTATTGCTATTTCAGTGACTGCAATGCAATTTTCACGGCCCTTTACGCATTTAGGGAAGTGTTTTCGTTTGACATATGGTGTCTGTGCTGGTTTCCAGAGCTACATTTTGCAGGTATTGTAATTTCCAGTCTGCAGTCTGTATGATAAATTTACATGGTTAATAATCTTAGAGTTCGGTTGTCTTGGATAATGGTCGTTTTTTTGATCGATTTTGGCGGTCCCTGTTTGTTGTTATTGACTGGGTCATTGCATTTGAGAATACTGAGGATGCGGCCATTCGTACCATCATGATCGTTGAATTAACGGTGAGGATGTGGTGTATGTAGTGCTGGAATGCATATATCCACGAAGTTCTGTCTTCTGTCATTAAAAGGGACAGTTGCTCTTTTATTATTCTAATTTCTTCTAAAAAATGTACTTCATTGACACTGTTGTTACTTCTTTTGTTTAGGATTTGAGCTTTTATTTCTCTTTCTCTTCTTTGAGTACCCTTAATGTGTAAATATCGGCACTCCATATTTAGACATTTTTTCTCCTTAATTGATTGTCTGCATATAGAAGTGGGGAGATAGTAGCAGTTTGCTCCGTATCTGCAACTTCTACTCCCCATCATATAGAATTTTTTTAGGGTGGTTATAAACGCATTTGGAGCCATATTTACACGAACCTTTTTTTTTTGTAATATTGTAATATTCGCACATGGTACATTTTTTGAATCCTTTTACGTTTTCAGACTTATTCGTCTGGAATATGTACGACAATCTTTCTCTTTTGTTCCAGCACTACTTCTTCCCTACCCAGTGGTTTTTTTTAGTCTTTGGTGTACTTTTGTTATTATTCGTGAAGTTGTCTTGTACTGTGTGTATTCCTTCGTCTAAGTGTTTTTCTTTTCTTCTCTCAAATGGTTGTTCGCAGTGCTTTGTACTCCATTTATGTTGTTTGCAGCGTATTCTGTCACATAGTGATGTTCCGTTGCAGGGGCGGATTCAGACCGATCTGACCGATGCACATACATCGGTCAGAAACATATGTGCTCCGTTTGCATCGGTCAAATAATTGACATGTAGGTAACCTTACCTCAGTGTCTCTGAGACACTGAGGTAAGGTTACCGACAGGTTTCCGATGCAAACGGAGCATATATTTTTCTGACCGATGTATGTGCATTGGTCAAATCGGTCTGGTTCCGCCCCTGCTTTGGTATATTAGTAGGATTTCCTTCCTCAACCAAATTTTGATCTACTCGTATTTCCGCTTCTCTCTCATCACTTTCCAGCCCAGTTTCTACTACTTTTCTATTCATCTCCATGAACTTCATACAAACGTAGCCCAACAGACCCATGAGTTTATTGTTTATTTTGTTCAACTGTATATAACTGTACAGTCCCTAATGCGTATAAATTGTTTTTGTTCAACTTCCTGATTTTAAAACAATTCTCACATTTATTTTACTTATTCATATTTCTTGCCATTTTTTCTCTTCTTTCTCGACTGATATTGGCAACTAAGCTGTATCGTGTTTTATGACCGTCTTCCTGGTTTCTCAACCCTTGCTTGCGTGTTAAACTGTTCTGGAAGATTTTAAACTCACTGTATGTTTTCAAATCCTGATATATTCATATATTTATTTATTTGGTTACACCATGTTGCACTTTACTTTTACTCAATAAATTATCACCGGGAATGCACCGACACTTTATATTTACTACGATGTAAACAAATTAAGCCGCCAAGTAATGAGGCACTTTTAATTTTTTTATGCAGGAAAGAGAGGTCAAAGGCAAATGGCCGCCAAAACGTCCCTTCCCAGAGAAGAAGAAGAGACCCAGAATGAAGGTTCTTTTTAAATCTGAAAAGATTGTGTAGTATGTAAGATGCATGTATGTGTAGTGAAGAACAGTAAGAGAGATTATTTATAGGTTTAGTATATAGACCTCCCTCTCAGACTGTCGATAGTGGTAATAAACTTCAGGAATAAATTTTTGGGAGCAAATGTAGTTTACGTCCTCCTGACACAAAAGGGAACACAAACTACACTACATCAAACTACACTAGGATCTTTAGGAGACATTTTTTAAAGGAATCCATTAAATAAAGCGTTAAAACTAACGAAAATATTACGACGACAACCTAACCAATCGTCAATATATATATATATATATATATATATATATATTATATATATATATATATATATATAATATATTGACGATTGGTTAGGTTAAGTCGTAATATTTTCGTTAGTTTTAACGTTTTATTTGATTAGGTATACGCGGACAAAGTTGGGGAACGTAAACTACACTAGGATAATGTAGGGGAACGTAAACTACACTAGGCACCACAGGGGGACGTAAACTACACTTGCCCCAATTTTTGAAAGAAATGAACTGCGCAATAGTCTCTCCTCTCACAAATATATTCAATAATAATAATAATAATAATAATAATAACAATGTCGTACTGGTTTTCCACTCGAATGTCGGAGTTGACGATGGACTGAATCTTGTAAGCAGTCTCCTCGTTTGGTAGATGGAGTTGTATCCGTACGACTCTCAACAACGTCACTTTTGGGCAACTCTCCTCAATAAATGTTAGCTCTTATTGGTCACCCTCACTTCGGTTAGTTACGACGTATCGGAAGATGACCATAGAGCAATTTTATCTAATTTCTTCGTGAAGTATTGAGATAAGTACATTGAGATAAAATGTATGAATTTAATTTCACGGTGAATGAAAAGAATGAAGTTCACTTCTTTAGGTTTATTATTTCACGATTTTATAAGTTACGTTTGGCGAATAACAGTGGTTTAGGATTTCTTTTAGGAATTCGGGGCTTTTCCGTTCTATGGACACCAACGAGGTTAGGTTAGGTGGATCGCCTGAAGATCCGTCACCCCAGCCTTTTTTAGCTAGCTTTATAAGGCTAACTAACGAAAATATCACGACCTAACCTAACCAATCGTCAAGGGCGTACAGTTGACCTAACGATTGGTTAGGTTAAAGTCGTGATATTTTCGTTAGTTAGCCTTATAAAGCTAACTAAAAAATGCTGGGGTGACGGATCTTCAGGTGATCCGGTTAGGTTAGGTCAGGTTAAGATAGGTTAGGCTACTTTAGACTAGGTTAAGTTAGGGTTAGGTATGACTAATGATAATGTAATGTAATAAATCGTCGAATTTTTGAAGAATAGACAAATATTTTTGTTTTTATTTCTGTTCATAGCTGTTAAATTAAATAAATTAAATTTCTCCAATTCAAAATGCACTGATCCGGTTAGGTTAGGTCAGGTTAAGATAGGTTAGGCTACTTTAGACTAGGTTAAGTTAGGTTAGGTTAGGTATGACTAATGATAATGTAATGTAATAAATCGTCGAATTTTTGAAGAATAGACAAATATTTTTGTTTTTATTTCTGTTCATAGCTGTTAAATTAAATAAATTAAATTTCTCCAATTCAAAATGCACTGATTACACTGGGGAACAAATTTCAAATTTTTGTCTATTGAATTAGATTTGACAGTTACTTCTAGGTAATTTGGGTGCGCTGAGCACGAATTTTTACTCGGTTTTGCTCTATCAGGTCCTGATTTTGCTCAACACCCCTCCTCTTTCGTCGTATTCATAAAAAGGTTTTTTCTCAATACTCGCTAAGTCTTTTTGCAGTTACACATTATGCAACTAGGTTTTTATCTAGGTATTTGTACCTATTGTTATGGTATTGTTGTATTATGTATATTTTTATATGTAACACCCTAAAAATATTTTTAATTTTGTCATTTTTAACCCATTTTAATAGTAAATTAAGCTAAAAATATCATAGAATTCTAAAATTTTCTCGAGCGTTCCTGTTCTCTGTAGAGTATTCTAGAGGGACAACTAAAATATATAAAAGCGACTCGTTTCCAGAGTTAATCAGTCAATTCAATCAGTCAGTCAGTCAGTTGAGTTAGTTAATTAAGTTTAGGCATTAACATAATTTTGAATTGGCATATGATTTAGTGAGTAATTTTGTCATCGTGATTTAATATAGTTGATTTAATTAGACGTAATTTATATTGTACCTACTCATCCGTGTTTCTAGTTTAATTTCATAGATTGTAAGTACCTATTTCATAATAAGTACCTATTTAAACTAATTTTTGTGTTTATATTTCAGATTTTCTTAAATTTATATGAATTAAGGGCTTTAAATACCTTTACAAATTGGCAGAACAATCAAGCAATATGTCATCAAGCACTAGAAAGTTCAAATGCAAAAACAACCTGATTCCTTCTGTTATATATGTGGAAATTTTACACTTCCACATCAACGAGCAAATATAACTGACTTCGTAAAAAGAGCTTACTTAGCTTATTTTGGCATAAAACTGGGGGACCAAGATAAATCGTGGGCTCCACATAAAGCCTGCACTATATGCATTGAAAGACTGCGACATTGGATGAAGGGTTCGGATTCAAAAATACCTTTGGAGTTCCGATGGTAAGTTTATGATTTCATAAAACTACGTAATTTAATCACTAGTATACTGTAACTTACCTAAATGTAATTGTAACTTAGGTACATAAACAAAAATTTACAGAAAATGTTTATAAGAATCTCAAATATTGCATAAGGTTGAAACACATAGAAATGTTAAATGTTTGGGTGATAACTTTTGATAAAATTCATAAAAACAAGTCTCTCATCGCTTTTGTTAACGCTTTACAATTTTTTTTCCATATCAGGTGTGGCGAGAGCCTACTAACCACGAGACCGATTGCTACCTTTGCTTTGTCAAGACTTCGGGCTTCACTAAGAAAAATAAACATTGTATCGAGTACCCAAATTTCGACACCGCGATACGACCTGTGCTACATTCAAATGAGATCCCCATTCTAAAATTTAAGGGTCTGCCAACTCAAGAATTAGTTGAAGATGTTCCTGAAAATATTGTTATGCACTTTGAGGAGTCAGACACCGATTTTGACCCCAGCGTATTTGAAAGTCAAAACGATCCGCAAAAGTTTAACCAGGCCGAGTTGAATGATCTTGTAAGGGATCTAAATTTGCCAAAAAAGGCTGCGGAAATTTTAGCTTCAAGACTTAAAGAGAAAAACTTGCTTACTTCAAACACATACATTTCATTTTACAGAAAAAGAGAAGAAGAACTTGTTAAATATTTTAGAACAGAGGATAGTTTAGTATATTGCTGCGACATAGTTGGTTTGTTAAAGAAGATGGGGGTTGAGTCTTACGATGCAAATGATTGGCGCTTGTTTTTAGACAGTTCGAAAAGAAGTCTTAAGTGTGTGTTGTTGCATAATGGCAATCTATACGGCTCGATACCGATTGGGCACTCAACAAAATTAAAAGAAAAGTATGAACATATAGAAAAGGTTTTAAATCTTATCAAATATAGGGAGCACGAGTGGATCATATGTGTTGACTTAAAAATGGTTAATTTTCTGCTAGGACAACAAGGAGGGTATACTAAATATCCCTGCTTCCTTTGCTTATGGGACAGCAGAGCCAAGGAAGAACATTATTTCAAACAAATCTGGCCAGCACAAACATCACTTACTGTCGGAGAAAAAAACGTAATTAATCCACCTTTAGTGAGTAGAGATAAAATCATATTTCCTCCTCTGCATATAAAACTAGGCCTCATTAAACAATATGTAAAAGCTTTAGATACGAACGGCGTGTTTCAAATACATAACTTCAAAATTTCCAAGTTTAAGTTATGAAAAAATCAAGGCGGGAATTTTCGACGGTCCACAAATAAGAACAATGATTAAAGACAGCAATTTTCCTAATGTCATGAATGAACGCGAAAAAAATGGCTGGTTCTCATTCGTGGACTTGATAGAAAACTTTTTAGGCAATTATAGGGCAGATAACTACGAAGAAATCGTAAAAAAACTTTAAGGGACTACAAAGAGTTAGGTTGCAATATGAGCATAAAAATGCATTTTTTGAATAGCCATCTTGACCAATTTCCAAGTAATTTAGGTGATGTAAGTGACGAACAAGGGGAGAGATTCCACCAAGATATCAAAATTATGGAGGAACGGTACCAAGGCCGCTGGGATTCCCACATGATGGCTGATTACTGCTGGTGCTTGAAAAGAGACCTGCCATCAACAAGCAAATACGCTAGAAAGTCTTACAAAAGAAAATTTTTGCCACAGTGAAAGCTTCATATCTGTTTTTTTTTTATTTTAAGTCATTTCTATCGTTATAATGTAATTTTACTGTAGTTTGAACTGCTTGTATTCATGAAACTTGAAAAAAAAATTTACACATGACTTAATTTTTTAGTCCTAATTTGAAAAATCTGGAAAATGGCACATAGGCTGTCGACAAGAATCAGGACCTGATAGAGCCAAACCGAGTTGAAATTCGTATTCAGCGCACCCAAATTACCTAGAATCAAGTGTCAGATATCATTCAATAAAATACGTGTTGCCCAGTGTTATTAATAAAAAGTTAAAATAAGTTTAAAAAATATTAATTTCTCTCATTTCAATGGTGCCTCCAAAACGGAAAAGGTCCAGGAATTCTTTAAGGGAATAAAATGTAATAAATTCTTAATTTAAAGTTTAAAATAAGCCTTAGTCTTATATAAGATGAGGTAGCGTCACTACACAACCAGTCACAGAGCACGCGTGGCTAGGGGCACTGCTAAAGAGCAGAGAATAGCAGCAGAGAACAGAGCAAATAACCCGCCGTCGACTCTCTCAGGGTTTTTAGAGCCTCGGGGTTGGCGAGGACTTGGTGAATTAAGTGCCACCTTTTTATAGGGTTTTCGGGAGCGGTTTAACAGCAAGCGCCTATGAGATAGCTTTACATCAAAATTTGGACGGAATTATATTCGAAGGGTAACCCAATCAAAATGGAAATAGTTCCTACCGAGTCTAAATGTTTTCTTTTGAGATATAAATCATAATTGTTGTGCCTGGAGGCGTCAGAATAGCAGGCATATTGGTAGGACTAGTTTCCTACAAAAGGGTTCTAGGGTTGAGAGGACTTTTTAAGTGATTTTATGATTAAGTTAAATACTGATCAGGGGAAGCTGAAATTTAGTCTGTAACTGGGTCAGGATAAGAGAAGAAGCATGGCATAGAGGTTGACACAATTATGCTTTTTCTGTGGGGATGGTAAAAAGGTTTTAGTAAAATCTAACTAAACAAAAATGAGAGGAATGCATTTGCTTATAAACGCTTCCCTTCATTGGCGTGCAATATGTATGTTTTCATATGCGTATCGCATTGATTAAGGACGGGAGGTTACATGAGGTGAAATAGAGATACGTGGGTTTACAAAAAAATGCAACATTCTGTGATGATATGACTAAGAGATTTCGATTTAACATTAGAACATAATTCGTCATAGACGAACTCGTTTGGACCGTAGAGTTTACTGCTATGGGACAATAATAATAATAATAATAATAAATCGTAACAATCTGGAGAAGTTCCGTTCGATTGGAAACTTGCAAACATTACGCCAATATTTATAAAAGGGGACAAATCGCTTCCGGGAAATTATCGTCCCATTAGTCTGACTTCAGTAGTTGGTAAGAGTAGTATAACCTCTAAAGGAGAGAGTGCAACGCAATTGCAAATGTTGATCAATGTTGCAAGGGGTGTGCAACGAATGGGGAGGGGGAATGTTGCAAGCGGTTATGCAACTATGGTGGAGGGGTTATCCCCCAAGTTGCAATGAAGGGGAACTCCCCCAGAAAGCTGGGGAAGTCCACCTAACCGCTTTAGGGGAGAAGTTGGGACGGCCTCACCCCCAAAAGGGGTATACCTAACCGAAGAGAGGGAGAGAAAGGAGAAGGAGAGAGGAGTGTTCGCCTGGCTCCTGCCAGATGCATATTGAGAATTCTTCCGAGCGCACGCTGTCTTATAGTGCTAATCAGCCAGTTGGCTTAATCCGCCAGTTGGCTTAGATGGCTTCTTAGAAGGGGTAAATGGATTGTTCAGGTATACACTATCAGGGTTGAATTGCCAGACTGCACTATTTAATTAATTAAAGCATATATTCTCGACAGTTGGCTTAACCAGCCAGTTGACGTAGAATACCTAGAAGGCAAGGTATATATTATCTTTTCAGCTGCCAGATTGCGCTATTCAGATATTCTTGACAGATGGCTTAGAAATCCATTACTCGGTTTAGAAGGCAGCCATTTGGTATAATTAAATAATAATATCGTTTACAACCAAAAGAGTTAAATAAAACACCATTACATCATTCTGTTTATTTAGACGAATTATTGGAATCAATTTCACGAAATATATAGAAAATAAATATACAATCAAACGATGGAATATAAGCACACCGGACAAAAAATTAGTCACCCCTCTCAGAATGTACCTAATAACGTGTGACGGCGCCTCTGGCCTTGATAACCGCACGAATCCGGCGAGGCAGAGACTCTACGAGGTTGTGCATGTACTGAACATCGATTTGCTGCCACTCGTTCATCAGCCGGTCCAGAAGTTCCGCCAGAGTCCGTGGGTGTCTATTCCTGCGCTTCACTTTCTGTTTCCAGCCTGAACAACACCTTCGACGCATTCAGGATTAAAGGCTTCATTGGACCTGCGATGTACTCGTCGCCTCCCATCATTGGAGAACAAACAAAAACGGGACTCATCGGACCAAATTACACGTTTCCAATCTGCCGCAGTCCAGTTTTTATGCCTCTGAGGCCATTTATAACGTGCCAATTTTTGACTTGCTGTTAACAGCGGCCTCTTCCGTGGTACCCTGCTCCAGATGTCCATCGCATGCAGTTCTCGTCGCAATGTCCGTTCGGAAATTGGTCGCTGGAGAACTTCATTGGTTTCTTGGAACAATTGTTCTCTGGTTTGAAAACGATTTGCAGTTACTAGACGAGAAACATGGCGGCGGCCCCTATTGTCGAGAATTGTTTTCCGGCCACATTTACGCCGTCGATTGTCAGTTGATTGCGAACTACACCACTCTTTGTAAACTCGCTGGACAGTACGCGTTGACACACCAACAAATTGGGCTACTTCAGACATTTTGTGTCCGTGGGCTCTGCCAAACACGATGGCTCCTTTTTGCCACTGAGTAACGTCTGCCTCACGACCCATTTTGCAGACTATATCCAACACACACTTTGTTCTTCACCACCTCACGAAACAGATCTGATCCTGTGTGCTACGTCACCGCTACTTGTCACTTACCAATGCTACATCAGTGCCCTCTGTGTGACCTTGAACTTCCTACTATCGGTGCTATTAGGGGTGACTAATTTTTTGTCCGGTGTGCTTATATGATAAAAAAATAAAATATAAAATAATAGCATAAGAAATACGAACGAGGAATATATATAATAAAAAAAATACAAAAGATAGAGTATAACCGTCAATATAATAGTACAGGAAAAAAAAAAAAAAAAATATATATATATATATATATATATATATATATATATATATATATATATATATATAGTTATAATAAATAATTAAATATATTGAAAATAATAATATTAAATATACAAAAATAAAAAATAATATACAAAACGAAGGAGTATAATCATCAACATATTAGTACAGGAAAAAATATATATACACACACAATTATATTAAATAATTAAAAATATTGAAAAATAAATATACATCAAAATACTTTATGTTCTTCTGCACAAAACACTAAACTCACACTTAATCGAGTCTACAGTCACATCATCATTGCTTTGCACTACGCGGTAAATATGAACATTATTTTACCGCTCAAGTTATAGGGATACCTATACTCAATATAAATGGCCTTCATATCGTTCACTACTATTTTTCTGCTCACTTTATATTCTGGTGGTAAGTTATCTTTAAACAGAGCCAGAATACACTCAAAAGCACGCACAAAGAGGACATCGTTAGCTATCACGCCAAATACAAGTTTATAAACCCTCCTTTCCAATCGAGGTTTTTTTTTACCGTCCCGAGCTTTCCAATCGTGAACTCTTCTTCACTCTGCATAGCGACAATTGAAATAATCTTCCAAGTCGTAACGACAGCTACTCATTATATATAAAGGTACAACTCTTCAGGGTGAAGAGTGTAGGCGAGCTCTGCCCTGTACCGCTCAAGTCCTTTGTACCAACGTTCGGGATATTTCGAAGAGTCTAAACCTTTTAAATAAGCATCCAGCTCTAGAACATTCTCACCTTGTTCATTCCCACATTCGATAAATCCGTCGAGCAGAGCGGTGTATGCGTATTCAAGAACCGTGTCAAAATAAATCATATCCCTAACATGAGCGTCTAATATAGGCTTCAGCTTGCGGAATCCTACGATTTCAAACATTCTGTCGAGGATGAATCGGTTTCGCGTAGAGACAAGAACGTTATTATCAGATGTATTCTTCCACATCAGCCGTATATCAATGCATGGCTTATCGTTATTTATACACAACGTACAAAGAACGACATATGAGGGGGCATCACTAATCTGTTCTCTTCTTGTGCCTACACCTGCAGGTATTTTATAATGGTCCTCATCCTACTTCTCAACTATCAAGAAGACCCTATTCATCTCCTCAACACTTAAATAAATAACATTACGTTTGTTTGCTTGTCTGCAAATCGTTTCAAGTACATAGTTAATGGTACCGTTTTCACGCCTGAACACGCGCAATGACTTCGTCACCGACACATCGTACGCGGCATTAAGAATGCTTCTCAACGGAAGTTCCATCGTGTTCGAGGAGTGCACTTCCAGTCGGTTCAAGCTCTGAGATAACTATGAGCCACGGGTGGGCGGATCGGCTCGACGGGAGGAGCGAGTCACACGGGTGAAACGTGAACGAGTTTGTTCGAACTCGCGTGTTTCGAAGGAGTAAGGTACATGGGTGGGCGGCTCGGCTCGACGGCGGGGGTAGCGAGCCACACCATAAACTGTTGAATCGTGTACGGGTTTGTTCCGACATGAAAGAGTCATGCGAATACTTGTGCCCCATTATACTTGGTAGATGTTTTCAGAAATTTTCCGATACATGAAGTAATATCGGCTTTAATGTTACTTCACATTCCAGGAGAAACTGCTTATGAACGGGGTGGATATGAAGTTGAAGCTCAACCGCACGAGTCCTCAGATCTGCATAAATCTGGGGTTGTTAACATATACAACCATATATATATATATATATAGGGGGAGGGAGCTTCAATAAGAGAGAACGCTGGGGTGTTGGATTCCCCGTTAAACCGTAGGTCTAGGGTGGGGGTGAAAAGTTTAACCTTCTGGGCTAGGTAGGTTAGGTTATATTATAGCCTTTTAGGTTATATTATAACTGGTTAGGCTATGCTAGGTTAGGTTATATTATGATCCGGTTAGGCTATGCTAGGTTAGGTTATATTATACCCGGTTAGGTTACGTTAGGTTAGGCTATATTATGTCCGGTTAGGTTACGTTAGGTTAGGCTATATTATAACCGGTTAGGTTATGCTAGGTTAAGTTATATCACACCCGTAACGATCCCGGTAGTTAACACATACAACCATATATATGTATATATATACATATGAGGAGGGAGCTCCGATAAGAGAAAACGTTGGGGTGTTGGATTCCCCGTTAAACCGTAGGTCTAGGGTGGGGTGAAAGTTTAACCTTCTGGGATAGGTTAGGTTAGGTTATATTATAGCCGGTTAGGTTATATTATAACTGGTTAGGCTATCCTAGGTTAGGTTATATTATGATCCGGTTAGGCTATGCTAGGTTATGTTATATTACTCCAGGTCAGGCTATGCTAGGTTAGGTTAGGTTAGGCTAGGTTAGGTTATATTGTTATAAACGAGAAAGAGCCGTGGGATTAAATTTTTCGTTCTAGAAAACAGGAAAAACTCAGAATAAAAGAAAAAAATTAGATTACTAAATAAATTATAAACGAGAAAGGATCCACAATGGTTAGGTTAGGTTAGGCTAGGTTAGGCTATATTATTATAAACAAGAAACAGTCCTGGGCCGATATATATATATATATATACATACTAGGTTAGGTTAGGCTATATTATATTCCGGTTAGGTTCAGTTGTGTTAGGTTAGGTTAGGCTAGGTTAGGTTAGGCTGTATTATGTCCCGGCTAGGCTATGCTAGGTTAGGTTATATTACTCCCGGTCAGGCTATGCTAGGTTAGGTTAGGTTAGGCTAGGTTAGGTTATATTATTATAAACGAGAAAGAGCCCTGGGATTAAATTTTTCGTTGTAGAAAACAGGAAAAACAGAATAAAAGGAAAAAATTAGATTACTAAATAAATTATAAACGAGAAAGAATCCACCATGGTTAGGTTAGGTTAGGCTAGGTTATATTATATTATATCTGGTTAGGCCATGCTAGGTTAGGTTATATTACGCCCGGTCAGGCTATGCTAGGTTAGGTTAGGTTAGGCTATATTATGCCCCGGTTAGGCTATGCTAGGTTATATTACACCCGGTTAGGTTAGGCTAGGCTAGGTTAGGCTATATTATATACCGGTTAGGCTACGCTAGGTTCGATATATATATATATATATATATATATATATATATATATATATGTGGAGTGAGTTGCAATAAGAGAAAACGCGCAGCAAATTATAATCACAAAGCAGATATCCTTTCACCTCGTCTTATTAAGAATTTTAAAAATTATAATACTTGCAATGAATGAAACGTTGTATATAGCCCGAATCACAAATTATTACGTAATTACTTACATCTCTGTGACGTCACTAGTGGCAAACTCTTTCTCGTCGTCACAAATTTCTGCAATGTTTTACGCGGAGAGAAGTTCATTGCGCTCAGCTGCACCGAAAAGATGAATTGTGGACAGCGCTGCGGCATCCCCGTCTTCAAACAATTCCGGGGAGATGTGGAGCTGCTGCGATTGGCTCATGGCGAGATTTTTCTATAGCACTGTTCGATAAAAACAACTGAATTGGATCCCTGTGATGAAAATGCTACCTTTTATAGACGGGTTTTAATTGTGAACATCCCACAATACCCGAATCGCGAGTTTTCTATTGGCTGTCGGTGAAATTTGGGCGGCACATAACGTGTGAATGATGCTATCCACCAACCAGAGGTCCTGGGGCTCCGCCTACTGTATTGTGATTGGCTGTCCCGTGAAATCTGATGCGTGTCAAATATATCTTGCCCGTTCCAGAGCCGTGGAGAGAGAAACGCATTGTTTGAGAAATAAATCTTGCTTTCTAGGGCACCGATAAGATGGGTGGGGAAGGGAAAAAGGAACAACCATTTATATATGAGAGGCTTAACGATGCTGGAAAATAAATTTGTAAATGGGTTTATGGTACACCCTTCTAAAACAGATTTGGAAAATTTAACTGTCTATAACGGAGAGATGACATTTGGGGTTAATTCCTCTGAAAAATAAATCACCATAAACTGGAAATTAGTTTTAAAAAGTCAACTATCCGTGAAGGATCGTAGGCTTAAAGTTTATGGTGTCCAGAGTTCGCGTACGATAAAATCACGTAAAATAATTAAAAAAAAAAAATAAGAGAGATGGGTGGTAGATGCGGTTTTAGCCCCCAAAATTTATGATCTCGAAATAAAACTCCTGCGAAAAGAAGTTTATTTATTGGAATTTAAAAATCGATATTATCTATCGCTTCCGTCAAAATGTCGCCAAAAAACTCCACTGGTAGAACAGATGTTTCAAATTTTATTTTTTTAATGAATAAAACTTTAAGAGGCGTATATATAGGGTGAGTGAAAAGTCTCCATACATAGGCAAAATCGTCACTTTATTATGCAATCACTTGGAAGTCACAAAATATGCTCTATGTGGGCACCATTACACTGAATGCACATACGGATGCGTTCCACCCAGTCATGGCAAACGCGCGTTAACACGTCTGGTGTTATGCGTGCACACGCATCACGAATGCGTTCCTTCAGGTGGTCCGTGTTTTGTATTTTCACCTGGTACACCATGGCCTTCAAGTGCCCCCACAAGTAAAAATCAAGGGGGGTGAGGTCTGGGGACCTCGGAGGCCACTCCACGGGACCACGGCGGCCAATCCAGTGACCCGGAAACTGCTGATCCAGCCACTGGCGCATGCAAATACCGTAATGGGGTGGCACTCCGTCTTGCTGAAAGTACGCTGGAAATCCCCCGTCCTCGTTCAGCAGGAATGGCATGACTGTGTCTTGCAGCATGTTTAGATACATTTCGGCATTCAGATTGGTGTCAATGAAACAAGGGCCAACAATTGTGTTGCCCCATATCCCGCACCACACCATCACTTTTCCAGCGCCTTGCGTATTTGAGGGACTCATCCAGTGCGGGTTGTCATCACTCCAATAACGTACGTTTTGACGATTAACCTCTCCATGAACATATAAGTTGGCTTCATCTGAAAACAGGATGCCAGCCGAGAACTCCGGCTCTTCGTCCACTTTTGTTCTTGCCTATTCACAGAATTCCTGCCGCCTGTCCGGGTCGTCTTCGCTAAGATACTGCAACATTTGCATTTTGTATGGGTGCCATCTGTGCTCTTTCATAATGCGGACGATACTCCTTTGGCTGACACCGCATTCTGCAGACATCCGTCGAGTGCTTTTTTGGGGACTCTTTGCGAACGCTGCCAGCACCATGGTCGCTGTGCCTTCATCGGTGGCTGTTCGTGGACGGCCACTTCTCGGTTGGTCTGCAACACTTCCAGTCTTCTTGAACTTCTCAATGAGTTTGGCAACGGTGTTGTGTGTGATGTGCGTGCCGGGGGCGTGTCTCCTGTTAAAATCCTCGGCAACTTGCGACAGCTTCCTGATCTTGCCAGAAGAAATATCTCTATACGCTCTTCTTGAGACAAAAGCATCTCAGCACATCACCTGCAAAAAAATTAAAAATAAATAATTATTTATTTATCATGACCATTTTGCCTATGTATGGAGACTTTTGACTCACCCTGCATATATACACACATTAACATCACCTTATTAATTCACGCATGACGAGAACTTTCCATTCCGCAATTTTCAGAACGTTGTTTAATATAATTGTGTGTGTATATAGGTACAGGGTGTCCGAGAATTATCTGTACAATTTTTGGCTGTTATTAAAAGTCAACCATGAAGTGTAGAAATTCCAGTGTTGTCCCATTTTACAGAGAATCTCATTAAGTTTTTTCTGATACCAAGTTTGACAAGTTTTTAGAAATTCCAGTGTGTCCGAACATTATCTGTACAATTTCATCTTTTAATAAAATTCTTGATAACACACGTAAAATTCTTAAACAAGATTATTTAGAATCTGTATTTTCAAAAGTTTCTTTTATTAAGTAACGTTGTTACAAACATTCGATATGTGCACCATTAGTGATTCGCAAAACATCCAATCGATACTCCAAATGTTGCCATGTACGCTGCAGCATATCCACATCAATTCGCTCAATAGCAGCTGTGATTCTTGCTTTTAAATCATCAATGTCTGTCACCCGCGTACATTTCTAAAAAACTTGTCAAAACGTGGTATCAGAAAAAACTTAATGAGATTCTCTGTAAAATGGGACAACACTGGAATTTCTACACTTCATGGTTGACTTTTAATAACAGCCAAAAATTGTACAGATAATTCTCGGACACCCGGTATATATATATATTTTTTTTTCTTTCCCGATACTAATATGTTGATGAATATACCCCATCGTGTTGTATATTATTATTTTTTTATTTTCAATATATTTAATTACTTAATATAATTTTGTGTGTGTATATATATATATACATATATCTTCTTCTTCCGCAGCTTATTATCCCATCTTTACATGGGGTCGCTGTTTTTGGTTCGTCTTCTCCACTCTCCTCTGTCGTATACCGCGTCCTCCTCCAAGTCCTTCTCCCTGATGTCCGCCACCACACAGTCCCTCCATCTCGTCTTCGGTCTTCCTCTTCTTCTCCGTCCCGGCAACTCCATCTTCAGCACTCTGCGCCCCACATACTCCCTATCCCACATACCCTATCCCTCCTCGTCACTCCACACATCCATCTCAACATCTTCATTTCAGCCACATCGATTTTTCTTTCATTGCTCTTCTTCAATGGCACAGTCTCCATTCCATACAACATTGTCGGCCTCACCACTGCTTTGAATACCTTTCCCTTCAGTTTCACTGGGACCCTCTTATCACAGAGCACCCCTGATACGTCTCTCCAGTTCTTCCACCCCGACTGTATTCTACAGTTTATCTCTCTCTCTGCTCCCCCCTCTGCATCCACTGTTGACCCCAAGTATTTAAAATACTCCACCGTCTTAACACGCTCTCCACTCAATGTCACTTCCCCGCCTTGGTCCTGCTGCACATCACATCTCATATATTCGGTCTTCTTTCGGCTAATTCTCATCCCCCTACTTTCCAACGCCTCTCTCCAACTTTCCAACTGCTGCTCCACCTCCTCTTTTGTCTCCCCACTCAACACAACATCGTCTGCATACATCATGCACCACGGCGCCTCCCCTCTAATCCTGTCCGTCAACACATCGAATACCACATTGAAAAGGAAGGGGCTCAAAGCTGATCCTTGGTGCAGACCAACTTCCACCCCAAAGCTCTCTGACACACCCACGCTACTCCTCACCTTAGTTGTTACTCCCCTGTACATCCCCTTGATCAGTTTAACATACTTCTCCGGTACCATCTTTTCCCTTAAGCATCTCCAAACTTCCTGCCGTGGTATCCTATCATATGCCTTCTCCAAGTCAATAAAAACCATGTGCAATGCCTTCTGCCCCTCTCTGTACCTCTCTGACAACTGTTTCAATGCAAAAACTGCATCTGTCGTTCTCCTTCCCAACATAAATCCAAACTGTTCCACTGACACTTCCGCTTCGTCTCTCAACCTACTCTTCACTATTCGCTCCCATATCTTCATTGTATGTGATATTAGCTTGATCCCTCTATAATATAATTCGTGCAATCTTGTACATCTCCCTTCTCTTTGAATATAGGCACTATGATGCTGGTCTGCCACTCATCCGGAATCACCTCCTGGTCAAACAACTTCTGCATTAGATCCCACACCAGATCCACCCCCTCATCTCCCAGTGCCTTCCATGCCTCGGCTGGTATCTCGTCTGGGCCAGTCGCTTTGTTATTTTTCATCATATTCAGAGCACGACTCACTTCCATCCTCCCCACTTGTTCTGTCATAGCTACATTTGGTAATCCATCCTCATAGAAAGATCTTGGGTTTTCTTTATTTAATAATTCCTCAAAATATTCCTTCCATCTATCCTTTATCTCTTCATCTCTTTGCAGCACCGCCCCCTCCCTTCCCTTAATTTGTTTTACCTGTGTAAAGTCTTTTCTCGCTCTATTTCTGCTCTTAGCCAATCTGTATATCTTCTTTTGTCCTTCACGCCTCTAAATCCTCATACATCTGCCGATATGCCTCCGCCTTTGCTCTCGCCACTGCTCTCTTTGCCTGTTTCTTTGCTTCTTTATATACCACCTTACACTCTTCACTCCTCGATTCTTCCCATAACTTCTTAGTTTCTCTCTTACTTCGTAGTGCTCTTTGGATCTCATCACTCCACCACCATCCTTCCTTATCTTCCCACACTTTACCTGATGTTTCCCCCAATATGTCTCTACCTGCCGTTCTCATGACATTCGCATTATGTACCCACCAATCCTGTACATTCTGTTCATCAACATGGATTTCACTCAACACTCTTTAAATTCCCGTTTCTTCCCCTCCTCTCTCAGTTTGTACCACCTAATTCTCCTCACTGTTGTTCCTCGGGTCTTTCTTCCTCTTTTCAACATCACATCCATGACTACCAACCGGTGTTGTGGCGTCACATGGTCTCCTGGAATAACTTTGCAGTCCCTCACCTCGGCCAATTGCGCCCTCCTATACAGTATGAAATCAATTTGCGATGTTCTGCCTCCACTCTTGTACGTAATGACATGCTCCTCCCTCTTTCTGAAAAACGTATTTACAATCGCTAGATCAAACGATACAGCCATATCCAACACTCTCTCACCGTCCACGTTTGCCTCTCCATAGCCATGACCACCGTGCACTCTGACCACTCCATCGTTATGATCACCAACGTGTCCATTCATATCCCCGCCCAACACCACTCGTTCGTCCTCGGCAATACTCTCCATTTCTTCCTCCAATAACCTCCAGAATGCTTCCTTAACGTCGTCCGGACATCCACTTCGGGGCGCGTATGCACTGATTATATTGAGTACATGTTCCCCATATATTTCCATAAATATTTATGTCCTTCTACTGTTCAGCTATTTACATCATTTAATTAGAATTTGTTTAGGTAGGTTTTTATTTATATCGGTTTTGCCTTTCTTCTTCTCTTCATTTCCCTCCTTTATCTTCTTCATATTTCCTTTCTACTTTTTCATTTGTGCTGCACATTTTCACCTTCATGTTAATGATATGTGTAACATTTGTCCTGTTTTATGTTTAATTTTTAGAAGTTACAGGTGAAAAAGACCTTAATATCGACTTCAAGTTATCCCAAGAGAGAGTTAATTAATGCAATTTGACGTGATTGCTAATTATAAATTTTGTGTACGCTTCTTGTACTAATTTTTTCAGAATTTTTTAGATGAACTTTTTTCCAGGAACTGTACATATATAGCCATTCCTTTGATCTCGATAGCTTCCGTCCGAATTGTTCATTCTGACGAAGGTCAAGCTTTACACTCCACCTTAGACCTACAGCTTAACCAGCAACCGCTAGGATACCTAGGGTTCCCATTTATCTACCAACCGTGGAAGAATGCACCATCACCGGGTCTTGAACCCGGCACATATAATCGCGCATATAGTTGTGTGTGTGATATTTTATGGGCGTATAAGCGGGAGTGTACGTGCATTTGTCCAAACGTTGTATACACTGTGCCAGCTGGCTGATAATGCCTGTAGGCACTGGCTTCTACGCCAACTGGCTGATTAGGGGCTGGTAAGACAGCAAGTGCTGGGATGAAGTCACAATATGCGCTTGGCTCCTGTGAAGTCAACACCTCTCTTCCTCTCTCTCCTCCTCCTCCTCTCTCTCTTAGGTTAGGTATACCCCTTTGGGGGTGAAGCCGTCCCAACTTCTCCTCCAAAGAGGTCTCCCCCAGCAAGCTGGGGGTGTTCATTGCAACTTAGGGGGTAACCTCTCTCCCATAGTTGCATAACCCCCTTGTTGCCTAACCTCTTGCAACATTCCCCCTCCCCCATTTGTTGCATAACATCTTGCAACATTTGCAATTGCATTGCACTCTCTTCTTTTGCGGTCATACTACTGGTAAGTTTATGGAGACGATCGTTCGGGTCAAAATATCATAGTTAATCACTTAGAAATTAATCAAAGATTCTCAACATTGTTTACGACGTAATCGTTCTTGTTTCACTTATCTGTTAGATTTCTTTAGTGATATTGTAAAAATATATGACGAGAGTAAAACAGTAGATATTATATATTTCGATTTTCATAGCGTTTTATAAAATGTCACATAAAAGATTATTAGCTAAACTTCATGGAACTAGGACAATATCCCCCGAGGACAAAATCCCCCCCGAGGACAAAATCCCCCCCCGAGGACAAAATCCCCGAGGACAAAATCTTCCCGAGGACAAAATCCCCCAGGATTTTTATCTAGCAACTAAGACATAAATTTTTATCTACCAACTGACGCTAAACTTTTTCCGCAGCTTCTTCCGATTTATATAAAAAGTTTCTATGAATGAAACCTAATATTCTCTGACCAACCAACTAGTTTATTTCCAAAAGTTTATCCAAAAGTTTACCTCGATTTACAAATAGCTTTAATTTTAGTTCGCATTCTGCTTTGACCCGTAGAAGATGGAGTTCGTTAAAAGTAATAAAGGACAAGTTAAATTATTATATGAAGGATATATTTATGTGAAGCAGAAAGAATTGGCAAATGGTGTAGTATCCTACGAATGTGAACGCCGAAGGTCTAAAGCTTCATGTAAAGCAAAGGTGAAAGTGTTGCAAAGTGAAATTATCGAAAAATTGCACAATCACACCCATGCACCAGATACGCCACAATGTGAAGCTACAAAAGTATTTCAAGAAATTAAGAAACGTGCAAGAGAAACACAAGAAACCACGCAACAGATTATCACAGAAGCTTGCGCATCAATATCGGAAGAAGTAGCGACGAAAATACCTTCCCTTCATCATCTTCGGCGAGATGTTAGACGCTACAGACAGAAGAATAAGAACCATTTACCTTTGCCAACATGTGCTCAGGATCTTGTTATACCTGAAAATTTTATCCAAACGGCTGATGGTGAAAATTTTTTGTTGCATGATTTAACGTCTGGAGGTAAGAGAATTTTAATATTTGGAACTGCTAAAAGCATAGAATTTTTAGCAAATTCCTCTCATTGGTTCTTTGATGGAACATTTAAAGTAGTTCCTGAAATTTTTACTCAACTGTATACAATTCATGCCTTAACAGAGCAACATACAGTACCCTGCATCTATGCACTTTTGCCTGATAAAACTCAAACAACTTATACCAAACTGATACAAGAGGTAAATAATATGAAAAATTGTACTCCTACAAGTGCAATGGTTGATTTTGAAAAGGCGATGCTGAATTCTTTACTAGATAGCTTTCCTGAGTTACAAGTCAAAGGATGTTTTTTCCACTTATGCCAGAATATTTATAAAAATACAGCAGTTTGGATTTCAGAAACAATATCAGGAAAACAATGATTTCTCTCTCAAAACGAGAATGATAGCAGCCCTTGCCTTTGTACCCCCTGAAGATGTTGAGGCTGCTTTTGAATAGCTACATGATCTTCTACCAGTAGAAGCCTTGCCAATCTTAGATTATTTTGAAGATAACTATATTGGAAGACCATGTCGACGAGGACGCCGAGAGCCAACATTTGTATATCTATATGGAATATGCACGCAAGAACAAATGCTGAGCTCCCACGGACAAACAGATCTGTTGAAGGTTGGCATAGGCGCTTTGCTTCTTTTTCCGGGTGCTCTCATCCAAATATTTGGAATTTTCTAAATGTCCTTAAAAGAGAAATAAGTTTTCAAAACGTTCAAATGGCCCAAAGTATTGCCGGCCTCTCAACTGAACCGCCAAGAAAGGAATACAAAGCTTCTGCATATCGTATTCCAACAATTTTACAGGATTATGAAAATAGAACAAATTTAGATTTTCTCAGAGGCATCGCATTTAATTTAAGTTTTTAGTCTTCGATTTTACTTTATATTTGTCATTTTGTTTTATCATTAAATTGTTATTATCAATAAATTGTTTTATTATTAAATCGTTTTACTTTTGACTTCGGGAGATTTTTTCATATTGATTATCCTTTAATTTTTTTAAAATTCGATGGGGGATTTTGTCCTCGGGGGGATTTTCTCCTGATACCAAATCAGCGGCAGAACGTTTGCAGATTCAAAAAGATATTGATAAATTACTCGAGTGGGCAGAAATTTGACAAATGAACTTTAATATAGATAAATGTAAAACGTTGCATATCCGTACAAACAACGTTAAAGAAAAATATTTTATACGCGACAAGACACTAAAGAGTGTTACAGGAGAGAAAGATTTAGGTATTATTGTTGACGACACTCTTAAACCGAGTAAGCAATGTATGGAAGCGGTCAGGAAACGAAATAGAATCGTTTGAACGAAACAGATCGTTTGAATTTAAGTCGGAGGAAACTATGCTACCATTATATAATTCCTTAGTACGCCCCCACCTGGAATACTGCGTTCACTTCTGGTTCCCATATTTACGACGATAGACATAGACAGAATTGAGAGAGTGCAGCGACGGACTGCTAAGATGATTCCTCGACTTAGAAAAAAAGTCATGCTGCGGAGTACTGCCCTGGTCGATTGGTGGCTACAATTTCCTCCTCCAAGGAGGCAGAGAGAAAACAAAAGTGTACAATCACGTCGAAACATCATATACTGTATATGTAAAATATTTCCCATCAGGTTTCGAACCCGGGACATCTGATTTAGAGTCGCGGGTGCTAACCACTAGGCTACGAGAGGATAAAAATTAACACATCCTGACACAGACTTCATTGCCCGAGTGGAACACTAGTGTTTTCACGCTCAGAGGTGTTTTTAAGCGTTAAATTCCTGTACTCGAGCCAATGGAGAGCATTTAGTTCAAATTTATTTAGCTAACGCAGGGATGGAAATAAATGCACGAGTGCGCAAACGTTTGGCATATGCAAAATATCACTCACCAGGATTCGAATCTGAGTCCCCTGACTCGGAGTCGTTGGCGCTTACAACTAGGCTACGACAAGCTAAAAGTTAATATAACCTGGCGTATATTTCATTACCTGAGGTTCGAGTATAGGGGGTTAACACGTAAAAATACTTCTGGGCATAAAAGTACTTATGTTCTTCTGGTTGATATGATGCTCACCAGGTTGTGTTAACTTTTATAATCTCGTAGCCTATACTGTATAACGCCCGCAACTCCGCGTCAGAGTCCTCTGGTTCATTTCTGATGGTGGCCCCACCAACAGACCTGACGATTTAAGAGAGAATTGTTTTCTCACATAGCCAGGTACACCTGGCTCATCTGGGATTGTTTCGAGCCAGGTGTCTATAATCTTCTTTTGAAGATGTCCATGTGAACCCACTTGTATTCCTAATGGTCTTTGGTAATTCATTGAATAGTCTTGGTCTTCTGATTAAAAAAAAAATGCTATTTTCTTTCAGAGTTGAGGATGTTCCTTGTGTAGCCTTTACTGTAGTTTGGGAACACGACATCCTCTGAGTTTTCTATTTTCCAGTATTGATTGAATGATTATCGGGTTAAGTTTGAGATTAGATAATATTTCTCTATTATTTTCCATGCTGGAAAATGGCTGGAGAATTGCTTTTCATGCAAGATGGAGCTCCACCACATTTTGCATTAACTCTTCGTACCTGGTTAGATAACCACTTCTCCGGACGGTAGTTAGGTCGTCGAGGGCCAACGGAATGGCCTGCTCGAAGTCCAGATTTAACGTCATGCGACTTATTTCTGTGGGGCTGGGCCAAAGAAGAAATGTACAAATCAAAACCAAGGACCACTGATGAACTTGAAAACAAAATTCGTGATGTTCTTCATAATGTACCACGTGTGTGGACAATGCTGGAGCCAACGTTGAACTTTAACTTTGTATTAAAGCTTTTCATTTTTGTAATAAAGTAAACGGTAATAAATAAGCTTCATTTCAGTTAAAGAAACGTTTTCATATCTCTTTTCGTTTAGGAGCAATAAGAATTTAAAAATAGGGAGTGACTTTTCAGACCCCTGTAGATATACGAATAGGTACACTGTATGAATAGAGACTTAAAGTACATAATTTTTGTCTGTAATTTAGTTCTTTGTAGCCATTGATCTTGGAAATTTCTTTGAATTTCTTGTAGCTTATTAATATATATATATATATATATATATATATATATATATATATATATATATATAGTGGTCTACGGATCACCAATTTGATGTGGCCAAGAAAGTAGGCTTACTATAATTTATGAATTAAATTGAAATTAATAATTAGGGGTCACCAGCTTGGACCTACAACCTAAACAAACAATATTTAATAAGAAGAGAAATTACTTTGTTTTTTGTTTGAAAAGTAAATGAATTATTTGTTCACAGTGATTAACAATTCTATAACGGTATTTATAGTATATTACAAATGACTAATTATTGGCAGCACGAAATGGTTACACAGTAAATACACTAATTCAGGTAGGTTAATGAGATATGAGAGGTGAACACGGAATAAGTAATTAAGCCAATAATAACTGAAATAATGAAAGTACGGTAGGATCACCTGAAGATCAGGGCCCCCAGCATTCTTTAGTTAGAGTTATAAGGCTAACTAACGAAAATATCACGACTTAACCTAACCAATCGTCAAGGGCGTACAGTTGACCTAACGATTGGTTAGGTTAGGTCGTGATATTTTCGTTAGTTAGCCTTATAAGGCTAACTAAAGAAGGCTGGGGGCCCTGATCTTCAGGTGATCCGTACGGCATGGTACAGTAAATGGATTAGGCAAGTAGGAGCAAGTGTAGTTTACGTCCTCCTGTGGCGCCTACTGTAGCTTCTCTTCCCCTACATTATCCTAGTGTAGTTTGCGTTCCCCAACTTTGTCCGCGTATACCTAATCAAATAAAACGTTAAAACTAACGAAAATATTGACTTAACCTAATCAATCGTCAATTTATATATATATATGTTAAACACAGACCGTGCATGGAACAAGGAACTCTTCTGGGAAAATTAAATCCACTATAGTCCGAATAAGTAATGGTAAATGACAAATACCATAGTTTTTCTTTTTCATGATGTTAGCCCGACGTGGGCAACGGGTCTCTCGCAAAGAGATCCCATAAATATAGCTTCCCTCACCAGCTATCTGCAAAGCAGACAGGATCCAGCTTTGGGACATGGATCTAGGGTTTAAAGCAAGCCTAGTCCCCCTACATTCAGAACCTCTATATAAGTAAAAGACTCGTTGCATTCACGTTGGATTGAATAAATCAAAGAAAAAAGGGGGTAACTATTGTATTTTTAGCCAAAAAAACCAAAACTTAAACCTCAACCGGGACATTGAGCGTCCACTTTTCAAGGCACGTAACACGTCCGTTTAATATACACAAACTCATTCTGAGTTTGTGTATATTAAACGGACGTGTTACGTGCCTTGAAAAGTGGACGCTCCTCAATGTCCCGGTTGAGGTTTAAGTTTTGTTTTTTTTGGCTAAAAATACAATAGTTACCCCCTTTTTTCTTTGATTTATTCAATCCGACGTGAATGCAACGAGTCTTTCACTTATATAGAGGTTCTGAATGTAGGGGGACTAGGCTTGCTTTAAACCCTAGATCCATGTCCCAAAGCTGGATCCTGTCTGCTTTGCAGATAGCTGGTGAGGGAAGCTATATTTATGGGATCTCTTTGCGAGAGACCCGTTGCCCACGTCGGGCTAACATCATGAAAAAGAAAAACTATGGTATTTGTCATTTACCATTACTTATTCGGACTATAGTGGATTTAATTTTCCCAGAAGAGTTCTATGGAAAACTGATGAGTGGGTAGTTGGGAGGTAACGAAAATGGTTCACTGAGTAGGTAGGTAGTTAATCTAACAATTATTAAATTCCTTTTATGTCAATAACTGGGTGGATGAAACCAATTGGTTGCTCACCAGAGTTATTCTCCACACTAGTATTTATATACTGTGTGACAAGAGCGTGCTCGGTAATAGATATACATTACCGATCAACCAACCGGGGAAAAAACCAAGACGACGCTGGTGGAAAAAGCCCCGCTAAAAGGAGAACGAAAACGAGGAACGGGGCGAGAGGACGCAACTGGAGAAGGGACAACAAGAGACACCGAAGAAAGATCCCCACCAGCAAGTACGCTCTTAATAAACAAACAAGACGGGAAAAGGGACTCTCTAATAACTAGCAGTAAGTGACTAATTGCGTTTTTAGCCCAGTTGGATCTTCTAACTTCTAACTTAGAAGACTCATTAAATTAAGCTGGGTCAGACAACTTAGGCCTACATTGTGGCCTAAGAACCAGCATCAACTCATAGCTTAACAAAGGTGAAGGTAGATTGCCCTAACCTAGTTTGGTGAGGAATCCTACTGTGGACCTCAATTTATCTGCCCGCTCTGGACCATTTCCGGAATCTCTAGGTTGACCCCTACAGGGCTAGACTTAATCTACTCTATAGTTAGACTGGAGAAATAAGGGGTGGGTTAATTGTGGACCAATTCATACAGAGCATTTTTCACATTGGTGGTCCGTGTGTGGGGAATTTACAAACCTTAACCTTACTTAACAAAAATTGCAGAATTAGGCTAAATAGTCTAGCCTAAGCCTAACCTAATCAAGCCTAAAGTAACAAACTTGCCTAATTAGGTCTACAACTTAGGGCCTAACTAGGAAACATTTACATTTAAGGAGTCTCATTCTCTTATAAGCTTAGACCTGAGTGACACATAAGTACTTGGGGGGGATTAAACCAAATTTAAAACTTAACTGTTTTGTCTGTGCTCTCTCTTCTCTGGTAATTTCTTCTTGTCCTATATTTCATTACGATCCCCAGTTAAACAACATTAGTGAACAAGCATTTAAAATGCATACAACTCCAAGCACCCAATTTTTCTTTTAAGGAAGAATCACTCAACAGATTTTTTCAACAGGCACATGCATTCCTTGCAATCTGTGTGTATATATATGTATATATACACTGTACTCTTTACATGTGCCACAAATACACTCAACCTATCTGAACATAAGCAAGGATTGCATGGGTTACTCAAAAGGGTCTTATGGCCTACTTTGGCCATAGCCCAAACACTGAACCTTGGTCTTATGGCCTACTGTGGCCATAGCCCAAACACTGAACCTTGGTCTTATGGCCTACTGTGGCCATGAGCCAAACAATAAAGGTCTTATGGCCTACCTTGGCCATGGGCCAAACAATAAGGGTCTTATGGCCTACCTTGGCCATGGGCCAAACAACTGAACCTTGGTCTTATGGCTTACTGTGGCCATGAGCCAAACAATAAAGGTCTTATGGCCTACCTTGGCCATGGGCCAAACAATAAAGGTCTTATGGCCTACCTTGGCCATGGGCCAAACAATAAAGGTCTTATGGCCTACCTTGGCCATGGGCCAAACAATAAAGGTCTTATGGCCTACCTTGGCCATGGGCCAAACAATAAAGGTCTTATGGCCTACCTTGGCCATGGGCCAAACAATAAGGTCTTATGGCCTACCTTGGCCATGGGCCAAACAATGAAGGTCTTATGGCCTACCTTGGCCCCAAACAATAAGGTCTTATGGCCTACCTTGGCCATGGGCCAAACAATAAAGGTCTTATGGCCTACCTTGGCCATGGGCCAAACAATAAAGGTCTTATGGCCTACCTTGGCCATAGGGAAAACTATTACAAGGGTCTTATGGCCTACCTTGGCCATAGGGAAAACTATTACTTTGGACTTAGTGAATAGTGAGGGTAGCACCACTCCAGTGAGATGTCTTATAGACTGTTGTTCTCAACAAACATTTGTTTCGCAAAATGTAGTTAATAAATTGGGTTTGACACCAAACCCGAATGAACAAAAACTCAATATTGCATCCTTTGTTAAGGATAACTCGGACAAAAATAGCTATAAGACAATTGACCTGGAACTACATTTAGAAAATAAATTAGAGAAAATTGAAGCAGTTATTATTTCTAAAGTAGGACAAAACAAACTGGTTATACCCAAACTAGAACAAACCATAAATCATTTGGGAAAACACTACAAAATAGCTGATAGACATATCACAAACAACACAGTAGCTAACATTGAAATGTTAATGGGGGCAGATTATATTAATCTTATTCATAAGGGCATAGTAAGATAGGTAATGGTATAGCTATCAGACTCCATCAGGGATAGCCCCTTTGGGTGACCTATCCAAATACAACCTAGACCTAAACCAAAATAGTTCATGACTAACAAATACTATGTGCCTCAACTCAGTCCTACATAACACCTGTAAGAATAGCAACACTTTGAATAATATTATCTCAACTGAGAACATTAATTCATCATTATCAAATGAAACTTTGGATGAGGCAATTCAAACTTTATGGTTGCTAGAATCTGTGGGTATACATGACACAAATCAAACTTCAGAAGATCAGTTAATGGTAGAAAGATTTGAAGACACCATTCAGTGCAAAGACAATAGTTATTTTATTGAGTTACCTTGGAAAATAAATTGTCCAACTTTAAGAGACAATCTCAAAGTAGCTAAAGGACATTTATATAAAGTAATGAAAAAACTCAAACAAGATAATAATATTCAAAATATAATGATGTCTTCAAAGAACAGCTACAGAAAGGCTTCATTGAAGAAGTAACAAATAACCCTTTTAAAAAAGATGGTTGTCATTATTTAACCCACAGGGGGGTTTATCGACAAGATGCCCCAACAACAAAACTCAGAGTAGTATATAACTGTAGCCTCAAAGACAGTGATAAACACAGTTTGAATGATTGCCTGATTGAGGGTCCTAATCTCATTTCTGACCTTGTGAAGATCTTACTGAGGTTCAGGTTAGATAAATATGCCGTACAAAGTGACATTTCAAAGGCATTTTTGAGAATAAATCTTAAAAATGAATATGATAAGAACCAACTTAGGTTCTTATGGTTCAAGGATCCATTTGATTTGAATAAAGGGTTCATAACCTATAGATTTAATGTTGTGTTGTTTGGAGCCAATTGCTCACCTAGCCTATTAGCATTGACAATTGGACATCATTTGAACCAGTTTAATAACTCTTTAACATTGAACTTCCTTAAGGAACATTTTTACGTAGACAATCTAATAGGCTCAACAACAACAAAATCTGAATTATCTGAAGTCTATGAACACTCTCAAAACATTATGCAACAAGGTAACTTTGAACTTAGAGAGTGGATTTCAAATGATGAGGATTTAAACAAAAAGATTTTAAAGGATAATAATGGTCTTACTGAGCCATCAGACAGAGTTAAAACTTTAGGTATGAACTGGTATTTGGATGCAACTTCTAACAGTCATGATTCAATCTGTACTAAAGGTTTTAAACTTGATGAGGAAGCAAATACTAAAAGACAAATATTATCAGAGGCTTCCAAAATTTTTGATCCTATGGGTCTATTCCTGCCTTCAACAATAAAATCAAAGATTCTCCTCCAAGAAATTTGGAGGACAAATGTTGGGTGGGATGATCCAATAACAAATGAAAATCAAAAATCTTGGAAGAAGTTAGCTGCTGATTTAACAAAAGTGCAGAACATTAAAATTCAAAGGTGCTGTGGGTTTAGGGATAAGCCCCAGAGACTTCATGTGTTTGCTGATGCAAGCACACAAGCTTATGGGTGCTGTGCGTATCTTGTAAGTCCTACAGAAAGTCATCTAATTTATGCAAAAGGGAAAGTTGCACCTCTCAAACCTACCCGAACCATACCTCAATTGGAACTATTGGCTGCTGCATTAGCCATTAAAACCATTTCATTGCTTAAGGATGCTTACCATGATGTGAACATAACTGATATCCACATCTGGCTTGACAGTCAGATTTGTCTTGCCTGGATACGGAATGATAGCATTAATAGTAAGAATATCTTTGTAAGAAATAGGCTAAAAGAAATAGCTGAAGCTAATGAAAGCCTACAAGTAAACTTTCACTATGTTCCAACTAAACAAAATCCAGCAGACTTTCTGACCAGAGGTTTATCCTACAAGTTGTTGAAGTCAAACAAAACTTGGTTTATGGGACCTAAGTGGCTCTGTAATACAGACCAATGGCCTGTGGAACAAGTTAACTTGACATTAAATTTAATCTTTTCAAATGAAAAGGTTGAACCAATCACTAATTATGAACGTTATTCTGATTTCAGTAAACTTGTCAGGGTCACAGCCTACTGTTTGAGGTTTGCTCACAACTGTTTAACTACAATTAACAAACAGCTAAATAAAAACAATCATAATTATACAGAAGTTGCAACCAAGTACTGGATAGGCCATGCACAACAAAAAGAGTACAATAAAGAGTTAGAATTCTTGACTAATGGGAAACAAACAAAAGAACCTGTACCATCAGTAGTTGTGGATCTAAACTTGTTCAGAGATGAGGAAGGCCTTCTAAGGTGTAAAGGGAGATTAGACAAATCAAAACTGTCATACAAAAGCAAACATCCAATCCTTTTACCTAGATTTAGCTATTTGACAACATTAATCATCAGAAAAACACACAATGATGTATATCATATGGGGGTACCACAGACACTAACTACATTAAGAAAAACTTATTGGATACCCAAGGGAAGGATCACTGTTAAAACAGTCCTGAGTGAGTGTGTCACATGTAGGCGTATTCATGCTAGGCCCTATAGGAAACCAAATCCTCCTGCTTTGCCAGAGGAGAGAGTTACTCTCAACAGACCCTTTGAGACTGTAGGCATTGACTATACAGGAGCATTGACTGTAGGGGTGGTGACACTGAACAAAAAATGTACATTGTACTGTTTACATGTGCTGCCTCACGAGCTGTTTATCTGGATGTTGTGGAGGACCTTACAGCAGAATCTTTTGTTGCTGTCTTTAAGAGATTCTGTGCACGACATTCAGTACCAAGACAGTTTGGACTGACAATGCTACATATTTCAAGGCTGGTGAACAAGTCATCCACGACTTGTTAAGCGATGAACTCACACAATTATATATACAAAATTCAAACATAAAGTGGAAGTATATTCCGGTTGCCTCTCCTTGGTATGGTTCTATCTGGGAGAGGAATATACAAACAGTAAAGAATTGCTTGAAGAAAGCAATTGGTAAAAAACAGATACACTTATTTGAGTTGCTCACTCTCCTGGCTGAGATTGAGAACATCATAACAATAGACCACTCACTTATGTGAGTGACAACATTAATGACCCGGAACCATTAACTCCAAATCATTTGATTCGGGGAGAACAAGTTAGTCTCCTGCCGGACTACAATATAGACTCTTCAGAAGACCCAAACTGGACTCAACGACATGATGAACTCCAGACTAAGTTACAACACTTAACTAGAGTTAAAGCTCATTTATTAAACAGTGGAAAACTGAGTACTTGATGGGTCTAAGGGAGAGACATAAACAAATGACTAAGAAGGATTGGTCTGACACAATTAAGGTAGGGGACCTTGTTCTCATACATGACAGTACTCCAAGACAATACTGGCCTCTGGCTAGAGTTTTAGAACTCAGACCAGGGGCAGACGGGGTAACAAGAGTGGTCAAATTAAGGACTTCAACGGGTGACACAACAAGAGACATTTCTCTTTTGTACCCTTTAGAGTCTGGACCCAAAACAATGGACTTTGGAGAACCTTCTCCACTGACAGTAACAACTGGAGACACTGAACTTCCAGTAACTATTCCTTTGACAGTAGGAGTGGTAACGCATCCTACTACAACATTGACAGACACAAGACCTCAGCGACAAACAGCATTAAAGGCGCGACTATTTTTACAACAAAAAATAGATGCTGGGGAATTGTAATTTTATCTTCTAACTTTCACTTTTTCTTTTCTTATGGTAAAGACCATAGACAGTTTCATCCTATGGATGTATATTTTCTCTTCTAATTAAATGCTACACCTTCTCCATGAGAAGGTGAGGATAGGCACTGTTAATCAGATTAACAGGCATTTACAGTCAAATAGTTAGCTAGTCTACACTCAGACATAAAAATTGGTGACAATGACACCAAAATTTTTATCTCCCGGGGCCCCCAGTATATGGAAAACTGATGAGTGGGTAGTTGGGAGGTAACGAAAATGGTTCACTGAGTAGGTAGGTAGTTAATCTAACAATTATTAAATTCCTTTTATGTCAATAACTGGGTGGATGAAACCAATTGGTTGCTCACCAGAGTTATTCTCCACACTAGTATTTATATACTCTGTGACAAGAGCGTGTTCGGTACTAGATATACATTACCGATCAACCAACCGGGGAAAAAACCAAGACGACGCTGGTGGAAAAAGCCCCGCTAAAAGGAGAACGAAAACGAGGAACGGGGCGAGAGGACGCAACTGGAGAAGGGACAACAAGAGACACCGAAGAAAGATCCCCACCAGCAAGTACGCTCTTAATAAACAAACAAGACGGGAAAAGGGACTCTCTAATAACTAGCAGTAAGTGACTAATTGTGTTTATAGCCCAGTTGGATCTTCTAACTTCTAACTTAGAAGACTCATTAAATTAAGCTGGGTCAGACAACTTAGGCCTACATTGTGGCCTAAGACCCAGCATCAACTCATAGCTTAATAAAGGTGAAGGTAGATTGCCCTAACCTAGTTTGGTGAGGAATCCGACTGTGGACCTCAATTTATCTGCCCGCTCTGGACCATTTCCGGAATCTCTAGGCTGACCCCTACAGGGCTAGACTTAATCTACTCTATAGTTAGACTGGAGAAATAAGGGGTGGGTTAATTTTGGACCAATTCATACAGAGCATTTTTCACAAGTTCCTTGTTCCATGCACGGTCTGTGTTTAACATATAATTTTCTCAGGGAACCATTCTGAGTTTGTGTATATATATGTATATATATATATATATATATATATATATGTGTGTGTGCTTGTGTTAACCCCTCCGTCTATGGCCTTGGTCGGTTCGAAGTTGACGGGGATTCTTGTTTAGGTGGCAGCAATGGATTTGTTACTCTGGAGTAGCTTGTACTGTATAGGGAATCGCAGTAGTCTCTCTTATACTACTCTCCGATTTCTTGTTGCAGTGAATCGGAGGAATCTGTGAAGCTGATTAAATTCTCTGAATTATAGTTTTTGTATTTAAGACTAAGTTCTCTGAAGAGAGCAAGGCTCGAAAGAGAAGCTAAAGACTTTCTCTTACTCTAGTTTACTGCTAAAATGTTACAAGTAATGCTCATCTTCTAAGTTAGATCAGTCAAATCAGAATAACAATTTGAAAAATTACATTGGTTTATATACCCAAATTTTGTGGACATCATTATTATTTAATGTTGACTTGTTTGATTTTTATTCTCAATAGGCTGCATTATTTTTGCACAATATTTGAAGATAAGGTAAATATTTTACCTGTGACAACGTCTAAACAGATAAGCAAGATATTTGAAGAGGAAGCCATATTTTTATCTTAAACCGCATATTTACAGATCTGATGTTATCATGATCTGCCGAGTTAACTAAAAATGGAAATTGAAATATGCATTTTATTATAAATTACACTTGAACATGTATAGGAGCAAAAATTAAAGGCTTAAGCAATACATGACTTCATCTTTTATAACGAAGAGAGAATGTATACAGAAAATGAACATTGCAGAATTTAATCAGGTTTCATTAGTAAGCTAAATCTAAAAAAATGATTAAGTAATTTAAAAAGAAACAATTCACCAATTATTTGGCAAAAATAGAAAGCAAATCAAAAATTTATCCAAACTCGCATTATGCGAGTTTGGTTTCATACAAAAATAAATACATGAATATAAAGATTATATAAATATAAGGATTATATAAATATAAGGATTATATAAAGATAAGGATTATGTAAACATAAGGATTATATAAATATAAAGATTTATATAAATATACGAATTATATAAGAATTATACGAATGAATATAAGAATATATTATTCATTTTTCATTTTTACATATATACAGTGTATGCGTGTATATACCGGGTGTCCCAAAAGTCAGTTTACCGAAGAAAATGTTCTCCTAAGGTGAGTTTACTACAAAGAAAAAACTTGTTTCATAAATATATTTACAAAACATAAGAAAACAAAAAAAATTTCTGAAACATATTTGCAAAACATGAGAATAGTTCTGGTTACAATAACTGTTCAAAATGTCGTCCATGTTGTTCGATGCACATCTTGTATCTGTCAACGGTTGACCGGCAAATTGCTTTACATAGTTCCTTATCATTGCTTAAGAGCTGGAATTCTTCACAAATGTAGTCTTTAAGGTCCTGAAGACATGCTGGCTTTTTGCTGTAAAAAAAATTGTGTCATAATGTTTAGAATAATCATCAGGGGAAAACATTTTCATCGGTAAACTGACTTTTGGGACACCTTGTGTATATATATATATAAATTGACGATCGGTTAGGTTAAGTCGTAATATTTTCGTTAGTTTTAATGGTTTTTTTTATGGATTCGTTTAAAAACTGTCTCCTAAAGATCCTAGTGTAGTTTACGTTCCCCAACTTTGACCGAGTGTAGTTTGTGTCCCCTTTTGCGTCAGGGGGACGTAAACTACACTTGCTCCGGCAAGCAAAATGAAATGCATAGATGAGCAAATAAGCAAGCGGATACAAATACAGTAAGATAATTGAATACGATAAAATAATTGTACAGGCCTATCGCAGTCGTAATGAGAGAGTTAGTTTGCCGGAATCACCTGAAGATCAGTTACCTCAGCATTTTTTAGTTAGCTTTATAAGGCTAACTAACGAAAATATCACGACCTAACCTAACCAGTCGTTAGGTCAACTGTACGCCCTTGACGACTGGTTAGGTTTGGTCGTGATATTGTCGTTAGTTAGCCTTATAAAGCTAACTAAAAAAGGTTGGGGTGAAGGATCTTCAAGTGATCCGTTTGCCGGTTGTTTGCGTAAACTTTTGGGTATAGCCTATTCTCTAGGCTGCGGTTACACTATACATGCTACGCGGGCAAGGGTAGGCTTGTGGCTTGTAGCCTACCAGAAGGTTTACAGACCTAGGCTTCGAAGGATTGCTTCTGCGGGCGGACTGGCTTTACCGGCGAGAGGATGAGTGTTGAGGGCCGGTAGAGACTTGTTGAAAAGGGGCGCCAACGGAAACTCCTGCAGCAGTGATGTTGCTTCTTGCAGGATGAAATTGTGGATGGCCTTACTTGATGATAGACCTCGTGGGTTATTAGTGAATGTTTCACCAACAGTGACCTTGAAGGCGTAACCATAATTTCTTAGGGTATGTTTTTGTTTTCGAATCTGCAATCCGTATCTTGCGCAAATGCTTATTAAGAAAGTTATAAATAGTAGAAAAGTTATAGGTTCCGTATGACGATAATACCTACATTGGCCAATCAGAGCACGGCATGCATAAACGTCATGCCTACGTCATTCTCATTCTCGAGTGCAGTCTGACTTTCTTTAAGTGTATAAAAAATTTGCGTATATATTATCATGGGGGGGTCTGGGGGGTAAAAGCCCCCCCCAGGTTAGCACACGCAATCGGAGACCACACGGGTTAAGATTAGGTTAGGTTTTATTTATATATATATATATATATATATATATATAATATATATATATATATATATATATATATAGTATATACAGCGTGTCCTAAAGAAATGTATACCCACTTTGTTCGATAATACCAGCTATGAGGATAATAAATATATTACTGTTTATATGTTTTTTAATAAAGAATTTTCTCCTGAATCTAAATATGCCATTATTTTTATTAAAAATTGAAGAACAAAAAAGTTACAGATGTTTAAATTAGAATTATTATTTTCGAGACTTCATGTGCGATATTTTCTAATATTTTTTTTTATGGCCTGGCCTGCCTTTTAACCGACTGTTTTGAGATACTTATGTTTAGTGCCTAGCTTAGCCTAGCCATTTCGTTGAGTTCTAATTAGGCAAGACTACAGTTTTGCTCTACCCTTATCTAACATCTTATAACTCTGCGACGTTTGTTCTTTTCTAACGACAACTTGAACATCTTAGATAAAGTGTCATTTAACCATGGAATTTGTAAATTTTTTGAATTAACTAATAATTACAACATTTATGCTTCAATATCAACACTAAACATAAGTATCTCAAAACAGTCGGTTAAAATATTAGAAAATATCGCACATGAAGTCTCGAAAATAATAATTATAATTTAAACATCTGTAACGTTTTTGTTTTTCAATTTTTAATAAAAATAATTACATATTTAGATTCAGGAGAAAATTCTTTATTAAAAAACATATAAAAAGTAATATATTTAGTATCCTCATAGCTGGTATTATCGAACAAAGTGGGTATACATTTCTTTGGGACACGCTGTGTATATATATATATATATATATATATATTATATATATATATATATATATATATATATATATATATATACACACAGTATGTTCTTAGCCCGTTTGTTTTTTGTTAGTATCCAAAATACATTTTTCTAATGTATTTTGGTGTGTTTGGTTCATATATGACTTTCATTACTAGCGAAAATGAACCAAAACATAAGAAAACTTTAATGTTTCATAACTTTGTTTCGGTTCATTTGCGCAAGATATGAAGGTCATATTTAAACAGAACACACCAAAATACATTAGAAAAATGTATTTTGGATATTAATTTCAGTGTTGGTGAAACATTCAATAATTACCGACTTCGTGTATGCTCGAACGGAGCATTGAAGGAACAGCTGGCCGCTCTCCGGCGAAGGCCGGGGAGCGGGTGGCGTGACGAGACTGACGAAGGCGCTGAGAGAGAGACGTAGCGACAAAAATGAGAAGATGGCAAGTGAGAGTAATTTTAGAAAGAACCTGCATTTTATAGGCCTTGGTGACGTCCTCTGGTGGTCATTTCTGGAAATACCACAAAATCTCTTTCCTCCATGTGCCTGTTTCATGCCCACGTGTATAGCTTTTGTTTTTATTCCATGATGTTTGAGAATGGCGAGGAAATGAATTTCCGGTCGGTCTCTACATATATCTATTTATCTATCTATTCATCTCTATATCTATCTACATGGAAACCAATTTCAATTTCACGCTTCAAAGGCTAATATTCGAAAAGGTATTCAGCTCAACATGTTTATAACTAGAAAGTACACCCTAAAAATTGAAATCATTATTACTCAACAATACCTAGATAAGAATAGTCTTATTGAAGTAAAATATCTGACAAAAAAGATACATTATTTATTCATATGAATTTAAATGCAATTCAATTTCAGCACTAAATTAGCCATCTTGAAAGATCTTCATTCTTTGATTAATTATTCAAATAATTTAGAGAAATTTTCACACTAGTGTCGGAAGCTTAAATAACTTCTTTGACATTGTACAATGTACAGGGTGGGCGAGAAATCCCTGTACCCCCTAAGATATTAAGAATCCTGAATGTCTGTGAGAGCTCCCTCGTTTTCCCTTGTTTTTGTTTATTTGTGACAAATATGTTTCTTTTCGTAGTCTGTTTATAAAAAATTAACAAAGACTTACATCATTGTCTAGAATACCTATATGTCATAATCATTTCAAAATAGTGACTGTCACAAATTATTAACAAAGAGGCTGTTTTTTGCGTTGGGCGTAGCCAATTTTAGCATAAAATCGTCATTTTTTGGAATAAATAATGGTGGTATTGGATTCCTAATGTCTGAAAACTGAGAAAAGAATACTTTATTAATGTTATTATGTGATATATTGCCGAAGATATGCGACTTAATAGATTTTCGCAATTCATGCAGCGGCCAACTTGGATTTTTCCCATTTATGGGCGTTAGAGGAAATATTCAGCTTGTCACTATATCTAAAATAATTTAGTTCATAATAACCATGATCTATGCCAATTTTGGTGTTTTAACCACAAAAGCCACAATTTTATCACTTACCCGCCCCACTGTAAGCCCAAATATCGGTCAGAAAAGGAACAAAATTTAGACAAATATTTTGTTTCTAAAATTTGGGGATAACTTCTGCTTTGCCCAAGAATGGGGGACTAACCATGTTATAATGTTATAATGTTATAATGTTTCAGACCAACAAAGACCCTAGGATCCACTCATGGCTGGTCTACCTAACTGTATTCGTAATTGTGTATTGTGTATGTCCTCCGTGGTGGCGGAGGGGACCTACAATTTTACGTGGGTTCCGAACCACAAGAACATAAGAAATTATGTAAGAATTGCCTGTACATTGGCAACGACCAATTTTTACAAAACTAAATAATTATCAATTTAAAACTAATTAATTATCGATTTAAAACTAAAGATAGAATCTCTCGATCCAGAGGATCAAGTCATAATAGACTACTTACTATCCACAAATATGTTACACTCTATATTTATTTATAAACGACATGCAAATATATCAGATCCAAAGAATCCAGTCAATTTCATTACGGTATCCATCAATACTAGTACCATGCCAACCAAAAATAAGTCACGGTCCATATCGATTGCGGACCAAGTCAAAATTTACTACCATATACATTACAATATATATACTTAGGAGGAAAAGTGTAGCTGTGGCTGTAAAGACTGTACAGTAATGTAGAAATGTGTGTGCACCCATTTTGGGTCTCCCATTTAAAGGTGTTTGTGGGGCAAGTGAAGATCATGAGTTTTTCAATACCTCACAGTACTATGGGGGGCACCGCTCGGCAGATGAATCTCTTTAAATCGGGTGTGTAAGGACAGAGAGCATCCCCTAACCCAAGATGCTGCCTCCCTATATCCCACAACACTTGTGTTGAGCTGTGGGATCTATCACCACAAAGCCTTAATTTTACTACCTTAAACTATACCCAATCTATCAACATATGCGTCTAATCGATTTTTAAACATGTTTATGGACGTGCTACTAATTACTTCTACCGGCAAACTATTCCAGCTATTTACTATTCTATACGTAAAAAAGTTTTTCGCAACTGCTGTCTCGAACCTTCTACTTGTCAACTTACACCCGTTATTTCTAGTCCTTAGCCTCCAAGTCTCGAGTGTAGTCAATTTTAACTCTTTAAGCCTATCCTCGTACGAGTTTGACCTAAGCGATGGAATCATCTTAGTTGCTCGTCTTTGAACTCTTTCGATTTTGTCTATATCTTTGCGCATATGCGGATTCCAAAATTGGACCGCGTACTCCAAATGGGGTCTAACTAATGATTTATAAAGAGGAACTATAATATCGCGCGATTTGTACTCAAAATTTCGAGCTATAAAACCTAACACTTTGTTCGCCCTATTGACCGCTGCTGTACTTTGTTTCGCTACTTTTAAATCACCAGTGACTATAACTCCTAAATCTTTTTCCTGCTCTACGCTTGTTAAATCTTTCCCTGACATACTATACGCAAAATTACCGTTACGCGAACCTATATGCAAAATTTTGCACTTAGCAACGTTAAATCTCATTTGCCATGTGACTGACCAATCAACGATTTTATTCAGATCTTCCTGGATTTTACCTCTATCTTCGTCATTAATCGCCCTACCACCCAGCTTCGTGTCATCCGCAAACTTTGAAACTGTACTGACTAGGCCGACATCTAAATCGTTAATATATATAAGAAAAAGCAAGGGGCCCAATACAGAACCCTGAGGAACGCCACTCGCTACATTAGCCCAACACGACTCCGCTCCATCAACGACCACCCTCTGTTTCCTACCTCGCAACCACTCTTCTAGCCAATTTATTACTACACCCCTGATTCCATGAGCCTTAGTTTTTTCAATGAGTCTTTTGTGCGGCACGGTGTCAAACGCTTTTTGAAAATCTAAATACACTACATCAACCGCCCGATGTCTATCGTAAACGTCAACCACGCTTTGGAAAAATTCTAAAAGATTAGTTAAGCAAGATTTGTTTCGCCTAAAACCGTGCTGCGTATTTCTAACTAGTTTATGCAATTCTAAGTGTTCGACTATACGATCCCTAATTATTGATTCCAGTAGCTTACCTACAACAGACGTTAAACTGATTGGCCTATAATTTCCCGCCGCACCTTTATCGCCTTTCTTAAAGATAGGTGTTACGTTTGCTAACTTGAAATTATCTGGTACGCACCCCTCAGAAATAGACGCATTAAAAATCTTTGTTAGCGGCACAACAATGCTATCTTTTAATTCTTTTAGTTGTATGGGATATATGGAATCCGGCCCCGGTGATTTACGCGTTTTCATTTTATCAATATAGCGCATTACTCCCCTTCACTAACCACATATTATCCAAAATATTACCATTATCAAAAGGTATTATGTCTATGACCGTAGGGATATTCGTTACATCTTCTATAGTAAAAACTGACGTAAAAAATTCGTTTAGCAAGGTAGCCATTTCCTTGTTTTCAGAAACTAGATCTCCGTTTACATTTTTCAAAGGCCCCAAGACACTTTTTACTGGATTTCTATTATTGACGTATTGAAAGAATCGCTTGGGGTTTTCTTTACCGTCACGAGCTATGGAGATTTCAAATTCGCGCTTGGACTTTTTTATTACACTTTTCGCTTCACGCCTTAGAGATATGTAGTTGTTTCGTAACCACAAATTGTCTTTATCGCACTTATGTAGCCTATAAGCCCTATCTCTACTCTTTATAATGTCTCCTACTCTAGAAGTAAACCACAAGGGCTTGTTGTTTACTTTCGCACGCTTAATTTTGTACGGTACACATTCCTCATTTATAGTCCTAAATACTGTTTCGAACGATTCCCACATTAGTTTTGCGTTGGAGTTCCCCATTACGTTTTCCCAATTGACGTGTGACAATTTATTTCGAAATTTACTAAAGTCTGCGTGCTGGAAGTTAGGAATTTTAGTCGAGTTAGCTGGTTTCGAGTGACTTACTGAGAGGACAAACTCTACCATATTGTGATCGCTATTGCTTAACGGTTCTATTACTTGAAGATCAGTAATTAGCCTATCATCCGTAGTTATTACTAAATCTAAAATACTGTCCAACCTCGTAGGTTCCCCAACCTTTTGAATAAGAAAGCTATCCTCGAGAAAATTAACTAAACGATTACCTTCCGCGTCTCCCTGCATTGTATCGTAATTCACGTTGGCGCAATTAAAGTCACCCATAACTAAAGCCTGCTCACTACCGATTATTCTCTTTAGTTCACGATATAACGCTTCGTCCGTATCAGCTGTTTGATTAGGGGGCCTATATATAACCGCAACAAGAAGTTTGAAATCGTTCAATTTAAGTTCTGCTATAGTCGAATCTATCGGTTCTGGAATTGTGTGCTTTACTTCTATAACGTTCGCAATATTATCTTTGATATACAACATAACACCGCCTCCTCGCCTACCTATTCTGTTTTTAACAAAAAGTCTATAACCTTTAATTTGATACTCCCCTACAAAGTCACGAGTTTCAGTGCTAAGCCACGATTCATTTATCGCAATTATATCATAGTCTTTACAAGCAATTAAAGAAAAAAATTCGTTTCTTTTATTTCGTAGGCTACGAGCATTTAAGGATAGAACCTTCAAATTGTTTGTAATTGCGACACCTTCGCGAGCGCAGGAAATTTGTGGAATTTACGCTGGGACCGTTCGAGTTACGGCAGCCTGAAAAGAAGAGACAGTATTATGAAATAGTCTTCCTAAACGCGCAGCTCCAACGTCATTAAGATGAAGTCCATCTCCGAGGAACAAGTCCCTCCTGCCGTAGAAACTGTTCCAAAAATTCGCAAAATGCACTCCTTCCTGTTGGCAAAGAGACTTTAGGTTATTGTTAATATAGGTCGCTTTGCTGTAGAAATCGTTACGTTGGATAATTCGAGGAAGTATACCTGTTAAAACAATCTTATTAGTTTTTTCCTTTAATCGCTCTAGTAAGTCCCTGTACCTAGCCAGCAGTTCTTCCGATCTAGAATTTAAAACGTTATTAGTACCGACATGAATAACATACGTTGTGTCCTCAGTGGTACCGTCTGTAAATTGGTCAACACTATTAGTTATATCCTCCACCCTTGCACCAGGGTAGCAATAACGGCGCCTACGACGAGGGTTTCTCCCACAGAATTCCTCGAGCTGCCCTCGAACAATGGAATCGCCAACGAGTCGTATTTCCAGTTCATCAGCATCATCTAAACCTAAAACAGAAAACTTATTGTTTGTTATTACTGGTAGACATGTCTTAGGTTTCCACAATGGGGCTCCATTACGCACTCGAACGAAGGGTTGGGAAAGAGAGAGGGCTATTAATACTATTTATATTATTAGTAGAAACTGAGGCAGGAGGGGTCTTAATTGGAGTCTCAAGGGATTCTAATTTTGCCGTCAGCAGCATCACGCTTTCTTCAACCCTCACCCTGGCCTCCCTCTCACGGTCTAACTCGTTCCTCAGGACTTCCATGCTTGAGCACCACCTGCAAACTAACTGTTCATTATTATTAGCCATTGTAAACGCGTAAGCGGCAAATTTCCCTTCACAGCGCCTGCAAGTACTTGACGGGGGTGCCATGCTTTTAATTAGTTAAAAAACAAAAAACGCAAAAAACAAACAAAAAAACAAAAAACGAGCGTTTGGAAATTAATAAATTACAACGTAGGTCTACCGCGTTCTTGAAACACAGAACCAGGTTCTTGTCACACAAATTTATACTAAATGAATATAGAATTAAGCTACCGACAAAAGATCTGTAAAAGAAGAGTATTTATAATACTTATCTGTCCGCGATTCGACCCGACTTTTTTCCTTTTTTTCACACGGTTGTGACCACACTCTACCTGACCTCTCGAAGGAAGGAAAAATGCAACCTATGACTCCACGTTTTCTGATAGATTTGAAAAACAAACAAGGCAAGCCACGTGCAGTAGCCTTGGTTTGATAAAATAATATAGTACTGAATAACGTGAATAAATGAAATATATTCGTTAATGAATGATTAGTACCACGAGGTAATTTAGTTTAGAATGCACCGAACACTATTTTTTTTAAAACACTTCAACGAAAACCACTTATTCAATTTATAACACTGGACACTCGATAAAACACGTCTGTTCACAAGGAAAGACTGATCGCCAATCTGTATCTAGAATTCATCGAGACAGAACTATTAACACCTTTGATCTCTCTCTCTTTGACCATGAATTCATACGTTATTGAGTTTCGAACTAAACTATAAGTCTGTAGCATTCAGCTACCTTACAACTTGCATCGACTACACGAACCTACAATTTAAACCAGGTCATAAACAACACTGTAATTAATTGTAATCCCCGATTCTTGATATATTATATTATATACAATTTACTTTCTATATAATAGTGTTTCTGTTACTGAGTTAAGGTCTGGGATGTCAGTTGACAACTTGACACCTACAATTTAAACCAGATTATAATTTGCTGACTCTTGTTATAGATAAATAATAAGAGTGGGATTGCTCACTTAATATTTAATAAAAGTATTAACTTATTAAGTGGGATTTGAATTTAAATTGTAAATATTCAAATAACTAATAAGTAATTACATTGAAATTTATATTATTTTCCGGATTACTTAATCGACCTTTCACATTAGTTAAATCGTATATTTACTTATGAATTAAAATACTTTATTTAAATTTTCTTTTCGACAAAAAAATTGGCGCCCAAACAGGGATCCTCTCATTTGATTAAGATTGTGGTATTTATTTATTGTATACTTAAATGAATTTAATTGTCGTTAATTTGATAATCATAATGGCTGATGTAATTATGGCGGTCATCACGCTATGGACACAAGAATCACTGCTTCCTTAGAAAATTTATTGAAAGAGACCTTGCTAGACGTAGCAGAGATTGATCTCCATGTTCAGGAATTGAAATCCTATCAGAATAACGATAATGATAAAATTCAGAATGACGATAGAATTCAGATGGAATTAGATGGCGAAGAGATTATTCAAGATATGGGGGAATCTTCAAAGCGAAATAGTGACATAAAATTCTTCTATTGGACAATTAATGTTTGAAACAAATTAAGGTTTCGAGAACATTGAGCGCTTCTGATGTTATGCAGGGTTGGGTTGAAATGCAAATGCATTTGCATTTACGTTTGAAAATGTTGCATTTCCATTTGCATTTAAATGCGATTTATCATTTACTCTGCATTTGCACTTGCACTTGCATTTGAATATAAAATACTTCCATTTGCATTTAAATGTGGATTTATCATTTACTCTGCATTTGCACTTGCACTTGCATTTGAATATAAAATACTTCCATTTGCATTTGATTTTCAAATGCAAGTTTCAATCTGCTTCTACTCCTAATATTAATCTCTCCCACACCCAGGTCACCCTAATAGTAATCCCTAATATTAATGCAATGGACATCTCTCGTAAACAAATATTGTAAAAACTCAGTAGTGATATCTCAAAATTAAAAAAATTATATTATAATATAGTTTGTATTGAAAATATTTGTTTCTTTTACAGATGTTTGGGTGTCATGTAAAAGTATCATGTGATAACATTTGGAATAAACATTTGTAACTTGAAGTGGGTATTATTATCAACTGAATAAAACATTTGAAAACCATCTAAATGCAGCTGTGTTTGATAGCATTTGAATTTGCATGTGATTAATTTAAAACATTTGCATTTAAGTGCACAAGCCTACATTTGAACCCAAGCCTGATATTATGCGAACTTTTTCAGATTCTAACGTTTAGAATATAAATTTGCTGACATTAAGTCTGCGAATATTCGATGGAGATCCTCTTGAATTGTTCGACATTTGGGATATATTTAAAAGCTCTATACTTTGTCGAAACGACACTGCTGATGCGCAGAAATTTAATTATTTTAAGGGACAACTGAGAGGGGAAACTTTAGAGCTTTTAGGGGGGTTTCAACCATGGTGCGCATTATGAAGCTGTTAAATTAATGAGAGAAAACTATGGAGATTCGCGGCACATTATACAGTCACATCTCCATGCATCGTTTGATTTGAAAGAACCAGATCCTAATTCACAGGAGTTACCGAAATTTTGGTCGGCACTTGGATGCCACATTCGAGGATTAAAGGTTCTTGGGAATAAAATTGAAGAAGCAGGTTTCGTCATTTGCAGCTCTGCTGTTAAGAAAGCTACCATCCAAACTTCGCGATAATATCAATCGCGCGGCTCACAATAATTATTGGGAACAATACGAGTTTAAGAAGACCATAACGGATGAAATCAAATTGTTACAAGCAATAGAACTAGAGGAAAAGACTGCTCCAAAACCAAAGGGTCCGAATAACCCCAAACTTAAAACAAAGTACGATGGCTATAAAGTTGTATCTCAAAGTCTACTGCTGGAAATTTTAATATAAATTTCACAGCTAGTAACGATAAAGATTCTAAGGTATCCACAGCTCAAGAACCAAGATCGAAATTTTCTACAGGTGTGATTTGTTTAGAAGAACACTTATCACAGCTGTTCAAAATATACTACAGGTAAGAGCAAAAATAAGAGGGCTAACGAAATACATTATGCTTGACACAAGACGAACAATCTAATGATGGCAATCATGCAACTTCTGCTATGGCTTATAACACCGAAAATACTTCCAAAGGTGAGGTAGCGTAACCTACAGACAACTTAAAAATAAAATTGCCGTCAGTGGTCTATAAAGCCAGAATTCTCTTTGATCAAGGTTTTTAGTGAACATTTATGTTGAAAACTCTTGTAAAACATCTAGTCTGAAAAGGGTCAGTAAGGTTGAGCTCACAATAGATGGCTTTGACTCACGAGGTCTATGCAAACTTACGAAGTAGTGACGTTCGTTATTCTTTGCAAAGGACAGTTATTATCGATTGAAGCCATTTTGGTTAATAATCTACTTTCTAGAATAGTAAAGCCTGGTTTACAAGATGCTATTTCTGAATTAAATAAGCTGGGTATTTATCTTGCGGATCCTAACAGATGCGTCCATTTTAATTGGCTCTGATCAATATTTAAAATTTTCTATGGATATAAGATCCAAAATGACATTGGAGTCCTAACTTCAAAATTAGGTAGTATGGTTATATGCATATTACCAAAGGTTGATGTATTCACAATTGAATCCACAAATGCAGACATTATGGTTTTAAGAATACCAGAAAAAAAGGATTTAATATACAGTGTGTATATATATATATATAATATATATATATATATATATATATATATATATATATATATAATATATATACAGACACACACATATATATATATATATATTTCTCTAAGCATTTACCCAGTATAATGAGATGCAATTTTAAACATTCATTTATGCGGTCTAGGCGTGTCGAAGTTCTTATGTTGGAACATTACCATACACGAATTCATCACCGCACAGCAACAGGCGCAATACATGTTCTACCCTGCACGACTCGCTAACTGATTCAATTCGCACGCCGCCTCTCTCACAACCATCTCAGAGATTGATCCGACTGGACATGTTCTCCTTTCAGAATCGATAGAAAACTAATAAAAGATGGAGCTACCGTTAAGTAGTACCCTCAATGCAGTATACAATATCTCTGTCTTCAAATCAGTGCGTGTATTTAAACGTAACAGTGGTGCTATTAATTACGCGCTTGAAACAAGATGTAAACGAGCAGGGTTCAGCCATATTGTTCCTTGTAGACTAGATCCTTAAGAAGAGTTAGTAAAGTCTTGGCTTTCTTTACGGAATATAGCGTAATAAGGTCTTCTATGGCCTTGCTAGGCTATAGTTTATTGGTGCGGTATATTTTTTCCCTAATTTTTCTAATTCTTCGTTGTGAATACACGTGTTTATCGAGTGTCCAGTGTCATTGATTTTGATAACTTGTTTTTCAGTGAAATTTACTCACCAGTAAAGTGATATATTTATAATAGTGTTTAATACCTTCATATCTAATTTAACATATGTAATTTATCTTGCTTTAGTATTTAATTATAGCTAAATTCACTATATTTATTAAACGAAGTTATAGTTTAGGTAACCAATGTGGTGTCATAAAGCATTATGAACTGTCTTGAGAAATATTTCCCAGAAGGTGTTAATCCCTTCGAGGCGGGTAAACCAGACAGAGTTAAAACAGTTAAAGTACGACGTGGTTCCATAATGTTTTTTTGCCTTTGCCTTGAAAAATGTATTCGAGGTGCTAACCCCTTCCGAGCACATAGGCCAGACAGTATGGGAAAACGGTCACCCTCTCAAAAACAGATAAGTTCTTTAATTTTGCATTTCTTTTAACTTAAGTATTTAAACCGCATTAAAAATAGACAAAATATGACAATGCCAGGTAAATTGAAAGCCTAATGTAAATGTAAGGTTCAACATTAATGTGTTGACTTTCCTGAAGGTAATTTCAGCGACATTACAACTTTGAGTGTATGCTTGTTTTGTAGACTTATAGAAAACTATGCAAAGGAAGTTAAAGAGCTAACGGAAATGGTAAAAATTCTTGAAGCTCGAGTTGTGGCACCAGAAATCCAAACCAGTGGAGAAGGCCAGAGTGAAAAATCAACATCGGATATAAACTCTAAGGTTGAACGTTTTGAACAAAGCATGGCCCGTTTGGAAACCCCAGTGAGTAGTCCGAGAAGTAGGACAAATGAACAAGAATTCCAGGTTGTCAAAATAACCGAAATGCAAGGATTCTGAAGCCATTACCATAAAAAAAAGGTTTGACCTAGTTGCTGACGAAGAAGAGGAGTCCCTTTTAAATGGGGATTTTCTCATCAAAAAACAATTGGACTCTTTCGGAGCAAAACACGTGGTAAAGAGAAAACTTCTTTACAAGTCAAGACTAAAGTCAAGACTAAAGGTTACCCCATCATTGTACATGTTGGTAGCAATGACATTTCTCAGAGAGGGACAGGAGAGCAGACTGAGGCTATTGTAAACGAGTTTAAAAGCCTAACCGATACATAAGATCGGAAAAGACTGACATGGGAATGGTAGTAGGAATTCTTCCAAGAATGCATGCTTGTAGTTGTACTTACATAAAGCTATTAGCATAAAGAATAGAGTAAAACGCATAAAGTTTGCCCACTTTTAGCCTACATTTTTCGATATCGGGGAATACTTTGGCTCGGGTGTGATTAATTTAATGAAAATGGTAAGAAGAAATATGGCGATCTTCTGAACATTAACTTGTATAATCTTTTTAAATTAGGACCCCTCAAACCAGTAATTGATTCATCATTTTTCGTAATTCTAACTGCGGTATATAAAGTGGGAGAATAAAACGGTTGATGCTGAGGGCTGAAGACTATTGGAATTTACAGACAATAATTTATTAGGTCAATGAGTTAACGGTCTTATAGGGGTAATAGTAGACTAGCTCTCATATTCACGAGTGAAGATGACCTAGTCTCTAACCTGACAATTGGTGAAACTTTGAACAGCGATCACAGTTTTCTTAGGTTTGACCTCAGGGCTCCAATTAGTACTCGAGTAAAGACGTACAAAAGTTTGGATTTCTCTATAGAGTAAATTTTAAAAGCTTCCGAAGTACTTTAGACACTCTTGAAATTCTAATAAATGAGGATGTCAATTTCGCATGGAGCTCATATAGGTATCAATTTAGAATATTATAGGGCACTTTTGTACCCATTAAAATAGTTCCCTCCTTTCTTAACCAAGAAGCCAAATTTGTTTAACAATGAAATTAGCAATCTATTACAAAAAGAAATAGAGCCTACAAACTATTTAAGTCACATTTCACCCAGACTAATTCAGAAAATTATATAAACCTACGTCGGAGGGTTAAATCATTAAATAGATCAGCTAAACTTGATGAAGCTAGAATTGCCTCATTCTGTAAAACTAACCCTAAAGAGTTTTTTAGCCAAGTTAATAGCAGAATGACAATTAAAAATTCTGTAGGTCCTCTAAAAGATAGAAATGGCATACTGAAATTCAGTGATTTAGATGCAGCTAATATGTTAAACGAGTTCTTCATCACAGTCTTCACGGAAGAAGACTTAAGTGAAGTACCAAATCTCCGGATTACGTATGACGGTGACCATCCCTGAAAGACTATAATTAATATCTGGAATAACTTCCCTCTGATGTTGGTTGAAGCCAAAATGTAAATAATGTATGATTAAAAATAGTCTCGACAAAGTTTTGAATACATTCAGGGTTTAAGACTGTTCTATACATATAACATAATTTAAGAGTCGATTAAATAAGAATTTGGAAAATAGTATTATAACGTAACCCTGCAGGAGTTTGTTTAAAAATGTACTCCACTTATTCCTTCCCCTACTATAGAGAAACGTCTCTTGTTGCACTGTACCCCACATAACATGATCAACCATCGAGTAACTCATTTTTTGATCAATTGCCTCATAAAAACCTCTAAATGGGAGGCTCTTGAATTCACCGTAGCAACAACGGATGATTTCCACAAAACGCTCTCATCTCCATAAGGACAAGTACAGGGGGATAGATACAGGGACCTCCCACTGATATTCTTAGCCTGAAAGAGATTTTCTCTACTCTCGTGGTGGTACAACATCGCGAAGTATGAACGACTCAGTATATCACTCGCCGCATAAACACCTTTTATGGTGTGAGACCCAAGTTTAAACCCGGTGACATTTAAAGGGTTGGTAGGCACATACACATGACAGACATCCAATTTCAGTGAACACGTTTACATACTTGCCTGCCTTGTTAATAGACTAGATATGTATTTCGTAGAAATAATAGTTTCCTAAGGAACAAAAAACTGAAAAAAATGTATGACATGGCTTAGGTGAAGTGAAGTTGCATTTCTGCCGTCCCTATTTCTTTTTTAGCTTTCTTTTTTTGGTGGGCTGGGTGCATGTGAAGAGTGAGGGCATTGTGTGAAAAATCTGATATCTGTTTTCAATTCCTGTTTCAACCCCTTTCCTGCAGTACCATTTCATCACCTTGCCGGCGTGATAGTTTTGCGCGTACATGGGTGTAGACATGGAGAGTTTGCTAATCCTTTTAGGGCTAGCCTGAAGTGGGCCATTGGTCTTCGTTGACCAGATACCTAGGTAAATGGAACTGTAAATATTTTTGTATAAATTGAAAACATATGTCGACGTTTCCTTGACAATACCAATAGTTGATATAGAATTAGCATAAATATATTATGTTAGTTTATTCAACAATTCTCTTAAGTGTACGATTTCTGTGTGCATAACGTAATTTTCGAGTGAGTTCATATATTCTTTTTTCCTGTAAAATTTTCTTGACGACTTTTCGAGGGTCAAGGTATTTTCTTCAACCTTTCTCTGTACCTACCTTTTAGCGGGGAGGGAGCGGAGCTTTACTATCCAGTTCTCTCTCTTCTCTCTCTCCCTCTCTCTCTCTCTCTCGACTCCATAGAGATCGGACGTGCCCTACATTGCTCGATATATTTTTACACGTGATTATCCCTCAGTGCTTTTACAGAAATTATTGATTCATTAATTATTACTAATTTAACCCTTTCGCTATCGCGAATTTCGTAACGCTCCGGATTCTGGAACCGTATGCGGGCCACCAGCAGCGAGTTTTAAAAATCTGTATCAGTGTTAATATTCTACTAAACTACAGTAAATTACTTTTAATAATAATTTTAGTATAAATATTAAGATTGGAAAGGCCTACTGAATTTTCAGTCTCACCACGTGTTTCTTGTCTGAAGCCACTCCTCATGTTATTACAACTGCAGTGGGTTTATAATTACAAAATTTAAATATTTCAGTATTTAATTAGTTTAGTGAAAAAAATTATTCAAAGAGAAAAGGGATATACAGGAATGCTCAAATTATAGGGGTATCAAGCTGATATCGCACACCATGAAGGTGTGGGAGCGAATTGTGGACTTAAGACTGAGGGAGGAGGCAGGCGTGTCGACGGAGCATTCGGTTTTATGCCTGGACGAAGTACGTCTGATGCTATTTTTGTATTACGACAGTTGGAGGAAAGATACAGGGAAGAACAAAAGGCATTGCACATGGTTTTCATAGACTTAGGGAAGGCGTATGATAGGATACCGAGACAAGAGGTTTGGAGGTGCATGAGGGAGAAGATGGTCCCAGAGAAGTACGTTAGATTGATTCAGGAAATGTATAGAGGGGTTACGACGAAAGTGAGGTGTAGTGTTGGTGTGACGGAGAGTTTTGGAGTTGGGGTTGGTCTGCATCAGGGGTCAGCACTAAGTCCATTCCTATTCAACGTGGTGTTGGATGTGTTGACTGAGGAGATTAGAGAGGTTGCTCCTTGGTGCATGATGTATGCGGATGATGTAGTGTTGTGCGCAGAGACAAGACAGGAGGTAGAACAACAGCTAGAAAATTGGAGGGAGGCATTGGAAAGTAGAGGTATGAGGGTTAGTCGGAAGAAGACTGAATATCTGAGATGTAATGTACAACCGGATGAAGGAGGGGGAGTGATGTTAAACGGTGAACTGATCAAACGGGAAATCGTTTTAAATACTTGGGATCAACAATCGAGGCAGAGGGGGGAGCAGAGGGAGAAGTGAATCGTAGGATACAGTCGGGATGGAGGAGCTGGAGAGAGGTGTCGGGGGTTCTCTGTGATCGTAGGATGCCGGTGAGGCTGAAAGGGAAGGTCTTCAAAACAGTGGTTAGGCCAGCCATGTTGTACGGAATGGAGACGGTACCAATGAAGAAGACTAGTGACAGAAAGATGGATGTGGCTGAAATGAAAATGTTGCGATGGATGTGCGGTGTAACTAGAAGGGATCAAATCAGAAACGAACGTATTAGAGGAACGGTGAAAGTAGTAGAGGCGTCAAGAAAAGTCCAAGAAGCCAGACTGAGATGGTATGGGCACATGATGAGAAGAGAGGAGGATTACGTGGGACGTAGGGTGCTGGAAATGGAGGTGCCGGGACGGAGAAGAAGAGGTAGACCGAAGACGAGGTGGAGGGATTGCGTGGCGGCAGACATCCAAGAGAAAAATTTGAACGAGGACATAGTGTGTGACAGAAGAGAATGGAGGAGACTCATCAAGATCAGCGACCCCATATAGAGATGGGATTAAGCTGCAGAAGAAGAAGTGAAAAAAATTATGGGTCTTTTCCGTTTGGGGGCTAGTAGCGAATTTTAATGAAATTCGGTATACTAATGTAGTTTTGGTCACTGATTTCAAAAATAACTTTCTTTTTTAGGGAAATGAAAAACAAACATGTTAGAGCACTTTAAATAATTGCTATATGTTTTAACTAGCTTAAACTAGTTACAGAGGATTGTGTTAAATTTAGCCAGAGTCACAAACTGCTATTGTTTATGAAAAAATGCTCTAAGTGTGGGAAAGTGTGTTCCTTTGATAAAAATACCTAGTTCTTTCGTTGCCAAAAGCGTCTGTCAAACGGTAAAAAGTGCAACTCTATGAAAAATAGTTTTTTGAAGGGTCCCGGCAGATCTGTAAAAGTAGCAGAAAAAATCAAGACTTAATGCCCAGTTAGGTCAACTGAATGCCTGGTTAGGTCAACTGAACGCCCTTGACGATTGGTTAGGTTAAGTCATGATATTTTCGTTAAAAACACATTAATTATTAAAAGTGCTCTGACATGTTTGTTTTTCATTTCTCCAAAAAAAGAAAATTATTTTTTAAATCAGTGACCAAAACTATGATACATTAGTATACCGATTTTCATTAAAATTTGCTGCTAGCCCCCAAACGGAGAAGATCCAAAATTATCTCCCTTCGTGTTATTTTTAATTTAACTAGGTTTAATAGTAATTCTATTCTAAATACATCGATTGGATAAGCCTATTGTACTTCGTCTCGCCACGTTTTTCTAAGCTGAGACCATACTTCTGTTCTACAGTTATTATTGTCGAGTCATTCTTTTTTTTCTTTTAAATGTACTTTAGTGTAATTTTTATCCAGTTATTTTGAATAGTAGTTTGTCTAAATATGGTCCTACTTTACTCTTTTAGTTTATTATTGGTTTTGTTTTTCTATTTTTATTTAATTATTTCAGTGAAATTAATTAAATAATTTCTATATGTATGAAACAACTTATTTATAGACAGTTGACAAAAATGTTACTTTGAGTGCTTCAAAAGTGTTTTAAAATCCACTGATCGATTGATCTTTTTTTTCTTTCTTTCTTTTTTCCCACATTAATACTAGCTGCCGTGTGCTCGTGTACCCGGCATGTATTTGGTGTGCCTTATTTGTGAGACTATATCAGTACTAGAAACATTAATTACTGTCCATAGATTAAAGGTAAAGTAAAATCGAGTATTTAGTACATACCTGTTATTCGTGTACCGTAAAACACTGGGCTTCCTAGTTCGGAGTCAACTCCGTGAACGAGATGTCCTCAGTGTCAGTTTGTTTGTTCTGCAAATTAAAAGAGAACAAGGATAGGGAAATAAATCTTCTTAGGTACATGATTAATAGTCTAGGGAAGTAATTGATTGATTGACGTATGAATTTAGGGAGCTGGTGGCCGCCACGACCCAAGACACTGAGACCTTGGTGGCCGACAATTACAGCGGCTTAGACTGCAAGATTGTTAGAGTAGAACAGGAACTAGCTCTGTTATGCAATAAGATCGACAGTAACTTATCCCGAACTGAAATACTAATAAAGATGTTGTTGTCACAGGGCAGGTAGAGGGGGATTTCTGGATTATGTATACCGGACGTTATCAAGGCCCAAACAGGTCGTGCAGAATTCTCCCGTCAGTAACATAGATGGCCGTGTTTCAGAGCGTGTAGAAGGGGGTTTTCGTCCTGTGCCTCAAAGGCGCTCAGTAAGGCCGAAAACGGCCATGCAGAATTCCTCCAGCATTTGGCGAGAAAATAAGTCCGAGCTTCTCTTAGATCTTGAAGGAGAGTCTATCGTGTTGGGAGACTCCTCGGTTCGTGAACAGGCGCACTACTTTGCAAAGAAAAATATTTCGAAAAGAAGGGATAAGTGCTTTCCGGTAGCAAAGATCGACAAACTAAGACGGGAGTTAGAGGTAAGTAGGACACAGAACAAAAATAGCGTAATAATAGTGGAAGCAGATTCGAACAACGTATTTCAGAAAGTACCCACTCGGTACTCAGAAAAAATCATGGATGAATTTAACGAATTAACTGACACAATAAGACGAAAAACCGACCATGGAATTTTTTATTGGAATCCTACCCATCTTGAAAACAAACAATGTAGCACTAAGTAAAGGCATTGCTCTAAACGGCAGACTTAAAATGTTATGTCAGGGTAAAGGAACTTGATTCCTTGACTTGTGGGACAGCTTCGCCGGGGATAAAAGGTTGTTTTCAGAGGACGGGATAGACTTAAATGCCCAAGGCAAATCAAAACTAGGGGACCTAATCCATCTTAACGTATACAACCATGTAGGTAGATATCTTCGTTTTGGCCAGAATAATGGGGCTAAAAGAATGGCGCCGCCGGGAAGTGAACATCCTCAGGTAGGGCCGTCGCAAGTGGGTCTGTTCCGGTAGCGCCACCGATAAACGAATCAAATGGGGTAGTGCCTTCGAGAACAGAATTAACTGGGATAGGGCAGCAGATAAATGACTCTGATGACGTAATGCCGCCGCCAAGCGAACAACATCGGGCGGGGGCTCCCAGCAAGCGAGCCTGCTCAAGTTGGGCCATTGGCAGACAACACCGACGAGGAAGACACTCTGAGCGACGAGTTAACTCAAGCGGAACCTCTGAGAAACGAGTCTATCCGGGCAGCAGCGAATAATTCTGCCTGTAAAGAAATATCTGAAGACGAGTCTATCCCAGTAACACCGTCGGGAAACGAGGCCATGCGAGAGTAGCTCAACTTCTTCTAAACACCCTAAAATACGTCCAATTTAACGCGATATCTATTAGGAATAAGTGTGACGAGTTTAAAACTTTAGTTACTATTGAAAATTATGGCATCATGGCGATATCTGAGAGTTGGATACATACGTCTACACGAGACTTCGAAGGAGAGTTTCATCTCAGAGGTTACAGAATGTTTCACGAAGACAGGACACACAGGGAACGCGGGTGTAATCCTTTACTTTCGGGTTTATCTGTACCCTGTGAGAAAACTCCTCAACTCTGCTTGCGAAATCATTTGGGTCGAGCTCAATTTACGAATCAAGACTCTGCACATAATACTAGTGCTGAGAAAACCTCAGCACTCTACCGATTTAACTCTTGGTCAAATCATTGAGGGAAAATAAGTTTTAATTATGAGGGACTTTAATTGTGGTAGGATAGATTTGGAATCTAAATCTGCTGATGTTGAGGGTAACAAGCTCATCAGCTTCGTAAACGATCACTTTCTGACCCAGTGGGTAAAGGAACCCACAAAGGGAACAATACATTAGACTTGATATTAACTACAGAGGACAACCTCATATCCGATATGACTGTCTGCGAACCCTTAGGCGACAGCGACCATAACCAAATCAGTTTTAATGATAGAACACCAGTATCTAAAATATTAAATTCCACCCAGCAACTCGACTTTCGCAGGGTTAGTTTTGCAACCTCAAAGAATGCTCAAAATATCTAATGGTAGTGAACAGCAGCGACGTAGATGTTATTTAGCGGGTATTTAAAGACGCTTTTATGGAAAGACAGAGTATGTTTGTTCCTCTCAAAAATCGGCCAATATATATATATATATATATATATATATATATATATATATATATATATATATATATACACACACGGTGTTTCAGGAGGAAAGGTCAATACTTCAATACTTCGGGAGGTGATAGAGTCGGTCATTGTGAGAAAAAAGTTCATATGAACATGTGTCTAATTCTGAATGGTTACGGAGATAGAGCTGTTTGAATCTACAAATACAAAAGCATTGTTAATGGTAATCAAGAAAGAGAAACCAATTACTGTTTCTAACATTTAATATTTAAACATTGGCATTTTGAATGGTATCAGATACAGAAATGACAAATTTGTTACAGTTTACAATACGTTTTCGAAAATCCCACCGTCAACTTCAATGCACTTTGCAACTTGTGTGCGAAGATCGCGTATCGCGTGTTGTTCATCTGAGTTGATCTTGACGTTCCTTTATGCGGGCAGCAGCATCCAAAATGCGCGCGAGCAATTCGTCTCGTGTATCCACCTTTCTTTTGTAAACTTGACTTTTCATCCACCCCCACAAACAATAATCTAGCGGAGAGAGGTCTGGAGACCTTGGTGGCCATTAAATGGGACCACCGCGGCCGATCCATCGACCAGGGAAAGTTTGATTTAGGTGTTGCATCACCAGACGGGTAGAATGTGGAGGAGCTCTGTCATGCTGAAAGTACATACCAGCGCGTGTAGCCAAAGGAACATCTTCCAATAGTCCTGGCAATTCATTTTGCAGAAATTCTAGGTAACTTTGTCCTGTAAGACGATTCTCAAAAGTAACAGGGCCAATCAGCTGATCATTGATGATACCGCACCATACATTGGCAGAGAAGCGATGTCGAAAATTTGCTTCCACAGTGGCATTTGGATTTTCGTCTGACCACCGATGAGAGTTACGAGTGTTGTTGATACCGTCATGGGTGAAAGTAGCTTCATCGGTGAACAGTATTAATTGAAGCAATTGGCGATTAGCATTTACCCAATGACAAAATTGTAGTCGCATGGCAGCGTCTCCTGGTTGAAGGTGTTGTACACGCTGTACATGATATGGATGCAAGCCTTCCTCACGTAATGTTCGCCATACTCTTGTGTGTGGTACACCGAGATGTGTAGAAATTCTTCGTGAGCTAGTAGTAGGACTACGCTCTACCAACTGAAGAATGTTTTCCACTTCATCCACATCTTGTTGACCTTCACGGTCAGATGAAACATGAGCGCTGGGAAGTGTACCAATCTCACGCAATGTCGACGGTATTCTGCAACAGCAGCTGTTGCACTTCCATCGCAAAAACCGTAGACATACACCATACCTGCATACTCGGCATGTGTGAAGGTGTGTGGCATTCTTAACACTGCTTCAAACACCAAACAATGTCACTCACAACAGTCAGCTGTCGATTGGCTTATGTTACATGCTTACATTACAGCTTACATGGTTCAAGGTTATAGGGGAGGGAAGGGAGAGGAAGAGCTGCGCGCGCATCAGATTCAAACAGCTCTAGCTCCGTAACCATTCAGAATTAGACACATGTTCATATGAACTTTTTTTCTCACAATGACCGATACTATCACGTCCCGAAGTATTGACCTTTCCTCCTGAAACACCCTGTATATATATATATATATATATACAATGAGCGGCAGAAAAATCGGCCCACTTGGAGTATCGCGAAAAGCAAAAAAGTGGGTAAGCTTTTATTTATAAAAGTTTTAAAATTTGAAAATATAGTTTATGAGGCAACCAAATAACGAGACAAACCAACGTCAGCTGCGAACACACTAGCTGTAACGAATTTTCGACTTCTTTTAAGAATTCGACAGTCTGACATTCAGTTGCTCTTAGATTGCTAGTGCCACTTTTTTCTTCCAGTAGTGGGAGTAGGCATTTGCGTTTAGTAACAGATAGACTTCTAATTCTTTTGGGTTTCAGAATTGGACATTTACAATGGATTTGAGTGCCGTGAACGTCGCAAGAGTCGTCGCCCTAATTGAAGATGGTCGGAGCCAGCGTTACATCGCCTATGCGCTAGGAATTCCAAGAACAACGGTTAGACGTGTCTACCAACCTTATGTGGAGACAGGAGAATACACCAGAAGACCAGGATCTGGAAGAGCCCGTGACGACCGTTTCATCGTCTTGAGTGTTTTGCGAGATCGTCGCTCGACTGCCACAAACGTACGCAATGAGCTGGAAAGGTCTCGAGACGTCAGTGTATCGGAGCGAACCGTTAGAAGGAGACGTATGGAAAGTGGCTTACATGCTAGACGTCCAGCAATGGGCCCGGAATTGCTCCCACACCACCGCAATGCTCGTCTTGCTTTCGCTCGTGAGCATGTCAATTGGACAATGGTCCAATGGGGACGAGTATATTCACGGACGAATCAAGATTTAATCTTCGAACATCCGATGGACGGGAAAGAGTGTGGAGAAGAACAGGAGAAAGATTCGCCCCGTGCACTTTTCCGGAGAGGGTTGCTTTTGGAGGAGGCTCAGTCATGGTCTGGGGGCGGTATCACTTCAAACTCGAGCACAGAGCTCGTCGTTGTTGGTGGTGGGTCATTGACGTCCGCAAGATACGTGGAAGCGATCTTGCTGGAGCATGTGGTCCCTTTTGCTCCTTTCGTTGGCGAAGACTTCCTTCTACAGCACGATAACGCTAGACCCCATGCGGAAAGAGCCGTTAGTGATTTCCTTGACGAAGCTGGAATTCGTCGAATCGAGTGGCCTTCCCGAAGTCCGGACCTGAACCCCATAGAACATCTCTGGGTCACGATGGGACGGCGTCATAGGGCTCGTCTAGTAGCCCCTAACATTCTACAGGAGCTACAATAAGCTTTAACTGAAGAGTGTGAGGGAATCCCACAGGATGTGATCGCCGATCTCATTCATGGGATGAATCGACGAATGGTTGCAGTCATTGAAGCTCGGGGAGGCAACACCTCTTATTAACCCTGGATCACAAGTTGTTGTTTTTATTGTTTTATTGTTTTTTTTTTATTTTTGTTTTTGTCGAAATTTTTGCTTTATTTGTTACAATTTTTGGTACAGTATATTTTGATAATAAATTGTATTAAGCAGGTGTTTGAATATTTTTTAATGTCCTCCTAGACTAAATTTTCGAATTTTAAAACTTATATAAACAGAAGTTTGCCCACTTTTTTGCTTTTTGCGATATTCCAAGTGGGCCGATTTTTCTGCCGCTCAGTGTATATATAAAAGAGTACAAACAGTGGAAAAGGATCTCTGATTATAGGCATAAGCGAAACTTTATGTTCCTTCGGCCGCGAGTTAAAACAAATTAGAAAAGCGAAAAGTTCGAAAGAACTTAAAGTTGCTTCTGTTTGTAAATTGAATCTTAAAGAATTATTCAGTCATGTAAACAGTAGAAAGCCATTTAAAAACAGAATGGGTCCAATCAAAGATGAGACAGGGGAACTAAAATATAGCAACAGTACTGAACCATTTCTTCGTATAAATTTTTACGAAGAGACTACTTTGCAGCTAAAATTATCATACGAGGAAATGGTTCAACTTTAGACATTGTTGTTTGTTCTCGAAATAAAATACTGTTAACACTGGGTAGAATGAGCGCCTTTAAATCCCCAGGTCCGGAAAAATTCGCGCCTCGAGTCCTTAAAGAGGTAAAGGAGTTCATCGCTGACTTTCATGTCCATATTTTTAACAAGTCTCTTGCACTAGGCAGGATCCCAAGGGACTGGAAGCTGGCTGCCTTCAATAAAGGAGACAAAGAAGCACCTGACAAATACAGGCCCATTAGCCTAACATCTGTCGTAGGCAAACATTTGGAATTAATAATTGCTGCGAGAATGGTAGATTATTTGGAATCGCACAACCTTTTAACTGATTCCCAGCATGGTTTCCGTCAGCATAGGTCCTGCCTAATCGACCTACTAGAATTCTTCCACAACATGTTTCTGAATACGATCACTCCAAGGAAGTGGTCGTAGTATATTTGGATTTCAAAAAACTTTTGTTAAAGTGCCACATAAGCGACTTATGAGAAAGGTAATGGCCCTTCGTATAACTGGTACTCTCGCCGCGTGGAATAAACACTGGCTCAGCGATAAGCAGCTCCGGTTAGTAATAAACGGTGAGACCTCAGGGTGGGCAACTGAGCATCAATAACAAGTGGCGTCCCACAGGGGTCGATATTGAGACCGCTTTTATTCTTTATTTACATAAAGGATATACTGTAGACATTGGTACATTAAGCACCATATAAAAATTCGCTGACGATACGAAGTTAGGCTCTTCTGCGGGCAACACGGAAGGTGTCTTGAAAATTCAAAATGATCTAGATCGGCTTGCGGATTGGTCGACCACTTGTCAAATGCCTTTCAACGTGGACAAATGCAAAATAATGCACATTGAATCCCGAAGCCCATATATTAGGTCATCCCATAAGTAATGCGGTATTTTATTTTTTATTTTTTTCATTTTTATCATTATTTTACAGATAGAAATCAAACAACTCTTTGAAGTTATTTATATTTAAATAAATATTTAAATAAATATTTATTTAAATATTAATAACTTCAAAGAGTTGTTTGATTTCTATCCGTAAAATAATGATAAAAATGGAAAAAAAAAAAATTAAAAAATGCCGCGTTACTTATGGGATGACCTAAAAGACTTAGGAGTTTTATAAACAGTGATCTCAAGTTTTTCAAACACTGCGTCAAAGTTCAAAAGAAATGTAATAAAATACTAGATCATATTAAGAGTAGTTTGCGTACCGAAGCAAAGAAATTATTCTCCCTCTCTACAACGCGTTGGTTAGGCCCCACCTCGAATACGCTGTGCAATTCTGGTCTCTATCCCTGAGAAAAGACTTGCAAAGGCTCAAAAATGTTCAGGCCAGAGCGACAAATCTAATCCCGGCCGTTCGACAACTTTTTACATTTAACACGAACTCGACTCGAAGTAACGGTTGCAAACTTGAGCACAAATGGTTCAGTACAAATATTTGTGATAACTTCTTCAGTGACCAATGGCATATCCTGATCAGCTGCTTTGGTTTACCGCATATATAAATTAAACAAATCAATAAAGAACACAAATGAAATAGACAATTAAATGTAATAAAAGCGGATGAGCGGAAACAACATCCTCACGAAGCAGCAAACGGAACTGGCTAGCAGCACAGAACACTCGCAGAAACGAGCGATAAACAAGCCAGTTGCAGGCGCTCGCTGATTGGTTAATATCCCCTGCGTCATGCCACTGCGTCATCATCCCATCGTCCAACTATAGCCTTCGATACTCGCACAAGGACAATTACTGCGATCCAATCGTTATTTCATCGCGCTCTCAAAACTGCAGTAATTATTGTTTGAATTGTATTGTTTTATGAGCTTTTTAAGTAATATTTTAATCTTTCAACCTTTCAAAGGTTCCGCGCGATGATTCCTCATTTCACGAAGGTCAAGCTTGTCGCCCCTCCTCTCGAGTTGGCCTGGTGAAGTACTCACATAGCCAGGTACGCCCGGCTCATCGGGGATTATTCTGAGCCAGGCATCTAATCTTCTTTTGAAGATGTCCACTGCAACATCATTCGTGTTCCTCAGGTCTTTGGGCAGCTGATTAAACAGTCTTGGTCCTCTCACCACAAAACTATTTTCTTTCAGGCTTAAGGATGTTCCCTGTCTAGCCTTTAATTTGGGTACACGGCACAGTCTTCCTTTTCTATTTTCCACTGTTTGGGGAGTTACAGGGTTCAGAGTAAGATTAGGGACTAGCTTCTCCATTATTGTACAAGTGTAAATAATGGTGTATCTCTCTCTTCTCCTTTCCAGTGAATATAGGTTTAGTTCGCGTAACTTTTCTCAGTAATTTAGTTCTTTGTACCCATTGATCTTGGCTGTGAAGCTTCTCTGAATCCCTTCCAACTGTCTAATGTCTTCTTTTTTATATGGGGATGTAAGGACCGAGCAGTATTCCAATTCGGGTATGATCATTGTTTTCAGTAGAGGAATCACTACATTCCTATCCCTTCGTTTAAAAGTTCTCAATATCTGCCACGTTATTCTCTTTGCTCTGTTTACTGCTATCTTATTTTGTGTTTCAAATTTCGCATCATCAGTCATTACAACCCCTAAATCTTTTGCTCTAGAATTTCTCTGAATTTCCTGTCCATTTGGGGAATAATATTCCATGGATTTTAGGTCTTCTCTTTTTCCGTACCTTAACAGCTGAAATTTCTCAGTGTTAAACTTCATATTGTTGTCTTCCGTCCATTTGTAGATTCTGTTCATGTCTGTTTGTAGAGATCCTATGTCTTCTGGGTTTCTTATTTTTCTACTGATCTTTGTGTCATCGGCAAAGTATGTTACTGTGCTGTCTCTGGTAACGTCCTCATCTATGTCAGTTAGCATGATTATGAAGAGTAGTGGAGCTAATACTGTTCCTTGTGGTACTGAGCTGAGCACCTCTGATTCTGATGAAGATACTCCCTGTACTGTAACGACTTGCCGCCGCTCACGAAGGGAATTATATATCCATTTCCCTACTTTTCTTGTTATTCCTATATATTTCAATTTATGTATTAAGATTCCATGGTTACACTTGTCGAACGCTTTGGCAAAGTCTGTGAGTCTGTGTAAATTACATCATAGTTTTCATTACTTTCCAGTGCATCAATAATGTTGTCGTAGTGTTCCATTAGTTGTGATAGGCATGATCTGCGTGACCGAAGCCCATGTTGGTTATCATTGAATTCTTTCTGAGTTTCCAAAAAGTCATAGATTTTCTGTCTAACTATTCTTTCAAATATTTTAGTGACATAGTTTTTGGCCTCGGATCGGTCTTCTCCCTTATATATTGGGACTGTTCGCGCTCTTCAGGATGCCTGGTATTTCTCCCGTGTCTAGTGATCGTCTCCATATCCAATATAGGGGCTCAGCGATTGCATTCTTGCAGTTTTTGATCAGTGTGGCATTCCATTTATCCGGTCCTGCCGTTGAGTGTGTTTTTAGTTTCCCTATAGCTTGTGTAATATCACCTGTTGTAAAGTCGAAGTCCGTTATACTTTCCCCGTGTAGTTCTTCAAAGAACGCGTTTCTATCGCATATCAGTTTGTCAGTTTTTGGGATACTGAAAGACGATTCGTATTGAGCTCTTAATATTTCAGATACTTCTGTTAGATCATCAGATAAAGCAGTCTTCGTTTTTCAAAGGTCCGATAGTCGCATGGTTTTTCGAGTTTCTTTTTTCAAAATTATAGAAGTACTTTGAGTTAACCTTTGTCGCTTCTATAGCGTCGTCTTCTTCTTTTTCTGTATGCTTCTCAATTAGTTCCTGTATGACGTCATCGATACTCTGCAGTTTATCATTTAATATTTTTCTGATGTCGTCCACAATTTCTAACGTCTTCTCCTCTAAAGTCATTAGCATCTCTTCCGTTGTCTTGGCCTCGAAAATGGTTTTCCAATCTATTACTTCTATGCTGGATGCAACATCTTCCCAGTTTATATCTTTGGAGAGAAAATTAAAAATTTCGAATTTGCTTCTTTCTGTTGTTCGTGTTCTTTCCTTTCCTGTTGCTTTTATATTGATTGTTATTTCAATGATGTTGTGGTCCGATATTATAGTTGGGGATATTTCTACATTATCAATTAGGTTGCTGTTGTTTGTGCATACCAAATTTAGGCAGTTGTTTTTCTTGTGTTTTCTGTTATTTCTTGCGTTAACATAAATTCATCAGCAGAGCTAGTAGCATTTTTACCTGCTCCTGGTCTTCTCGTGTGGCCCCCTTGTCCTGGTGTATACATATATTTTTTCCTATCCTTTAATATTTCATGAATGGAAAATTAAAATCGCCACAGAGAAAAATATTTGGGGTTGGAGAGTGTAGATCTTTTACCCAGTTTCTTACCTCTCTAATGGAATCTGAAAATTTTGAGGTTGGCATGTTTGGCTGTCTGTACATTACAATTAATACCATATTTAATTTTTCAACTTTTGCTGCTACACATTCTACGTAGCTGTTTGAGGTACTTATAGTCATTTCTGCCATATGCCTTTCGCGTGTGTAAATAGCACATCCTCCTTTCCGTCTCACTGTTCTGTCGGCTCGGAGGATGTTATAGTTGTCAATCTGTATTTCTTTTTTGTCAACACAGGACTCACAGTTTTCACAGTTCGCCTGGCAGTCCTGTATATGAGTTTCCGTGAGGCATGCAAAGTCTGATCCGGCTTCCTGCATGAGTCCTTTCAGGTATAAAACTTTTGCCCGGGGAATGATTTGATTTAAGGCCCTGAATGTTGGCTAGGATTATTTTTAATTTTCTCTGTCGTTTTCGCATACAGGTGGTTCCAATTCGTTTTCCGAAGGTGGTGCCGGTTTCGTTGCCTTGTGGTTCTCCGAGAATTTGCCTCTTTTTATCTTTGTTGTACCTGTTGTCCCGATAACGCATGAAGTGTCTTTGTCCGTGCCTTCTGTCCGGCTCTCGGGTTCCTATATTTGTTAGCTGACTTTGTATTTGCTGGATAGTATTTAGCATCTGAATTGTGTTGGCTACGTCTAAAAAATTGGTACCCTTCTTTGATGTTCGTTTTTCCTGTACACCCGTTGCATTCCTTTGAGGGGGGGGGGTAACGGCATTTTTGTCCGTACTTGCACCTCCCATATCTTGCATAGGTGTTGCAGACCGTAAGATGAGGGAACTTGCACTTCTTATCACATTTGCAATACCCACTTGCGTAATGTGTGTTGCATAATGTGGGATGTGCATCGTAAAGTGTGTTGCATAATGTGGGATGTGTATAGATGCATTGCCCATCCCGGTATCTGCAGTACCCTTTTGCGTAGTATTTACATACGGTATTTTCTACGCTTCTACTTCTTGTTTTCTTATTATTTTCAAAGTTCGTAATTTTGGTATTATCATTATTTTTCTTTTGGCTGTTTACTAAAAATATTTTTTTAATTCTCCAAGGTTGGTTTCCCGCTGGTGAACGGGATAACACAGAGAATACGTCACTGTTCTTCACGTACAAGATTGACAAGCATTGGAATAGATTTCCTCATGAATTCGTTTCCGGCTCTTCCGTCAGTGAGTTAAAAGCAATCTTGATCTACGATCTCGTAGTATTAGACGATCTCCTTGAGTAGATCGGCGTTCGAATGTGTGAATGATGTTCATGTGTGTATTTCCAATCCTCAACTGTATTTTAAAATTTCTCTGAATTTTGCTTCCCTGCAAATTACTGAATGTTTTCTTCTTTCTTATTTCCACTCTTGCTCACTGTGGGCGCGGGGGGTATGCTGAGAAGAGAGCCTTATTCCTTTATTGTGTTCACTTTTCTCTCTGTCGGCTATAAGGCTGTTGTGGTTCCCTCATTTCCTTGTAACTCCCTGTAACACTCTCTCTCTCTCTCTCTCTCTCTCTCTCTCTCTCTCTCTCTCTCTCTCTCTTTCTAACGTAAATGATATGAAATAAAACTTGTTTTAAAAATTACATCAAATTTCAGACAGATTTATAACCCAATAACTTTAATAAAACCACGCTGAAAGGTCTCAGTATTTTTTGTTAAAAACCTTTGTCACATAAAAAAATCTGTAGAAGGACACCTTGAAATTTTAGACACCAGATAATTTTATTAATTTTGAAATTAAAAATGGAAGTTTCAATTATTTAAATTAGGTGTATAAAACGTGCAGTTTTTATACCAAACAACTCTTTGAAACTGTGTTCACGGACGTTTGTGTTTTATATATACTGTGTATATATATATATATAAAATGTAAACCCACAAATGGGTTTACATCATTCATTCATATCATGTGTTTAATTGTGAAATAATTTTCATATATACAGTATATATATATTATATATATATATATATATAATATATATATATATATAATATATATATATAT
>JAJOZX010002473.1:420000-430000 GCA_023014485.1 Bathynomus jamesi | reverse complement strand
GTGCTCATTAAATAATAAATAAAATGGAAATGAACACAATAACTTTGTTCTGTCTATTAATTATGACATTCCTTTCTTACGACACACACACACACACACACACACAATATATATATATATATATATATATATATATATATATAGATATAGAAAGAGAGAGAGAGAGAGAGAGAGAGAGAGAGAGAGAAAACATCCCCCTCAATTGTTCATTTTAACCAGGATCAAACCTTTTACTCCGCCTTAGACCTACAGTTTAACGTGGAAGCCGATCTAAGCTGCAGAATGGGCGGGCAGAAACTGCATGGGATTGCGTTACTTATTGAGGTACTTCTTGACCTTGTAACTACCTATCTTTCATGTACACTTTCCACATTGTGTCCGGCTACTATCACAGAAGCTCTTTCCAATTTTGTTGAGAAAGATGCAAAAGTTTAAAAAAAAGAACAGCTTCAGAGTTCATTCACACCATGCTTACACTTATCTCTTATACACAGTGTACACTTTCTATATTGTGTCCGGCAACTAGCACAGAAGCTCTTTCCAAATTTGTTGTGAAAGATGCAAAAGTTTAATGAAAAAATAACAGCTTCAGAGTTCATCCACACCATGCGTACACTTATCTCGTGTACACAGTTAGTGGAAAATAAAAAGTACCAATGGAACTCTAGACTCATTTAAAATACAGAATTCATTTACACCATGCGTACACTTATCTCGTGTACCCATTATATATATATATATATATATATATATATATATATATATATACACAGAGGGAGATTTTTGTAACTGGAACCTAACCGTTGTGTAAATTACATTAGTAATAATAATAGCTAATTCGGTTTTCCTTTTCCCCGAATTGTTCATTTTGACGAGGGTCATACTTTTCACTCCGCCTTAGGCCTACAGTTTAACGTGGAATCGCTGTAGCGGCTGAAATATCAACGCCTGAGCTTTCAACCATCACCCCAGCGTATTAATCACTAGGATACCTAGGGTACCCATTTATCTACCATCCCAAGCAGACATTCAATAACTAAATACAAATTAATCACGGTCCTACGCGAGAAGTAAAAAGAATTGTGTGGCAGCAAAACGTAATAATGCACAATCTGGGAATCTTCTATAGAGATGGTTGTTGCGAGGGATATTGCATAAAGGGGTGGGCTGGGGAAAAACAAGTATGGGCGCAAATATTGCCGTGGTAGAGACAGCAAGGGGTAATACGAGCTTTAAATCTACGGAGTGAATATAAAGACAGCATTAGTCGACCAAAGCATGGACCCATAATATAAGTGTTACGATTGGTACACAATTTAGACCCACCCAGTTACATTGACAACCAATCATCACGAGCCGCTCTTAGTCCTCCGAGTTTCCAGCGAAAACAATAGGATGCCCATTTATCTACCAACCAACCAGACCTTTTCGTGCATTTTCACGAACTAAACACATTTTATTCACACTCCGGCACACTATTTGAGAGAAACCTGTGCCCATATTTTTCCTTTTGCCTAGCAAACGATACTCGTCTCTAAATTCTATTAAATACTCACGCAAACCTTTAGCCACAATCTCACTACGAACCTAGTCAAGATATATATTAACAGTAGTAAAAATACTTAAAATTCTCCATGATGACAAGATTTACATTCTCAATCGCAGGGTAGGAGTACTCGGTATGATGCAACATGACAATTTCGCTTTTCGCATCACTCATCAACAAGACTCACTAATCATTTCCGTTGCTTTACTTCTGCACGTGTTGTTTCTTTTACTTCACGGTATATGTAAGTTTTTATAAAGTGTAGCCCTACAACATACTTCAATACATCACTTGTACCACGAAATCCAGCAATGCTCTCGCCATATTAGCCGTAGAGTATTTGTACCTCTTGTTCCTTCGCACGGTTCAATATAGCCTTAAAAGCATCAAAGGATGGTAGAATAGGGGTCTTTCAGTGTTCACCACATCTTCACACTTTCAAATATCACTTCATAAATCTCGAGTACGCAATATTAAAGGTAGCCATCACTATTTTTCGTCTACGTGAGAGAATACACATCTGAGATCCACGGAGGCTTGCACCGCTCAACTGAACACGCAGGGGTAGAGATATGCTCAGGTAGTAGCAGAAGTCACGTGACCGATCGTACAGGGGGCGGAGCTTAGGACAGATAATTCAAATGAATGAATTTATTAATATCTTACCACCTGTTAATTTGTAGGAGAAAGAATAAGCGCGAGATATCCCATTATAAAAGTTACGCCAGGAATTCCGGGGGTACTGGGGCACAATATTACCCCGGGTACAGTTTAAAGGTTAAACTTACAAAAAACGTAATAATTTTGATACTACGATTTCAAGGTTTTACGATAAAAGCAAGAATAAAGGAAAGAACACGAACAACAGAAAGAAGCAAATTCGAAATTTTTAATTTTCACACCAAAGGTATAAACTAGGAAGATGTTGCATCCAGCATGGAAGTAATAGATTGGATTTCCATCTTCGTGAGATCATTGTGGAAGGAACAAAGCTACAGGGGTCAAATATCGTAGACATACCAATATTATCTTAAGGAAATGCCTAATTCTTAACGTAACTTAACTGAACCTAGCCTAACTTACACTTCTTTAGGGTAAATTTCACACTTAAACACATGAAATGAATGAATGACGAAAATCCACAAGGAAAAAGAAGAAATGTTTCCAAGTCCTTTCGTTTAATCAGCAGTACACCTCGTCGGGGAATGGAGAAGGCGAGTGACGAAAATATATACATATGTACAACGGAACAGAGAAATAAAGAGAATAGCACATGGTTAACAAGCACTGATTAAAAGAGCTTGGTAATGACGTCACAACGACATTGTATAAAAGCAGGCGAAACTTTCACTTTAATTCATTACAAGATTGGAAATAGAGGGTGGAGTTGTGTCAGTTATCTCTCTATGCCTTGGCCAATTGCTTAGTTGTGGGGACATGATATCTGACGTTCCAAACGTGTTTGAAGCACACAAGTTGATAAATATATCGCTCGGTAAAATTGCAGCCCGCCGTTCCGGAAGAACGTGCATCTTTGCATAAATCCTTATTAGTTGCCTCTGTTTTACATAAAGCCCGTTTTGTTTAATTAAAAGAAGCACATAATTATCACCACACCATATTTTTCCCACCACAAGGGCAACCTGTGGAGTTTGCTCCCGACCCACCTCGTGCACCCACACCATTACCTGAAGTGACCGTTGACCCAGTGGTGACGTCAGTAATGCCTCTCGATTGTTGTGATAATAATACCGACCAAAATGATTATTCAGTCATTGACTGCATTAGTGAAGAGTCTAAATCTAGATCAGAAGATAGTGACAGTGAAGTAGACTCGAACAGTGAATATGGTTGCAACGAATCCTTGCATCATACCTGAAAAAGGCGGAGAGTTTCTGATCAGGAAACAGAGGCAGCAGTTTCCTCAATTTTACCAAAACGATTAAAATCTGATTTAAAACAGGAACAATGCTCAGGCTGTTATTTTAGCGAACGTAAAATTTTGTGTTCATGTGGGTTCGATCTCACCTCTTGTTGTTCTGAGCAGTCATCAGACGACGAGATTTGAGCATGGAAGTTGACCACATAACTTCTCTTGTATCTATCTTCAGCTTCAATCAGCAACAGCAACAACAATCAGATTTGTGTTCGATGCAGGCTCATCACCAAGCTGATTCCGTGGGCCTCCTGTGCTGGCTCTGACGGCGTTGCGAATTTGTATACATTGTGAATATATCCTCGTTTCAAATGCGTCCTGCAGGATTCGAGTTCGGCTCTTCTTCTACAGCGATTGCTTCAAGTACCAGATGCTCCATTAGCCGACCCCATCTCCCATCCCCGACCCTCGTCTCTCTTAACTGTTGCTGCTGCTGCTGCCGCCGTCTAGTCAACACTTTCTGCCCTTCGGTAACTGCTCGACTTCAGTAACGCATCAGCACTCCCGACGGCGGTGTGTGGAGGACAACGCTTATTTCTTCGACAAACTTGGACGAATCGTGATCACCTTGGACTCCTTGAATTTCTATAAACTCACTCCAGACGGCATTCGTCTCGTTACTTCTCAGTAAAAACGTTTTTTATTATTGTAGTTTGTACGTACTCATTCATGCACAGTGTAATTCATTACGTGATAAAAGAATTTTTATTTAAGGTCGTGTATTATATAAAGTAATTATATATTTTATATAATAAAGGATTGGGTTATTTAAATGTTTCATTTATTCCATTGAAAAGTGTGCAATTTGGTAAAGTTTGTGGATTGGTCAGAGAGTGCGACTTAATAGATCATTGATCAATAAAAGTTAAACAGTGGGTGACAGTACAGAATCTGACGAACATCACTGTTAATAGCTTTAGGAGAAAAACAGTGGCCAGCTACATCCGCATCGATAGATCATCCCGAAAGGAAAATAGAGAGGAAGGCACAGATAGAAAGAGTGAAACTAAAGGATAGCAGTTTCGAAATTAAAGATTTGTGCCAGACTCTATCAAAAGCTTTTGATATGTATATCGCATTAACAAAGGTTTCACCGAAATCCCAAAAGGGGATGACCAAGAGTTAGAGAGATATGCAAAAAGATCGCCAGTAGAGGTTCCCATGTAGAACCCATACTGACGATCTGAAAGACTGTAAGAAGAGGGATGATTGAGATTTTTCCTATTAAGGATGGATTCAAAAATATTACAAAGGCAAGAAAACAAAGCAAATGGAAGATAGTTAGAGGGTTGAGAGTGATCACCCTTCTTTAGGACATGCTGAATGAAAGTGTACTTTGAGCAGGAAGGAATAGTATCAGATGAAAGACAAAGACGAAAGAGTTTTCCACCGCTAAGGTGTCTTTAGGCATGAATTTGTTCTTGAACACAGTAAAGCACGATGAGGCGTTTGTGGTTGTTTCAGACGTAATTATGTCGGAGGAATAGCACTGGAATCGTTCAAGGTTGAGTTGGAAGCGAAAGTTCGAGCGAATAGTTCAGCTTTGTGAAGAGAAGAGATGGCAACTGAGCCAGATTGGAAAAGGGGAGGAGAGGAAGAACATGTAAAGTTGATGTAGAGGTTCTTAACTAGATGCCAGAAAGAGCGAGAAGACTTAGAATTGTATAGATTTTCACAACTTTATTGCAAGAAAGAAATTTTGGCGACTCGAAGAACAGATTTTGTACGATTCCGGGTACGAATGTGAGACAGGAGATGGATAGCGACGGCAATTTCTGAAAAACTCCTCTCTGTTGCTACTAGCATTAGAACAACTAAAATTAAACAAGGTTATTTCCCATTAGCTGTAGTAGGAATAGAATCTGGAGAGTATAAAATTAACAATATCTTGTTAAAATGTCTTTCGCTTTTAATCAATGCTTGTTAACCATGTGCTAATCTCTTTATTTCTCTGTTCCGTTGTACATATGTATATATTTTCGTCACTCGCCTTCTCCATTCCCCGACGAGGTGTACTGCTGATTACACGAAAGGACTTGGGAACATTTCTTCTTTTTCCTTGTAGGTTTTCGTCATTCATTCATTTCATGTGTTTAAGTGTGAAATTTCCACAAAAGAAGTGTAAGTTAGGCTAGGTTCAGTTAAGTTACGTTAAGAATTAGGCATTTCCTTAAGATAATATTGGTATGTCTACGATATTTGACCCCTGTAGCTTTGTTCCTTCCACAATGCTCTCACGAAGATGGAAATCCAATCTATTACTTCCATGCTGGATGCAACATCTTCCTAGTTTATACCTTTGGTGTGAAAATTAAAAATTTCGAATTTGCTTCTTTCTGTTGTTCGTGTTCTTTCCTTTATTCTTGCTTTTATCGTAAAACCTTGAAATCGTAGTATCAAAATTATTACGTTTTTTGTAAGTTTAACCTTTAAACTGTACCCGGGGTAATATTGTGCCCCAGTACCCCCGGAATTCCTGGCGTAACTTTTATAATGGGATATCTCGCGCTTATTCTTTCTCCTACAAATTAACAGGTGGTAAGATATTAATAAATTCATTCATTTAAATTATCCGTCCTAAGCTCCGCCCCCTGTATGATCAGTCACGTGACTCCTGCTACTACCTGAGTATATCTCTACCCCTGCGTATCCAGTTGAGCGGTGCAAGCCTCCGTGGATCTCAGATGTGTATTCTCTCACGTACACGAAAAATAGTGATGGCTACCTTTAATATTGTGTACTCGAGATTTATGAAGTGATATTTGGTAAAGTGTGAAGACGTGGTGAACACTGAAAGACCCCTATTCTACCATCCTTTGATGCTTTTAAGGCTACATTGAACCGTGCGAAGGAACAAGAGGTACAAATACTCTACGGCTAATATGGCGAGAGCATTGCTGGATTTCGTGGTACAAGTGATGTATTGAAGTATGTTGTAGGACTAAACTTTATAAAAGCTTACATATACGTGAAGTAAAAGAAACAACACGAGCAGAAGAGAAGCAACGGAAATGGTTAGTGAGTTTTGTTGATGAGTGATGCGAAAAGCGAAATTGTCATGTTGCATCATACCGAGTACTCCTACCCTGCGATTGAGAATGTAAATCTTGTCATCATGGAGAATTTTAAGTATTTTTACCACTACATTAATATATATCTTGACGAGGTTCGTAGTGAGATTGTGGCTAAAGGTTTGCGTGAGTATTTAATAGAATTTAGAGACGAGTATCGTTTGCTAGGCAAAAGGAAAAATATGGGCACAGGTTTCTCTCAAATAGTGTGCCGGAGTGTGAATAAAATGTGTTTAGTTCGTGAAAATGCACGAAAATGTCTGGTTGGTTGGTAGATAAATGGGCATCCTATTGTTTTCACTGGAAACTCGGAGAACTAAGAGCGGCTCGTGATGATTGGTTGTCAATGTAACTGGGCGGGTCTAAATTGTGTACCAATCGTAACACCTATATTATGGGTCCATGCTTTGGTCGACTAATGCTGTCTTTATATTCTCTCCGTAGATTTAAAGCTCGTATTACCCCTTACTGTCTCTACCACGGCAATATTTGCGCCCATACTTGTTTTTCCCCAGCTCACCCCTTTATGCAATATCCCTCGCAACAACCATCTCTATAGAAGATTCCCAGATTGTGCATTATTACGTTTTGCTGCCACCTATTCTTTTTACTTCTCGAGTAGGAGGGTGATTAATTTGTATTTAGTTATTGAATGTCTGCTTGGGATGGTAGATAAATGGGTACCCAAGGTATTCTAGTGATTAATACGCTGGGGTGATGGTTGAAAGCTCAGGCGTTGACATTTCAGCCGCTACAGCGATTCCACGTTAAACTGTAGGCCTAAGGCGGAGTGAAAAGTATGACCCTCGTCAAAATGAACAATTCGGGGAAAAGGAAAACCGAATTAGCTATTATTATTACTAATGTAATTTACACAACGGTTAGGTTCCAGTTACAAAAATCTCCCTCTCTATATATATATATATATATATATATATATATATATATATATATATATAATGGTACACGAGATAAGTGTACGCATGGTGTGAATGAATTCTGTATTTTAAATGAGTCTAGAGTTCCATTGGTACTTTTTATTTTCCACTAACTGTGTACACGAGATAAGTGTACGCATGGTGTGGATGAACTCTGAAGCTGTTCTATTTTCTTTAAACTTTTGAATCTTTCACAACAAAATTAGAAAGAGTTTCTGTGATAGTTGCCGGACACAATGTGGAAAGTGTACATGAAAGGTAGGTAGTTATAAGGTCAAGAAGTACCTCAATAAGTAATGCAATCCCATACAGTTTCTGCCCGCCCGTTCTGCGGGCGCAAGAAAGGAATGTCATAATTAATAGACAGAACAAAGTTATTGTCTACATTTCCATTTTATTTAATATAATTGTGCGTGCGTGTATGTGCGTGTGTGCGTGTGTGTGTGTGTGTGTGTATTTTACCTGTATTGATGTTTATACATTTTTTATTTTATTTCTTGATCATTCCATCGTGTGTAAAGGATTGTCAAAGTAAATAGAACGATGTTTAAATAAATCTTGTGTTTTTATATCACATTGCCTGCCACGTCATACATATATGACTGACACTAGTGTTTCTGTTTGTGCCGCGTCATTCAAATGTGTATGACACTTCAGTTTCCTCTGAAGCCATCGCATTCAAATATGAATGACGCTGTGTAGAAATCCCATGGGGGTTTGTGTGTGTGTGCCTTTCTCTCTATCTCTCTCTCTATCTCTCTCTCTCTCTCTCTCTCTCTCTCTCTCTCATATATATATATATATATATATATATATATATATATATGAAAATTATTTCACGAAAGTAACACGTGAAAAATATTTATGATGAATAAAACCACGAAGGAAAGGAAACACGAAACGATGCTCAAGCGCTTTCGTCTAATGACATCCTCAGGAACACTGAAATACATAAAAGGTTACGGCCTATATATAGGTTACAGAAAAAAAAAATATATAAATAAATAACATACATACACACAAACACATATACACATATATATACATACATATCTACACACGTACACACACACATATATATATATATATATATATGCAATAAACGGAGAAGTAAAAATAAAACTTAAAAATTAAGGATTAGAGGATTAACAAAGAGGCATATCGATTTTTAGCACAAGATCAAATGAGTTATAAAAATAATACAAATTTATACTGGAGATACGCCCGGGTTTAACACTTTGCCTTTTTAGAGTCAAGTTTCGATATATATAAAAATAAATTGAAGATTAAAAGTTAATAAAGTAGCTTACAAGTTTACCAAAGATTTAGCGTCCTACCCTTTTTATCTAGATTTGTTTTGAAGGAATTCAAAACAACAGGATCGAGTTGAAAAAGACCTTTGCTTATGTTGAAGTTATTTGAAAGTTGAATAATGGCAGACTCAAGAATATTTCTATTGACAATGTTGCTCGAATGAAATAAAACTGAAGCATTATTCCAATCAATACAGTGGGATAACTCTGACAAATGGACAAAAAGAGCACTGGACAACTGTCCTGTTCTGACGGAATATTGATGCTGTTTTATACGTGTGTGCAAATCCTTTCCCGTCTGACCTATGTAAAAGGAATCACATTGTTTACACCCAATTTTATAGATAATGCCTGAATTATTGGTAGGGCTATTTTTTACTATGATATTTTTCACAATATTGTTATATGAAAATACTACATTAATATCCAAAAGTTTAAGTACATTAGCAATGCCTAAAAAGCCCGGGAAAAATGGAAGTACTAAAATATTTTTTGATAAAGTACGAGTGTTATTATTGACACGATAGAAAGTTCGTTTTGCCTTGTTGAGACAAGATTCCATAAACGCAGATGGGTAACACAGATCACTTCCAATACCGTTGATTTTTTCCAATTCGGCATCGATGTATTCCGGACTGGCGATCCTAAGGGCGCGGAGAAACATTGATGAAAAAATGGCCTTCTTAGTGGGGGTGTCATGTCCCGAGTAAAAGTGTACGTAGGACAAGTTGTTTGTTGTTTTCCGATAGATACTAAACTTAAAACCTGGGCTTTCCCTATGTACACGCACATCCAAAAATGGGATTGATTTGTCTTGTTCCACTTCTAAAGTAAACTTAATGGAGGGGACTTGATCATTTAACTGAAGGAGGAAGTTATCCAGGTCACGATTCATGGGCCAGATACACAAAATATCGTCGACGTACCGCAACCAAGGGATGCCAACCCCCAGGATTCTCGGAATGTAAGTAATTTCGAAAAACTCCATATAAATATTGGAGAGGAGGGGCGATAAGGGGTTGCCCATGGCCATCCCAAACACTTGTTGATAATACTCGTTATTCACTTTCAATAACGAGTATTATCAACAAGTGTTTGGGATGGCCATGGGCAACCCCTTATCGCCCCTCCTCTCCAATATTTATATGGAGTTTTTCGAAATTACTTACATTCCGAGAATCCTGGGGGTTGGCATC
>JAJOZX010002473.1:322500-417500 GCA_023014485.1 Bathynomus jamesi | reverse complement strand
CATATTCCTGACTCTGATTGCTATGAATTGGGGCCTGATGATCCAATACAAGAGCCCCAACGGAAACAGCCCAGACGTGATGGGTGGCTGGGAAAAGATAAGAAAACGTGGTGGGAGAAGAAAGTACGTAATGTAACAGTTCGTACCCATTCTCATAATGTCTTCCGGGGGAGAGAAGGACCAAGAGGACCAGCCCTAAATGCACAGTCACTTACTGACTTCTGGGGGACTCTTCATCACTCCTGAAATAGTGGATTTATTGGTTGACAAGACTAACCAGTTCATCAGCGACAAGAGACAGAATTATGCTCAGACTAGCAAGGCAAGTGACACTGACATTGTAGAAATGAAAGCCTTTCTTGACCTACTACTTTTAGCTGGTCTTTATCAAAGCAACAGAATGAACCTTGATGATCTGTGGAATTCTGATGGCACTGGTGTAGACGTATTCAGAATGACAATGTCATTGCATCGCTTTCGTTTTCTCCTATGTTGCATACGATTCGATGACAAAGCAACACGCCCTGCAAGAAGGCAAGTGGATAAGCTTGCCCCACTCAGAGACCTCTTTGAGATGTTTGTTGAAAACTGTCTGAGGAACTATTCCCCATCAGAGCTTGTGACAATTGATGAGATGCTTGCAGCCTTCAGGGGCAAATGTCCCTTCAGACAATATATACCCAACAAACCGGCCAAGTATGGAATAAAGATACAGGCAATGACTGATGCAAAAACTTACCATGTATGTAAAATGGAAATATATGCAGGAAAACAGCCTGATGGCCTATTCAAAGTAGACAATTCATCCATTGCTGTGGTCACAAGGCTTACCTCACAGATCTCAGGATCAGGCAGAAATGTCACGTTTGACAACTGGTATACCACTTACCCAACTACTCCAAAAGCTGCTTGATGACCATCCATTGAGTGCGGTGGGCACACTTCGATAAAACAAACCTGAGATTCCTAAGGAATTCTTAGAGGTAAAGAACAGAGCTAGGTATGACAGTATGTTCGGCTTTACAGATAAAGTGACACTAGTCTCATACACGCCAGACAGTAAAAAGAAGAAAAATGTTGTTCTCGTCAGCAGCATGCACTATGATGACAGAATTGACCCAAATTCTGGTGATAAGAAGAAACCTGAAATTATCACCTTCTACAATTCAACTAAAGGAGGCGTTGATATGGTCAACCAGATGGCAGGGAGTATGACACTTCAAGAAATAGTCGTCGTTGGCCCATGACTTGTTTCTACACTCTCCTGAACATCTCAAACATAAATTCCTACATCCTATACTGTCACAACCCTCTGAACAAGCTAAAGCGCCGCTTGTTCACCAAGAATGTAGCTATGCAGCTTATAGAGGACACTCTGAAGAGGAAAATGCAGAACATACATCTGAAGAAGGATCTCAGAGAAGGAATTAGAAGAATGTTGCCAAGAGCTGTAGAGTCCTCAACACCCTCCCAGCCACAGACATCACGGGGGGCAAAGAGATGTACATTCTGTGCCAGGTTACGTGATCGTAAGGTGAAAACAGTGTGTAACAATTGTGGTAAACATGTGTGTAGAGAACACAGCAAGTTGCTTGTCAGTTGCATTGAGTGCGAAGGTACAATATCAGGTGATGAATCAGAGTGATAGGTAATGGTGAGGATGTCTGGCAGAAACAAGCTTCTCCTTCATGTTTTTGTAATGACCTCACTTATATTTTTCTTGCCATTTCATTTTATTGGAACAGTTTGCGGTTATTTTGATGAGTTTTCTATTATTTTTTATGTTTTCTATTATTGTCTTGGTGTACAGTACTTTGGCAGGAATAGACAGCATATTTTTTACAGGGAATCGGTAACAGAACTTTTTGCTATTTTTATGTCACAACATTGACAGATCTCTTTAGTTAGGATTGTAGTAAAGAATGAGAAAATTAAACTCAATTATGCTTTTATATACTTATGTTTATAATTTTATAATTACAATTTATAATGTTACTGAGAAAAAAATCATATCATGTATAATCCTGCACGCCTTTACCTAATAAATGAGTATTTAGAATCAAAACTTTATTTTATTTTTGTTCGACCAGTTTTTTTAGACAAAAATGAAAAATTTCAGCTATATTGAAATTAATCTGTTCATTAGTGAGTGGAGGAATATGTTGAAGCAGCTACGTATATGAATATATTAGAAACGTTAGTAATTTTTTGGATTTTTTGAATTTGGGGTGTTCAAACTAGTGCTTGCATAATACCGAAAATTTTCAATACCGGTATTTGGAGGCAATTATGCTAATCCCGGTATTGATACCGGTATTATGAAAAAAATAATTTATTTTGATTTATTATGGTGCCACCCTACCAACCCTCCCACAAGTCTGAGGGACTTGCAGTACTCACCATATTTACTATAAATTAATGACCCAACTCCAAATAGATGGCATTCTATTCGAAAAAGTTTATACAGTAAATTACTGAATTGTAATAAAAATATTATTTGAATTTTTTTTTAGTATATTATTATACAACTACTGGGGTAGATAGAAATTATTAGTATCTAAATATTTATTTCTTAGTTTGATTTTGAAAGTATGCTTTGAGGAAACAAAGAGCATCTAGGGATTGTTCAGATAGACTTGATCTCAGTTTCGTCAGAAATAGGCCTGCAGCAGAAAAGGCTCTTTCTGATTCTGCACTTGTAGGTTTAATTGAAAGCAGTGCCTTGTACAGCTTCTCTAAATTCTCACTTCTCTGTAAAGTAACTTCCAAGCTTTTAAATTCATTAGTAACATCAAAATCAATGGAATTTTTTTAAATGGCACTTTTCCTAGTTTGTCCATTTCTTGCATGTATTCACTCAGTAATGAATCTGCTTCCACTTCAGTCTTATTTGCAGCTACATTTTCAGGGTTACATGGAAATTCCTGTTCTTCCATTTCTATCTCCAAATCAACCACATTCTTAGGGAAAAGTCTTTTATGGAGCCTTTCTGCAGTTCTTTTGAGAACTAATTTTGATGGAACAGAAAAACTTTCCTCTTCTTGAACTTTTAAAACTTCGGGATTATGAAGATATTTGATTAAACCTACAATGTCTTGCTGTCTTCTTGAAATGTAACGATTTCTAAGACAATCTTTTAACTCTTTTGCTATTGGATTATTTTTCTCTCCTAGTTTCTTTGAAATAAATTTCATTGATGATTCAGCTGTCATGAGTGATGCATCTTTCGAGCATAACCCTTTAAGAATTATTTCAACAGGACGTAAGGTGTCATAAAGGTTTTCAATAATTTCCCACTCTGTTGAAGAAATGGCTATAGTTGAATGAATCACTCTTAAAGCTAGTGCAATAAATAGTTTTCTTTGATAGAAAGGAATAGAAAACGAAAAAAAGAGGTTAACTGCAAAATACCCCGAAACTTTTTTTTTCTCCGAATCCTCCAAAAACAGTTTATTTGCCCATCGGAGGACTAAATTGCCTAAATTTTACAATAGCAATTTTTGTCAATACCGAAAACCTATAATATCGGTATTATTTGTACTTCTTCAATACCGGTATTAATACCGGTATTTCAATACCGGTTTTAACCCCTAGTTCAAACACCCCATGGTACTAACGGTGTTTGACTACCCCACGGTACTACCGTAGGGTTAAGTGTATAAAGTTGTATAAGCTGGATGACCCTCTAGTCTGTATAAATTGGACTTGAGGGTTGATTCATTATATTACTTATAACGCATGTGTTTAAAGATCTAACGAACTATTACTGATGGATCTGCAGTAAATGCTCCTAAGCTATTGTTATATCAATATTTACAATTAAAAGTATTGACATATTCACTTAAATTCTGCAAAACAAATTTATCCAAAACGTTTCTCATTATAATCCTAATTTCTTTCACAGGCCTAAGAAATGACAAAAAGTACAATTTCTGATGAGATTAGATATAAAATAATACATTTGCATGGTGAGGGAATGAGTCAAAGAAAAATAAGTGAATCTACAGGCGTTTCCAAAACTGGTGTACAAAAAATCTTGGCTCGTCACAGCTCAAATGGAACCCCAGCTGATCGCCCTAGATCAGGGAGGCCCTCTAAGCTTTCTCCATCTGATCTACAATATCTAAAGATTACTTCCCTTCGGGACAGACGCAAATCCAGCACTTCACTTGCGGCAGATCTCGAAAAAACAATAGGTGTCTCAGTTGATCCCTTTACTGTATGAAGGAAACTTAACTCAGTATGTCTTAAAAGACGTGTTGCAGCAAAAAAGCTACTTTTAAGGAATGGAAATAAAGAGAAGAGCAGAAAATGTGCTTTGGAACACAAGTATTGGATATCTGAGACCTACTGAATTAAGCTTCCTTCGGACAGTAGAAGGATCAACTGAGACACCGGTTGTTTTTTCGAGATCCGCTGCAACTGAAGTGCTGGATTTGTGTCTGTCTCGAAGGGAAGTAATCTTTAGATATTGTAGATCAGATGGAGAAAGGTTAGAGTGCCTCCCTGATCTAGGACGATCAGCTGGGGTCCCATTAAATATGTGACGAGCCAAGATTTTTTGTACACCATTTTTGGAAACGCCTGTAGATTCACTTATTTTTCTTTGACTCAGTCCCTCACCATGCAAATGTATTATTTTATATCTAATCTCATCAGAAATTGTACTTTTTGTCATTTCTTAAGCCTGTGAAAGAAAAAAAACAGTATGAATTAGGATTATAATGAGGAACGTTTTGGATAAATTTGTTTTGCAGAATTTAAGTGAATATGTCAATACTTTTAATTGTAATACAACAATAGCTTAGGAGCATTTACTGCAGATTCATCAGTAATAGTTCGCTAGATCTTTAAACACATGCGTTATAAGTAATATAATGAATCAACCCTCAAGTCCAATTTATGCAGACTAGAGGGTCATCCAGCTTATACAACTTTATACACTTAAGTAATAACTTAGTTATACGTTAATATGAACTAGAGGTTCTAGTTAATATGTATTTTAGTATCAAAGCCAATTTTCATATAACAGATTATCTAATACTTATCAATCGACAGTGGTCTCTGACTTTTGCACAGTACTGTGTATATATATATGAAAGGTGTGTAATGAAGAATATTCTAAAAGTTTTGCTTGTGCAATAGAAGTCGGTTTTGTAAAGTTTCCTTTTTAATATTAGTGTATAACTTAAAGAGTAATTTCTAAAAAGTTTAAAAAGTTACTAATTGGAGTTCAGAAAACTTAATAGTGGTAGCTGTAGCGGAAACATTAAAAAATCTTCTGTACAAGTTTCGAATAAAATGCATGCTTGCATATCATTGTACTTCTATATTTTAGGAGTTTTGCTTTGTAAAAAGTTTAAAAAATTACTAATTGGAAATCAGAAAAATTTCGATTTTGCTTCTTTCCGAATATATAAGGTAAGGAGAAAGTTGGTCAAATACAAATGTGTGTTTGTGTGTATATATTTTGCCTGAACTATTATTTTGGTGGTTATACGCTTCGTATTTCTTATATTATTTTTTATTTCGTGCAGTAGAAGACAAATTCTATTTATTTTCAATATATTTACAATAATTAATAAACAGAATCATGTAATGGTGTTTTATTTATTTCAGTTTAAATGTATTTCTTTTATTAATATTAATATTGTTTTAATAATTAACTCTCTTAAAGGAGAAAGTTAGTTTGCTTCGGTAACTCAACTCGTGTGAATTAAAATAAATGGTAGTGTTTAGCAACTCACCCTAATAATGTATACCTGAACAATTAAAATAAAAAATGGTATCTGGCAACTCAACCTTCCTCTATATAAGACCCGCTTGGCTTCGAGAGCCTCATAAAGATGCAAACTTCGGCGGAGTAAAGAACTATCCTTCCTTCGTAGGTTAAGACTTAGCTTAGTTTCTCTTTGGGGGGTAAGGACATCCCACCTTCTCCCCCAAAGCCCTCCTCCGTCTCTCCTTTCTCTTCCTCTCTTAGAGGTTAAGGCAACCCCTTTGGGGGGAGGTCATCCTCCCTTCTCCTCCCCGAAGACCCCTCCCCTCACCCTCCCCTCTCCCTCTTTGCTCCTTCTAAGCCAATTGGCTGATTAGGGGCCTATAAGAGGACGGCGGGTCGGCTGAAGTGTTATTATGCACCTGGCAGGAGCCAGATGAACACCTCTCTTCCTTTCTCTCCTCCTGTCTTTCTCTTAGGGGATAACGCCGCCTCCAAGTTTCATGACCCCTTGTTGTACCTGCAGCATTCCCCACCCCCTTTATTGCACACCCCTCCCCATTCATTGTATACCCCCTTTGCAACATATCCCCTTCATTGCAGACCCCCTTGCAACATACCCCTCCCCCTCGATGCATGTCCCCATTGCAACATTGATCCTTATCTCTGCAACATTCTTGCACTCTCCCATTTTGCGCCGATACTACTACAATTATCGGAAGATTGTTTTAAACACAATTTCTTTTCGCTGGATACCTCGAAAAGAAGCTGTTCACGTCTAAAATACACTTACAAATGTTGGTATATTATAGTAAAAATGAGAACCAACAATGAGGGGCTAAATTATGTATAACTTATCAGTTTCTTGAATTTCGGCGGTTCTGGTGAATCAGTGACTGTAACTCGTAACTTTTAGAATGAGTGTGAAACTTTGTAAGCGAATGGAAAGGATTTTTAAAACTGTTTACTCAATATTTTGATTAGAAAATTATAAATTATCGAAATTTTCATGAAGTAAATTCGTCTCTTGCGAATTAAATAGACCACTGTTTCTCAGCTGGATTTTTCCCCACAAGCCCCGTGTCAGCGACCCCTTATCATCCTACAGGGGAAAACAAATTCACGAAGCAGGGTTTTTTTTTTATCCACAAATCACTATTACAGGGGTAAACAAACTACGACCCGGGGCGTCGCGACCCACCATTTCAGAAACACTGACGTAGACAATTTACTACATAATTTTAATGATAAAAATGCTTATATTTTAGTTACATTTTGATAATAGAGGCCTTGAATATGGTCATCACTCACAGTTATACTGAGGTTTCATATGAAATTAATATACAGTCTTTATATAAATATTATAAAATTGCTATAAAAAATACAGAGATTATTTATATGATTTTCATATTATACGAAGTAAAGAAGGTTTCGTCATTAAAATTTAGCTTGACTTCAAAATGAAAACAAAAATAAACGAAATTATGAAAATGAAATTATTAAAATTATACTCTGGTCGATGGTCGATGTGACCAAGAAAGAAGATAGTGAAGAAGAGAAACTGGAACAGACGAAGAAATGGGAAAGAAATAGAGAAAGAATGGAACAGAAACGAGAGCGTGAGTAGAAGAAGACAGGCGCCCGGGCTCAACCAGGCACGCGCAGGCGTTAAGAGCAGGCTCTTTTGTAGATTTGGGGATCCGAACCCCGAGGCCTACTAACCTCACAAGAGGGAAGCAGGCCCCCTAAAAAAGTGACAACAGATGCCGATAGCAGAACCACCGACACCTTCTCGGAGGATGGAAGAGAAAAGATCTCTACCTCCAGCGAGGCAACACGACAATCGACCAATCGACCATCTATTTTTTCATATTCTTATATGCTTTCATCCTTTCAAATGAATGTTCCGTGCGATAATTATAATTCCTCATTTCACGAAGGTCAAGCTTGTTGCCTCTCCTCTTATAATCCTTTAAATTAATTTGTTATGTACAACATATGGATTATGGTTTGTCCAACCGATGGACGTAACACCCACCCACACCCACACCACACACCCACACACACACACACACACAGACACACCAATATATGTTAAACACAGACCGTGCATGGAACAAGGAACTCTTCTGGGAAATTACATCCACTATAGTTCGAATAAGATGATAAATGACAAATACTATAGTTTTTTCTTTTTCATGATGGAAAGCCCAACGTGGGCACCGGGTTATTCGCAAAGAGGCCCCAAAATATAGCTTCTCTCACCAGCTATCTGCAAAGCAGATAGGATCCAGCTCTGGGACAGGATCTAGGGTTTACAGCTTACACCTAGCCTACTACATTCAGAACCTCAATATACGCAAGAAACTCGTTGCATTCACGTCGGACTGAATACATCAAAGAAAAAGGGGTAACTATTGTATTTTTAGCCAAAAAACAAAACTTAAACCTCAACCGAGACATTGAGCGTCGACTTTGTGTATATTAAACGGACGTGTTATGTGCCTTGAAAAGTGGACGCTCAATGTCCCGGTTGAGGTTTAAGTTTTGTTTTTTTGGCTAAAAATACAATAGTTACCCCTTTTCCTTTGATGTATTCAATCCGACGTGAATGCAACGAGTTTCTTGCGTATATTGAGGTTCTGAATGTAGCAGGCTAGGTGTAAGCTGTAAACCCCAGATCCTGTCCCAAAGCTGGATCCTATCTGCTTTGCAGATAGCTGGTGAGGGAAGCTATATTTTGGGGCCTCTTTGCGAATAACCCGGTGCCCACGTTGGGCTTTCCATCATGAAAAAGAAAAACTATAGTATTTGTCATTTATCATTACTTACTCGAACTATAGTGGATGTAATTTCCCAGAAGAGTTCCTTGTTCCATGCACGGTCTGTGCTGTGTTTAACATATAAGTTTCTCAGGGGACTATTCTGAGTTTGTGTGTACACACACACACACACACACACACACATATATATATATATATATATATATATATATAGAGAGAGAGAGAGAGAGAGAGAGAGAGAGAGAGAACCAGCTTTTAACCCCTCAAATTAGGGGTGGCTGAAACATCGATCGCGATCTACCAGTAGATTGCAGAGCAAGTTTTAGTAGATCGCAGAATGACCAGTAGCTTAGCCTAGCAACAGAGACCTTACATTTCACAATACTAACGAGTACACGACCCGACCGCTACTACCAAAAATTTGCGTTCTTTAAGTTATCACCTCCATTATCGGTAGCAACATTTATTTGTTTTATCTTTGTGTTTACCACTCATTTAACAAAAAATAACAAAGTTTAACTTTAATAATTCTGAGAGATATTTAATTAATGTCACAGAAAATGATACCGCTAACTTTAATTTCTGCCAAAATTTCATACCGCAGTAAGCTGAGTTGTTATGAGCATGTGTCACTTAAGCGACGGGTCAGTCATTTGGAATAATCGGTGGGGAAGGTCAGTCTCCAGTCCAATTGCATTAACACTGTTAAAATGAGTGCTGGACCGAGTGCCAAGAAACAAAAACTTAACTTTCACAATGAGTGGGAGAAGGCATATTTTTTTACGATGAAAAATTCCAAATGTGTGTGTTTAATTTGCCATGCATGTGTCGCTTTCGTCAAAAAGCGGAATTTAGAGAGGCATTTTAAAACTATTCACAAGCGGTATGACAGTGATTTCCCAGCTGAAAGTGAACTACGTAAGAGAAAAGTCAATGAACTTAAGTCTCAACTTAGTGCTCAGCAGTCTATCTTTACAGGGCCTGGCACAAAATCGAAAGCAGCAACGATTGCGTCATTTCGAGTGAGCCGTGTACTTGCGAAACACAAGAAACCTTTTCAGGATGGAGAAATATTCAAAGAAGCGTTTACAGAGGCAGCAGAGTCGTTGTTTCAGGATTTCAGTAATAAATCGGAAATATTGTCTGCTATTAACCAGCTTCAGCTATCCAGAAACACTGTGATGCGGCGTTGTGAAGTAATGGATGAGATTTTGGTGGAACAACTGAAGAAAGGCATACATGATTGCCTGTTCCTTTCACTTCAGTTTGATGACTCGACAGATGTGATCGACACATCACAGTTATGCATTTTTATTAGAATCGTGTTTACAGATATGACTGCCAAAGAAGAACTGCTTAAAATCCTACCTTTAAGAGGGAAAACTCGAGGTGAGGACATTTTTCATGCATTCAGTGAATTTGTTAACGACACACAATTCCCACTTCACAAGCTTGTGAGCATAACAACTGACGGATCACCTGCTATGACTGGCCGCTCCAATGGGTTCATCGCCCTGTGCAAAAGTGACAAAAGGTTTCCAAACTTCTTTAATTATCACTGCATAATTCACCAACAAGCACTGTGTGGTAAAATGTTGAATATTAAAGAAATTATGGATATTTCCCATAAGATTGTGTGTTCTATTCGGGCGAGAAGTCTACAAAGGCGTCTCTTCCGGTCTCAGCTAGAAGAAAATAAGCAGAACACACTGACCTTTTGTTGCACACTGATGTCAGGTGGCTTAGTAAAGGTAATTTCCTGCAGAAGTTTAGGGATCTCTTACCTGAAATTAAAGACGCTCTGAAGTTAAAAGAAACATATTACAAAGAGTTGGAAGACGAAGTGTGGCTGTTAGATTTAGCTTTTTTGACTGACACCACTGCTTTTTTAAATCAGCTAAACTTAGAGTTGCAAGGTAAAAACAAAACTATTGTTGAAATGATTACCTCAGTGAATGCTTTTAAACAAAAGCTAGAACTGGTATCCTCACAGCTGCAGCGACACCAACTGCGGAACTTCAAAAACATGATGTCAGAGCTGGAAAGTCAGGGGAAAGAATGCGACCAGTTTGACAGTGTTCGATACGTTGAACAGTTGCAGAATGTTATTATAGACTTCAACAGACGGTTCCAAGACTTAACACTAGAACCTGTAGCAACATTCACGTGCTTCCCATTTGGTGCAAACTTTGACAGTGATGCTATCGCATCAAAAATGGCCTTATTGTTTAATATGGACATATCTGCAATCGAAAATGAAATTTTGACTCTGCGAAACGACATTCAAATCAAATCCAGGTCTTTAGAAGGAATCTTTTGGCACCTACTTCTTGAAGAAAAGTATCCGAATGTCAGAAAAAGTGCCCTGTACTTGACAGCATTTTTTGGATCAACCTACCTTTGTGAGTCAACGTTCTCACACATGAATATCATCAAATCAAAATACCGAGCCACTCTGATAGATGATCACCTGGATGCTTGTTTGAGGCTAGCAATCAGCAGCTACAATGCAGACTACACACGGCTTGCTGATGCCATGCAGTGCAAATCATCACATCAGTAAAGTAAGCTCTTCTTATTCCCGTATACCTAATTTCTAATAAGTTTGGTGGTTAAAATTTAATGAAAAATATATCTGTGTGCATTTGGTAATATATTTTTATATTCACTTCATTTTATTCTTGGTTATTCTCTCTCCATATGTGTATATATATATATATATATATATTATATATATATATATATATATATAACTGGGCTGGTGGATCGTATAGGGAGAACTTTGGAAAAAGTAGATCTCATCTCAGTAAAGTCTGGCCACCCCTGTTTTAAATGTTTTCTACGTACCTGTAAGCAGAGATGGGCACGATCTTGATCTTCAAGATCAGATCGTGATCTTGAAGATCAAGATCGTGATCTGATCTTGATCTTGAAGATCACTTTTATTATGGTGATCTTGATCTTGATCTAAGATCACTTTATTTCTTGTGATCTTGATCTTGAAGATCACTTTTAGATCTTGATCTTGAAGATCACTTTTATTTCTTGAGATTCTTAAATTGCCGCTATGCGAATGTCATTTGTTTTTTGTCCAAGCGACATCTGGTGGCAACTTTGTTCAACACCGACTGTTTATGTTTTCTGTTAGTTGGGTGACTTGCGTCATGCGTGGGCTCATGGAAGGTGTAGTTGCTGTGGAATTTAGGCTCGTAAAAAGTGTAATTTACTGTGCAATTATGTTAAAAGTGTTCTATTAATATATTATTATATAGGCATAAAATATAGCCTATAGGTCCGTATTCATAATAAATTAATTCTAAACATATTTTTTTACAGATTGAATTTTTTAATAATGAGTGCAATTTTACAACTTCAACAGGCTCCCAAGGGAACCAAATATTCTAGGTTGTCACCAGAACAGTATTCAATATATTTAGATAACAATGTTGGTAATAAGGATCAATCTGTGCTATTGAACGGAAAATATTTTCAAATTGTCGAAAAAACTGGAAACAGTATCAAAGTTATTTGTAGGCAGTGTACAAAGAAAACTACAATTCTGTCTGCTGGCCTCGACTCAACAAGCAATCTTCTGAGGCACCTCAGGGTTAGTACTACTTAGTAACTAAGTAGTAAGTAGCAACATTAACATAATGGTTCAAGTCATATTTTAAGTGACTGGTGCCATACAAGACTAATGCTACATTTACATAGACGTCCATTTGAATATATTGTGCACTTCAGATATTAATAGATTATGGACTAGTAACTACATTAAAAACTGCCGATATCCAACTATAATAAAACGCCAGGTGTATCTGTCTTTCTCTCTGTCTGATCCATGTCTGTAATTTCTCCTATTTAGTTACTGAAGGACGAAATTCGGCTTTCAATTTAACATAGGATAAAAATGCACTGATCATGGTGAAAATAATTTTAGTTAAAGATAACAAAATTTTAGAATCTTGTTAAGTATTAATTTCAACTAGAAGTTTGATACTCTGATAAATATTATACAGGGTGTTCAAGAAGTCTCTCCGCATGATAATAATTTATTTTCTTGTGCAGAAACTACATTCGGATCTTTTGGGTGAATATGAATCGGAGAAGAAATCTCGCAAGCGTCCAGCTAAAGAAGAAGATGCCAGCGGCAGCAATGCTGGCCCTGCCAAAATTGCCAAGCAGTCAACATTAAGCATGTTCCACATTTCCAAGCAAAAACCAGGACCACCAATATGCAAGGATATCCTTGAAAAGAAGATTCTCTCGCTTGTGGCTAATGGGCTCCTACCATTGAGCCTAGTTGAACTACATGAATTTAAGGATCTTTTTTCATGTTAGTATAACTCAAATATTTTGCTATTTTTTCCATAGCTAATATCTGATTAAAATAATTAATCATATTATTTGTATGAACATTAGACTATCGCTAGCCTAGCTAAATATTTTGATATTTTTTCCATAGCTAATCTATTGTATTTGTTTTAATTTTTAAATATTTTTTTCAGACGTCAACCCGGCTGTTCAGGTGCCATCTAGACGCACCCTGGCTAGATCTCTTGCAACAACAACCAGTACAATGAAGGAAGACATACAAGCAAAACTGGCAGCAGTTGACCATGTGTGTGTTACATGCGACATATGGTCAACTAATCACCGCAGTTTCATGGGAGTCACTGCGCATTGGGTATGCTATTGATTTAGTGTATTATTTTTATATAATTGATAAATTGACCATTGGTGATAGACTGATAGTCTGATAGACTTATAGTATAATCTTTTCAATTATTCGACATGTGTTCCTCATTCATTAATTTGGTGAGTCTTCATTTTGCTGTGATTCACAGTAATTTCACACTGATTCTGTCATCTGTCATTGTGTCTGATTCACAGCAAAATGTGGAAGAGTCCATATTCACAGGCTGTGAATATGGACTCTTCCACATTTTGCTCTTATGGGATGGGTCACTGATGTGGTGGTATGGTAGGCGACTCATCGCTGAATTGCCTCCTTTATATCACATAGTTCTTCTCTTCAATGTGCGTGTCTAACCAATATTATTAAATTAAGCTTAAAAAAATGTTCATACAAACATTGATTTTATATTCTTACATTACAGATCAATGATGACTTGTCGCGAGGATCAGCTGCACTGGCATGCCGAAGATTTCGTAAAACACATAGCTTTGATAAAATTGCTGGAATATTGGACAGGATCAACTCGGAGCATGGTTTATCTTATAGAAAAGTTGTATCTACAGTCACCGACAATGCATCGAACATGGTGAAATGCTTTAAAGAGTTCGGTGTTCGTGTTCAGAATCGTACTGACGACATTGATGAAGATGATGCAGATGAAGATGATGGTGAAAAAGATTCAGATGAAGAGGTTATCATCAGCAACTTTCCTGAACATTCAGGAGAGCATGGAGAGGAGTCAGTGAAACTATCATCCCATATTCGATGTGCCTCCCACACATTGAACTTGGTAGCAACAACTGATGCAGATAAAGGACTGAATTCACCTGGACTAAAGAAGATAAAGCATTCTGCAATGGGAAAATGTTCGGCGCTGTGGAATGCTGCTGGTAAACCCAAGTCAGCAGAAAAAATACAGGAAATAACTGGCGTCCAATTTAGGTACCCATGCGTCACCCGATGGAACTCAATGTACGACTCATTAAGCCAAATATATAAACATAAGAACGACGTGAATGTAGCTCTTGAAGAACTGAATCTACCCATCCTCAAAGACAATGAATTGGAATTTATTTCAGAATATTTGTCTGTTCTAAAACCAATTGCAGCAGCCCTCAACAAATTACAGGCAGAGAAAGAATGCTACTACGGTTGTCTTCTTCCAACAGTCCTAGTGACTCAAGATGCCCTCGCAAGATTGGAGCCTATCCAACCAAACGACCTGCGCTTGAGACACTGCATGCCATTACTGGCAGCAGTCGTCTCTGGCTTCAATGCCAGATTTGGTCATTTTTTGTCGTTGAGCCCCGAGGTAACTGATGCCGTTTTGGCCTCAGTATCTCATCCGTATTTCAAACTTAGATGGATATCATTGTTGCAAGGGCCTAATTTCGGCGATCATGAAGCAATCAAGTCTCAAGTAAAAGACAAGCTGCAAATGGCTGTAAGAAATTGTAATTCTGACAGCAGTGGTAATAGTTCGGTGAACTCAGACTCATCATCTGAAGACGATTTCTTCAGAACTATGGACGGCTCATTCTCTGCTCCTAACAACAAGGAAGACTTGGAAGTCCTCAATTATTTGCAGGACACCAGTAAGGCACTCGACTCTTTAGATAGGTATCCTGCTATAAAGAAGATCTTCAAGAGGTATAACACCACGCTACCTTCCTCTGCACCAGTGGAACGGTTGTTTTCGTTTGCTGGCATGGTTCATAGCCCCAAACGAAGTCGTCTCTCGGATGGTAACTTTGAACAATTGGTTTTGCTGAAAGCAAATGTTTACAGCGGTTGAACATTAAATTAACACTCTTAACTTGCGGTTTTTACCCTTATATTGTCAGTAATTGCGTACTGCAGTAAAACTGTAAAATTAAATTCTATGTAAAAAATGTTTACTTATATATGCTGACCATTCATTGATATGGGTTATGGACCTGGTGAAATGAGAATTGAGAAAAATAGAACTAAAAACTATATGTAGGTCATTTAATAGTTTTTTCTTTGCTGATAAGTTATGATAATACTAAGTTTTAAGTTTACCACCTGAAAAACTGAAAGGGGAATCGTCAATCCCCGTGGTTTAGATCAGGTGACATGGGTAGGATGCGATGCTTGTATTGCCTCAGCCCTCAGGGGAGTATTAGGAGTGATACTTTTCAGGAGTGATTAACAAAATAATTTGTTTTTGTTTACTCTACAAGAGTACAACTTTTTTCAATTCATATAAAAGTGATCTTAAAAAGTGATCTTGAAAAGTGATCTTCAAGATCACGATCTTGAGCTAGGGTGGGGCAAAAGTCTGGCCCCATAGGAAGTTTATAATGGAAAAGAAAATTTCGGCCTACCTTAATGTTTTAATTCAGAAATTACAATAGGTGTTCAAATTGACGTCCACCTTCTTCTAAACACTTTGTAACCCGGTTGACGCAAGACGTTTGCACATTCCTGAGGATGGTAATATTCGTTCTCATGGCTTCAAATTCTGCTGTTATGGTATCCTTTAGCGCCTGTATTGTTCTTGGCCTGTTAACGTACACAACTGATTTAAGGTGTCCCCATAAGAAGTAATCCAAAGGAGTCAGGTCCGGAGATCTGGGCAGCCATTCAATTGGCCCAAGTCGACCAATCCATTTCCCTTGAAATGTTTCTTGCAAAAATTCGCGAACGACCCTTGCGAAATTCGGCGGAGCCCCATTGTGCTGAAACCACATAGCTCTCCGATGCCGTAATGGTAGTTCATACAATCGAGGCGTAAGGAAATTTGCAACAAATGAAGGTATGATTCACCAGTTTGTCGGGGAAAAAGTATGGGCCAATTATCGATCTCCCCACATAGCAGCCCATACCATAACCCTTGGGTTGTACTGCAAGCGTCCGTCCTCAATCCAATGTGGATTTTCTTTAGCCCAATATCGTGCATTATGTCTGTTGACTGAACCGTTTAGGTAAAAAATTGCTTCGTCACTGAACAGTGAACATGATACGCTTTTCCAACTGCCTATGTTGCATAAACCACTGACAATACTCCCTACGACGATCTACCAATCTGAAAAAATAAAAATAATTATAGACAAAAATTTTAGTCTCTGTGAACATAAACCTCCTATGGGGCCAGACTTTTGACCCACCCTTATATATATATACACCTTACCTTACAACCTTACAAAGGTTTCGCGCGATGATTCTTCATTTTGCGAAGGTCAAACTTGTCGCCCCTCCTCTTGAGTTGGTCTGGTGAAGTAGTGAGTTGGTTTCATGTGCTCTCCACCTCACATAGCCAGGTACGCCCGGCTCATCGGGGATTGTTCTGAGCCAGGCGTCTAGTCTTCTTTTGAAGATGTCCACTGCAACTCCCTTCGTGTTTCTTAGGTTTTTGGGCAACTGATTAAACAGTTTTGGTCTTCTCACTACAAAACCATTTTCTTTCAGGGTTAAGGATGTTCCCTCTCTCGCCTTCAATTTGGGAATACGACACAGTCTACCGTTTCTACCTTCTACCGTTGTTTGGGGAGTTTTAGGGTTCAGAGTAAGATTCAGGAAGAGTTTCTCCGTTATTTTCCAAGTGTAAATAATGGTATATCTCTCTCTCTTCTCCTTTCCAGTGAATATAGGTCTAATTCGCGTAACCTTTTCCAGTAATTTAATTCTTTGCACCAATTGATCTTGGCTGTGAAGCTTCTCTGGATCCCTTCCAGCTGTTTAATGTCTTCTTTTTTATATGGGGATGTTAGGACCGAGCAGTATTCCAATTCGGGTATGATCAGGGTTTTCAGTAGAGGAATCATTACCTTCCTATCCCTTCGTTTAAAGGTTCTCAATATCTATCCCGTTATTCTCTTTGCTCTGTTTACTGCTATCTTATTTTGTGTTTCAAATTTCGCATTATCTGTCATTACAACCCCTAAATCTTTAGCTCTGGACTTTCTCTGAATTTTCTGTCCATTTGGGGTATAATATTCCATGGATTTTAGGTCTTCTCTTTTTCCGTACCGTAATAGCTGAAATTTCTTGGTGTTAAACTTCATATTGTTGTCTTCCGTCCACTTGTAGATTCTGTTTATGTCGGTTTGTAGAGATCCTATATCTTCTAGGGTTCTTATTTTTCTACTGATCTTTGTGTCATCCGCAAAGGATGTTACTGTGCTGTCTCTGGTAACGTCCTCATCTATGTCAGTTAGCATGATTATGAAGAGTAGTGGAGCTAATACTGTTCCTTGTGGCACTGAGCTGAGGACCTCTAATTCTGATGAAGATACTCCTTGTACTGTAACGTCTTGCCGCCGCTCACTAAGGAAATTATATATCCATTTCCCTACTTTTCCTATTATTCCCATATATTTCAGTTTATGTATTATGATTCCATGGTCACACTTGTCGAACGCTTTAGCAAAGTCTGTGTATAGTACATCATAGTTTTCATTACTTTCAAATGCATCAATAATGTTGTAGTGTTCCATTAGTTGTGATAGGCATGATCTGCCTGACCGAAACCCGTGTTGGTTATCATTGAATTTTTTCTGAGTTTCCAAAAAGTCATAGATTTTCTGTCTAACTATTCTTTCAAATATTTTAGTGAGATGAGATGTAAGCGACACTGGCCTATAGTTTTTGGCGTCAGATCGATCTCCTCCTTTATATATTGGGACTATGTTTGCGCTCTTCAGGATGCCCGGTATTTCTCCGTGTCTTGCGATCGTCTCCATATCCAGTATAGGGGCTCAGCGATTGCTTTCTTGCAGTTTTTTGATCAGAGTGGCATTCCATTTATCCGGTCCTGCCGCTGAGTGTGTTTTTAGTTTCCCTATGGCTTGTGTAATATCATCCGTCGTAAAGTCGAAATCCGTTATACTTTCCCTTTGTGGTTCTTCTTCAAAGAACGCGTTTCTATCGCATATCAATTTGTCAGTTTTGTCAGTATATATATATATATATATATATATATATATATATATATATATATATATATATAATATATACTAGGTCCCTGCGAAGCTTCGACATTCGATTTGATTCGTTAGCTTGGGCTCCGATTCGATATTTCGAATCTCCATTAAGTCCGGTAAACAACATCAGTGATGTTGTTTTGAAGAACACTTTCGTAAATAAACACTTTTCTTTTTACTTACATTATAATTCAATGTATATACTGAGACCAATCTCTTGTGCAATAACATTTTTATCATACTTTAATATCATTGTTCCTCCTGATGATTAAATACTTAATACATTTTTTTTAGAAGGATTTACTTGGTCCTTTGTTCTCAAGAAGATTTAATTAATTTTACGCTTATTACTAATTGTGTGTAGAAACACTCTAATCTATATGTGTACGGTTGATTCGATTCGAGATTCGATTCGATTTGTTTGGGATGATTTGATTCGAGATTCGATTCGAAAAAAAAATTGTGATTCGTAGGGCCCAAATATATACAATATGTAATGAATCCATAATTCTTAGATCTGTTTCTTCATACGCAATTTTAAGTACTGCGCAGAATGAAACACACCTAAAAATTATGGGGTACTTGTGTGCAAAAGTCTTAGACATACTGTACTTTTCCACTGATGCATAAGGAAACTAAAATTTTGTAGTGAAGGCAAATAAACTTTTAGTGAAATGAAAATCAAATTCAGATAACCATATTTATATGGAATACACCAAGATATAAATTAATAGCGAGTGTATCGTCCGTTTTCCTTTAAAACCGCTGAAATTCTTCTAGAGACTTGCAAATAAGTTTGTTATAAACTCATGTGGTATGGTGTTCTACACTTCTTCCAAGACCCCCGCCCTCCACAGATCATTTAAGTTGCTGGGATTCTTTTTTATAGTTTCTTTATCCAAACAGTCTCATACAGCTCCGATGATATTGAGATCTGGTTTTGAGGGGCCCATACCATGCGTTGAAGGACTCCAGCTTCCTCTTTCGTTTGCGAATAGGTTTTAATTAATTATTCTACCTGTGTGCTTTGGATCTTTATCTTGCTGTAAAATAAAGTTTTGACCATTAAGTCTTGGTGGATCAAAATCTGTTTCTACCTAGCAGCAATCAGTATACTGTACCATCAATTTTCCAACACCACTTCAGGAGATGCACCCCTAAACTTGAAATGAACCCCCTCCATGATTAACTCTTGGCTTCAAGGAAGGCTCTTTATAGGTTTCAATTGTTCGTTGTCCCGTATTCTGCCTTCGATTGCATCTAAATAATTGAAACTTTGACCCGTCTGTCCAAAACACCTTTGATCATTGTTCCATAGTCCAATTTCTGTGTTCTTGTAAATATTTTAGTCTTTTAGTCTTATTTCCCTTTCCTAATAGAGGTTTTCTTACTGCTGCAACACGTCTTTCAAATCTTGATTTCAAAAGTGACCTTCGCACAGTTGATGGCTGGACAACTGCCAATTCTCTTGCCAATTCAACACCGGTCTTCTTTCTATTCCATAAAAAAAATGTCTTCAGGTATACTTGTTAGACAGTATTTTGGATCTTCCAGTCCTGGGTTTGTCAGTTACAGAAGATGTTTCTCTGTACTTGTTGATATTGTTTCTGATACCTTTAAAATCGAGCGATGCGAGCTATTTCACTCAATGTTTTTCCTTATTTATACAAATACAATTCTATGGTGGTCTTCAACTGAAATTTCAGCCATTTTATTTTAACCAAACAGTTAATCCTAATAGGTCTTTATTTTGCAGTACAAAAAGTAACCTGAAGGTTATTGGATCTGTAGAGAGGAAAAATTATTTTAGTAACAATGAAAACATTGCAATGTTATATTTGAATGTTAAATTTGAGGGATTAATTACTGCAGTACTTGATATTAGCTGCTCATGTACAGTTTGTATTGAATTGTTATGCTCACAATGTTTTAAAGATTCTGATCAATGTGAATTAAAGGCTGTAATATTTTTATTTACGCAGGAAGGTGGCCCAAGGGCGAATGCCCGCAAAAACGCTGCTCCCAAAGAAGAAGAAGAAAGCCAAAATCAAGGCCGAGGGTTTTCGAGATGGCTGGACATTCTGCGGTTGAAAAATTGGAGGTCATAGACAGGAGAAAAGATGGATTGAGGTAGATTGTTCCAGAGTTCACCAGATGAGTAGATGAAAGATTAAAAATACCGATTAACCCTTGCGTTAGAGAGTTGGACAGAAAAGGAATGAGAATGTGTAGAAGGTCTGTTATTGTGTGCTCTCCTCAAAGGAGGAGGCATGCAATTAGAGAGTTCAGAAGAGCAGTGTCCGTTATAACAGTGATAGTAAAGAGAGAGAGAGAGTGAGGCAACATTGCGGCGAGGAGAGACATTGAAGACAGTCATTATGAGGCGGGGAATTGATGAGACGTAAAGCCTTGGATTCACTAGGTCAATTAGAGCTGTGTTGGTTGAGCCACCCCACACATGAGAAGCATACTCCGTACAGGGGCGGACAAGACCTCTATACAGAGCCAGCAACTGAGTGGAGGTGAAGAAACTGCGGAGGCAGTACATCACACCTAACCTCCTTGAAGCTGTTCTGGAAAGAGAATATGTGATCTTTCCAGGAAAGATCACGAGAAAAGGAAACACCAAGAACGTTAAGAGAAGAGGAAGTATTGAGTTGTGTAATATTGAAAGTAAAGCGATATCGTGTGGAATATTGTGACTAGTAGACAAATGAAAGAACTGAGTTTTTGAGGCATTGAAAGCCACAAGGTTTTCTCTGCCACAGTCAGAGATAGTAGAAAGATCAAAGGTTAGGTGCACCATAGCCGTCCTACGCGAATCATGGAGTGATTGTTGAGATGGACGCTTTGTGAAGGGGATAGAGAAGTGATGCGTGGAATCGTCGGCATTGGAGTAGGTAGGACAGTAAGTGCGATTTATTTGATCATTAATCCTTCAAGGCCGGAATTTTTTATAGTGTTACGTTATAAATACGTGTATTTGAAACGCTACCAATCTGTGCCGATCGTCCTGAAAGGATTAAATAAAAAGAAAAGAGTTGGTGACATGACAGAGCCTTGAAGAACACCACTATTAATAGCTTCAGAAGAACAGTGTCCATCTACAACGGCGGCTATAGATCCGACAGAAAGGAAAGTAGAGATGAAGGCAGAGATAAAAGGATAGAAACCGAAGGAGGGCAGTTTGGAATTTAAAGATTTGTGCCAGACTCTATCAAAAGCTTTCGATATGTCTGTCACAATAGCAAAGGTTTCAACGAAATACCGAAAGGAGGATGGCCAAGAGCCAGAGAGATATACAAGAACATCGCCAGTAGAGCGTCCCTTCCAGAACCCATACTGACGATCTGGAAGAAGATTGTGAGAAGAGAAGTGTTCAAGAATCTTCCTCTCAGGATAGATTCAAAAACTTTAGAAAAACAAGAAATGAAAGCATTGGACGATAGTTGGAGGGTTCAGGGCAGTCACCCTCCTTTGGGACAGGCTGAATAAAAGCGAACTTTCAGCAGGAAAGATTGAAAATACCGATTGACCTTTGCGTTAGAAGTTGGACAGGAAAGGAATGAGAAAGTGTAAAAAGTCTGGTGCTGCGTGCGCTCCTTAAAGACGGAGGCATGCAGTTAGAGAGTTCAGAAGAGCAGTGCCCGTTATAATAGCAATAGTAAAGAGAGAGTGAGACAACATTGCGGTGAAGAGAGAGGGATTCAAGAGAGTGACTAAGAGTCGGGGTCTCGGGGAATTGATGAGACGAAAAGCCTTTAATTCTACCCGATCAAGTAAGGCATGTGGGTTGAGCCACTCCATACATGAGAAGCATACTCCATACAGGACCGGACAAGACCCCTGTACAGAGACAGCAACTGAGTGGGGGTGAAGAAACTGCGGAGGCAGTACAGCACACCTAACCTCTTATAAGCTGTTTTGGAAAGACAGTACAGTATATGTGATCTTTCCAGAAATTATCACGAGAAAAGGAAACACCAAGAATGTTAAGAGAAGAGGAAGGATTGAGTTGTTTGTTGTTGAAGGTAAGGGGATAGTCGTGTGCAAGAGTGTGACGAGTAGACAGATGAAGGAACTGAGTTTTTGAGGCATTGAAAGCCACAAGGTGAATAGGACAGGAAGTGCGAATTAAAAGATCATTAATAAATAAAAAGAAAAGAGCGGGTGACAGGACAGAACCCTGAGGAACACCAATGTTAATAGCTTCAGGAGAAGAGTGGCCATCTACAACCGCAGCTATGGATCGGCCAGAAAAGAAATTAGAGATGAAGGCACAGATAGAAGGATAGAAACCGAAGGAGAGCAGTTTCGATATTAAAGATTTCTGCCAGACTCTATCAAAAGCTTTCGATATGTCTAGCACAATAGCAAAAGTTTCAACGAGATCATGAAAGGAGGATGACCAAAAGTCAAAGAGATATGCAAGAAGATCGCCGGTAGAGCGTCCCTTGCGGAACCTATACTGACGATCTGAAAGAAGATTGTGAAAAGAGAGGTGTTTAAGTAATTGTTTAAGCAATTGGACGATAGTTGGAGGGTTGAGAGCGATCACCCTTCTTTGGGACAGGGTGAATGAAAGCGAACTTCCAGTAGGAAGGAAAAGTATCAGATGAGAGATAAAGACGAAAGAGTTTGCCTAGGCAGGGTGTCAGCCCAGAAGCACAGTCCTTAAGAACAGGAGAAACACCATCAGGACCGTACGTCTTCCTAGAATTGAGCCCAAACAGGACACAAAGAACATTTTTGGAAGGGATTCTAATTTCAGATATAATAAAGTCAGAGGGAGGAAGAGATGGAGAAACAACACCGGAATCGTTCAGGGTTCAATTCTAAGCGAAAGTTTGAGCAAAGAGTTCAGCTTTGTCAGGAGAAGCGACGACAACTGAATCGTCGGAATGGAAAAAAGGAGGGAAAGAAGAGGAAGTAAAGTTGTTGAAGAGGTTCTTAGCTATGTGCCAGAAAGAGCGAGAAGAATTAGAACTGGATAGGTTTTCACATTTTTGTCTGATGAAAGATTTTTTGGCGAGTTTAAGAATGATTTTGCACGATTCCAGGCAGAAATATAAGCTGAGTGAGAATCAGGAGTTGGATGGCGACGATACATTCTGAAAGCCTCCTCTCTGTTGCGGATATCATTAGAACAAGTAAAGTTAAACCAAGGTTTTTTTGCATTAGTAGTAGAAATAGAATATGGAATGTACTCCTCCATGCTCGAGAGAGAGGTAAGAGGTAAGGATGAGAGGATGAGAGGTAAGAAATAAATCCAGAATGTTGGGCCTATCTCCAAGGCGATCGAGAATGCGGGTAGGGTGCTGTACAATCTGCTCTTGGTCATTTAGGATAGAAAATTTGTAAGTTAGTTCATCCGGGATGTTAGTGAAATGAGAGGAACGCCAAAGGTGGTGGTGAACATTGAAATTTCTTAAAATTGTGATTTCAGCAAAGGGAGAGCGGAATAGAATGTACTCCACTTTGGAAGTGAGGTAGCCAAAAAATTTTGGATAGTTAGTAGAATTAGGAGAAAGGTAGGCAGCACAGATATATTTAGTTTGAGATTGTCATGTAAGCCGTAGCCAAAGGGTGTAGAATTCGGAAGATCCGAGTTCGGGAATACGAGAACAAATTAGGTCATTGCGTTCATATACACCACATCCACCTTTGGAATGAAAATGAATACAGAAAAAGTAAGAGGGTACAGAAAAAGGGTTGCTGTCATTCGTCCTAGACAACTGAGTTTCAGTGAGGAAAAGAGGATGAGGTTTAGAGGAGGAGAGGTGGTGTTGAAAAGATTGAAAATTTGAGAAAAGGCCACGAATGTTGCAGAAATTAATGAAATGTGAATGAGGCAGAGGCCCAGAATATCTCGAATGTGCGGTAGCAGATCCAGCCCCGCTACCCGTGTCTGCGTTCCCGGTATCGGCGGCGGGGGAGCTAGAAGTGGGGACAGTGATGGTCCCCTCCCTAGGAGACTCCGAGGCTCTTGAAGTTGATGCCATTTTTTTTTATTTTGAAAAGATTATGTAGTGTGTAAGATGCATTTATATGTAGTGAGGAATAGGGAGAGAAGTATGTGTTTGAGAGTATGCTGGACTGCTCACAGGGTAGATGAGACACGGAAAAAGATCAGCTAAGGAGGATTGTGACAGGAGAAACGGGAGTTCCAGCACTCCCTATCTTCTATTTAACATCCCCCCACCCGAGTACTTCCCTGATCGATTGTTGTCTACAGTCTCCTCCTCCAAGGTGTCCCCAATCTCCTCCTCCCGCTATTATATGCACATTTCATGCGGGATACAAAAATTGCGATTAAGAAAGAGTTGAAGGGTTTAAGAATCAAGGTTTTTGTACCCTCAACAAGTGCTTCCAGCAATAAAGAGTGATTTTTATTAATGGGATGTCAGCAGACATGGGCAGTAAATACTTTAGATGTATTTAAATAATAAATACATTACTTGAAAATAAAAGTAAATACTAAATAAAATTCAGGTTTTCCGAAAGTATTTAAATACTAAATACATCACTTAAAATGTATTTAAATACATTTCAAATACAATTTAGATACTTTTCAAAAAGCACATAAAATCACTAACATCAGCATAGAGTCAAATAAAATCGAGACATTCATTATATTTTTTGTTTATTTGCTCTCATTAGCAAGCACAAGCTTTTCAAAGAGAGCATCTGACAGTTTGCCTCTCTTTTCCACCACTTCCACTTGCTGCAGCCATGTTACAAATGTTGTCCTCATCTAATATGATCAATAGGCTAGGGCTAATTGCACAGTTAGCACTGAACTTTACACAACCACATATGACGATGCCTCAGGATAGACTGCCGGCTGCCGCACTGCAGCTGTAAGTCTGTGACAATCGCCACTAGAGCATGCTGGAAGTTCTATTTTTCAAGGTGCTTCCAGAAAGTTCCAGCCTGCTGAGCCTGGAACTTTCTGGAAGCACAAGCACCTTGAAAAATGTTTTACTGTTTTCTGTGGTACCAGTTAAATACTGGGTGGTTAGTACTGTACATCCTCGCAAAATTGAACAGTTCACAAAAAAGTATTTTAAAAATGATTTAAAAACAGGCATTTACAAATACTAAATACCTTTGGAAAGTATTTAAATACGTAATTAAATGTACTCTCCAAAAAGTATTTAAATACATTTATATTTAAATACGTATTTAAGTGTTTTCAAATACATTACTGCCCATGTCTGGATGTCAGCAACTAATAAAAAGAACTATAGAGAGAAGTTAAATATCGTCAGTAAAGTTACTGATTACCAAACTGTATTGGATTTTCAAAGGATACCGAAAACAGATAAAACATTGATAGGTAAAAAGTAGACATTAGCTTCTCGAGGCAACATGCAAAGACAGCCAAAAATATAACGAACGAGCATTAATTTTTAGAAATCTATAGATTATTTATATAGAGTGCACAAAGAAAATGAATTTCCCTTTAAATATTGTAAATTAAAATATACTTACATTCTTTTATATAAGAGATAAATCCTAACAATGTAAAATTGTAGTACAGTAAATAATTAATTATAACTGTTGGGATTTCAAAATTTGGAATTTATTAAGAATGTAAAATATAGTAAATTTTTTTAACACAGTTAGAAAATATAAGTAGGATTTAATAGTTAGTATACATAATTCACGTAGACCTCCGACAAATTTAGAAAAACAAGGACTTGACTTTTGGCATGAAGCCAGAAGAATAGATTTTCACACGTTCGTACTTGTAATACTCTTTAACCAATAAGGAATGTGAGTATCAGTCACGTACTGCTCCACTTTCCGTTTCATCCAATCCTGCATTCATAAGCAGTTTTAGTTTTTAAATAGAATTCGATAAATATAATTAAATAATTTAATCTTGTCAAATAGGTCAAATAAGTTAATTAAATAATATAAAACCGATAGGAATTTGTAAAACTCATAAAATAGTGTACGTAAAAGTTGTCTCCAAGTTCCAGATTTATAAGGGAGATGAAGAAAGGATTGCTTCCCTAGTGCGAAATGAAAATCCGAAGTGCGGAGCAGAGGTGCAAATAGTCGTGTATCCTAGTAACATTGTTACAAGAAAGAAATTTAGATGGCAGAAAGAAATTGGGAGAAAGGATTAAAAGAAAGAAAAGGAGACAAAAAAATGGACTAAAACACATATTTATATAAAGAAAATCATATTTAAAAGTAAGGGTATAGTATCTATAGGGTGATGGGTAAGCGGAATTAAAAAATGTAATAAGTTTTGCCTTTAAGAGAAGAGTATTCTGGCAGAAAGGATTTCCTACTTTATTCACGTTACAAGAAAGAAAACAATTATTTACACGTACAGTGCAGGGAGGAGACGAAGAGCGCGACACGGATGGACGAAGAGTGGAGTGAATTAATCAAATACGTCCAGGTCGCTGCACGGGAATTTTCATAAAAAATTTAATAATACAGTTCACTCTCAGTCAATTAAGAGACGGCTTATATATATATATATATATATATATATATATATATTTATTTATTTATTTGTTTCATATATGTGACTCAAATGTATAATTTTTTTTATGACGTGTTTTATCCGCGATTGTGATTTAGATATGGTTCAAGTAATGACCATAAGTGGATCAAGAACAATTTTTTTTAAAACAAATGTGCGGCCCTAGCGACGCTGTCATCAAGGAGTTAACCTATACTGTATTAGTATCTTTCAGGTGGGTGTGGTAAATGCTGCTAGTTTAATCAAGTATTGTGAACAAAGTTAGGCCCAGGCTTGAAACGAGGCTGTGATTGACATCCGCTGAACTCAAGGCCTACTGTCGTATGAGATAGGCTTAAATCAACATTCCTACGTATGTTGATAGGTCTAACCCAGCTAGATTTAAGGTTAAGCTGGCTTTCGCTACCAAATTCGTAATCATATAACCCGAGTAAAGTCCTCATTATTATTTCCCAGATTTATGGGGGTAACAACGACAAGGTAATTGGGGGACAACGCTTCATAACATTTCTTAATAATATTTGTTTAAAACTAAAAGACAATAAAATGACGCTATTAAAGGGAAAGCGAGAGGTACTAAATAAAGAGTTACTAGCTTCTTTTGATCTTTTGATCCTAAGTTTGAGTTGTATCTAATGGTGTTGCTTTGTGGGTTACTGAAAACGTATTACTTACATCTTCATAGAATATCGAAACCAGATAACATTTGAATAGCAGAAATACTGGACGTTAAATATTCAAAGGGCAACAATAATTATTGCAAAGAAGTGAAAACGATATCGAGTATATGCCTTTTGTAATACCATTTCAATATCCCAGTATGAATTTCGGTAAAATATAAAAATTTGTTGCAAACAGGATATCAAAACCAGATGACACATGAATGTATCTATTTTATATATCGAACAAACGTCAGAAAGATACCGCATATATATATCCTCTATGATACCATTTCGATATCCCTTTTTAGATACCGAGAAGGTACCATAATTGGCTACTTTCAGGATACTAAAACTAATGTTATATGGACATCCCAACAACGGACATCCGCCGATCCATGGTCTATCCAAAAGAATAAATAAAGTATCCAACGTGATATCTCTTGGATACATAAGATATCCAAACTTATTATCTGTGGGATATTTATGTGATATTTCTGTGCTGTATGGCAGTGTTTCCCAACCGGGGGCCATATGGCTCCCTGGGGGCCATGGCACATTTGAAGGGGGCCACAGGAAAATGTTAAGATTTAGAGGGGCCACAGACTCCATGAAGGGGGCCACAGGACTCAACCTATTGAAGCCTAAATTATAGTTAGGCCAATAGATAATTTTAATTTATGTAGTTGAATTACATTTTAAAAAATTATTAATACATATATTTTCCTTTTTTTTAGATATTTTATAATAGAATTTGAATTTATCTGTAAACAAATATTTTGCATCTTACAAGCTTATTGTGCGGCGCACTCCATTGTGCGCTTGATCGTTATGCGCCTGGCAGCGTTGTTGACTTGATAAAAATACTTCAGGTTGAAATCCTTACAGTCTGTTTACCACGTGGATCGTCGCTGTAGTGTGTAAGTAGCTCTTATTTGTTTACCCTAATATTGCGAAGTTGTAGTAATTTTACTAATTTTTTAAATTTATAATAGATTGCTATAAGTACAGTATTTCTTTTGATTATATTTTTTTATAATTAATACATAATATAAGTAAATAACTGCAAATTTTTGTTAGCCACTGTTTAGTTTTTGTTATGTTTATAGTCCTATGTGACAAATAATATTGTACCTGAATACAAATAGTTGTTTTAATATCCTTTATATATATTTGTTTTTGTAAAATAGAGTTAATCTGCATATTACCTACTGAAAATAATGCTTATGGGGGCCACAGGAAAAAATAAGGTTCCTAAGGGGGCCATAAGCCAAAACCGGTTGGGAACCACTGATCTAGGGCACATGACGAATCAAGTTCTCAAAGTCAAAATCACACGAATGGCACGTCATAATTCTATCACAAACACCACTAAACTGAATCCAATTTGAAAAAAAAAATAGCCAGAACAAAACCCAACCAACTAATTAAGTAGCAGAGTAGCGAAAAAATAGCCCAATCAGGAAAAATATTTTATGAAAAAAGTACATTATAGCCAAAACAGGAAATATATTGGTTAATATTTGGCTGGACAGAGGGGCTAACGAGAAATGAAAGGTTGTGTTTCACTAGCACTATTTTTCATGCTCTTTACGATGGAACTAATCATTTTTTGTGGAAATGCAAGATTATAGAAAAAATTACAAGTTACGTTATTCTCTCATCCTTAACTTGCCCGAAATGTGACAGTGAGCGCCTAATACGAAAAGATCAGAAGATATTTAGGTGAAATAACCAATATTAACCTGTTAGGTTAATTGAATGCCCGGTTAGGTTAATTGAATGCCCGGTTAGGTCAATTGAACGCCCTTGGTGATTGGTTAGGTTAAGTCGTGATATTTTCGTTAGTTTAAACGAAAATGACGAGAGCAAACTTTTCTGGTTAATTTTGAGGTGTTTTGAACGTTTCCTGTGGTAATGCGTCGTTTACGAGATCTCGTAACATGAACAATTGAACATGTTAGGTTATGCTTTATTGTATAAAATGTAGTCAAAAATACATTTTTCAAGTGTATTTTGGTGTTTTGTTCGAATATGACCTTCATTCCTTGTGCAAATGAACAGAAATACAATTGTCATTGCATGGTCCAAACACGTATTTCTGTTCATTTGCAGAAGAAATGAAGGTTATATTTGAAAAGAGCACACCAAAATACACTAGAAAAATGTATTTTTGAATTCAACTTCAGGCCATGTCATTTTCTACATAATGCCCAATTAACCTAACCGGGCATTCAATTAACCTAACCGGGCATTCAATTAACCTAACCGGTTAATATTGGTTATTTCACCTAAATATCGGTTAATATTCGTTTTTTGACCCAGTCATACCCAGCTATAACAGCAATATATATTGAATAACCAATCAAAGCTGAATAAGAAAATATATATATTATCTTGTGCAAATTTGTATAAAATGTACTTTTTAAAAAAATATATTTTCTACTTTCTAATATGTATGTATATAAATTTCGGTTGGTTTGTTTATTTGGGCTACCTTTTTTGGAGATTTTTCTTGGCTTTTTTTGGCTACTTTTTCTTGCTTTGGCTACTTCTTTCTGTTTCTGGTTAGTGTGGTAATTTTCGTTCTACTGGTATGACGTGTCAATCTTGTGAACTTGATTTCGAAGACCTAATCCGCCTTGTTGGCCTCAATGAAGATAAAAGTTTAGATTTTTTTTCCAATCACGGCATAATTCCGACATCCGTGATTTGCCCTAAATGTAATACTGCCTGTATTTTAAGACAAGACTCGAAGGTGTTTAGGTGCCGTAAAAAAAATGGAAGGATGTGAAATCGTGGGTTTTACGTGCTGGGAATAGACGTCCTCATTACCGGAAATATATCGCACGATACTTGTTCCTGGCAGAACATCCTGACGATTCTACAGTTCTGCATCACTTCCTTACTGCAATTGCAGAACTATATCCTCCAAAATAAGGTGGTTAGGTTAAGTTAGGTTAAGTTTAGCACGAATGCAAACTTTTCTGGTCGATTTTGAGGTGTTTTGCATGAATCTGCCATCCGTTTCCTGTTGAAATGCGTAGTTTTCGAGATGACGATATCTCGAAAACTACGCATTTGCACAGGAAACGGATGGCAGATTCGTGCAGAGCACCTCCAAATTGACCAGAAACGTTTGCTCTCATTATAAAAAGAGACTGGGTCAAAAAACGAATAATTACCTAAATATCTTCTGATCTTTTCGTATTAGGCACTCACTGTCACATTTCGGGCAAGTTAAGGATGAGAGAATAACGCCGTAATTGATAAAAACATCCAATGCTTTGTCTTCATCTAGGGCACATGACGAATCAAGTTCTCAAAGTCAAAATCACACGAATGGCACGTCATAATTCTATCACAAACACCACTAAACTGAATCCAATTTGAAAAAAAAATAGCCAGAACAAAACCCAACCAACTAATTAAGTAGCAGAGTAGCGAAAAAATAGGCCAATCAGGAAAAATATTTTAGGAAAAAAGTACATTATAGCCAAAACAGGAAATATATTGGTTAATATTTGGCTGGACAGAGGGGCTAACGAGAAATGAAAGGTTGTGTTTCACTAGCACTATTTTTCATGCTCTTTACGATGGAACTAATCATTTTTTGTGGAAATGCAAGATTATAGAAAAAATTACAAGTTACATTTTTATAGTGAATATTTCCTGTTTTGTCTATAATATACTTTTTTTCATAAAATATTTTTCCTGATTGGGCTATTTTTTCGCTACTCTGCGACTTAATTAGTTGGTTGGTTTCTGTTCTGTCTATATTTTTTTTCTAATTGGATTCAGTTTGGTCGTTTGTGATAGAATTATGACGTGCTGTTCGTGTGGTTTCTGACTTTGAGAACTTGATTCGTCATGTGCCGTAGATGAAGAGAAAGCATTGGATGTTTTTATCAATTACGGCGTTATTCTCTCATCCTTAACTTGCCCGAAATGTGACAGTGAGTGCGTAATACGAAACGATCAGAAGATATTTAGGTGAAAAATTACCTGTTAGGTCAACTGAATGCCCAGTTAGGTCAACTGAATGCCCAGTTAGGTCAACTGAATGCCCTTGATGATTGGTTAGGTTAAGTAATGATATTTTCGTTAGTTTAAACGAAAATGATGAGAGCAAACTTTTCTGGTTAATTTTGAGGTGTTTTGTACGAAACGGCCATCTGTTTCCTGTGCAAATGCGTAGTTTTCAAGATGACGATATCTCGAAAACTATGCATTTCCGCACGAAACGGATGGCAGATTCGTGCAAAACACCTCAAAATTGACCAGAAAAGTTTATCATAAAAACAGAGAGGGCGTTGAAACGAATAATTACCGTTAATTTAGTTAGGTTAGCTAGTTTTTTATCAGAATTACATTTTCCTGGTGTAGTTGTCTCTGCTTTGTTGGAATTTGACACACATTTCTTGTGCAAATGAGTAGAAACACTCCTTATTTTGGAATGGAAAAAAAATAGTTTCTATTCATTTGCACAAGAAATGGGTATCAGATTCGAACAAAGCAGAGAAAACCACACTAGAAAAATGTAATTTTGATAAAAAATGTAGTCCCTGTGTCCAGCCAAATATTTACCACTATATTTTATTAAAAAAAGTTAATTTCAACAAATTTGCACAACATAAGATATATATTTTCTTAGTCAGTTGTGAATGGCATTTCAATATATTGTACTGTTTTAACCGCGCGTGAGCGGGTTAAAAGACGAATATTAACCAATAATTTATTTATGAACGTTGTGAGGTGGAAAAAGAACCTAACCTAACTCGGGCATCAGTCGACCTAACCCGGGCATTATTCAATCAAAATTAATTTATGCGCAACACAAACTTCCAATAAACTCTTCAAATTATCATAAAATTGTAAAGCAAGTTGAATTATACCAAAATTACAACCTTGATATGAATTAATGTAAAATTCCATATTTTAAACTTTTTTAAAACACAATATCAAATTTTACTAATTTTAGCACGAAGAATGGATTTGCTCCTGATCCAGACAATGGGTGTCAAAAATATATAAAATATATTCTTTTATTTATAAAACGCACGAATTATAAAATTTCTACAGCACACTGTTCATATATAAACTAATGCCTATCCCGTCTTCACTTGGCGAAATCTCAGAGACGAATATTTCGAGAATATTCTGTGCAGGCTGCTTCAAAAACAATTCGGTTGGTTCGTACCGTACAAGATAACTTGACCAATGCCATTTTACTGTAATGTAACCAGAGGTGTAAAAAGTATCGAAATTTGTTACTTAATTTAAAGTACTGCAACTTTGACAAAAATGTACTTAAGTTCAAGAGAAGTACCATTCCTGAATTGTACTTAAGTAAAAGTAAAAAATATCCGCTTTAATACGTACTCAAGTAGTAAAAGTAAAAAGTAGCATCTCAAACAATAATATCAGTAATGATGAACATTACTGTACAGTACTTTGTAACAACGATAAGCTACGTACTAACTATATTTATTAGGTAATGAAAAAGCAAATATATGACTTCACTCGGCAGACTTCGGCGGACGATAAAGAAAGCAGAACGCGCGTGATTGGCTAGTTTAAATGCCCGCGCGTCCTGTGTCCTCTGATTGGTTGCTTCAAACATGGGAGTTTCTAGAATGTTCGGGGAAAGTAACGAAAGGTATCGAGAGAAATGTAGTGGAATTTTAAAAGTACAATATTTTCTCTTAAAATTTACTTACGTAAGAGTAAAAGTATTCAAAGATAGAAAATTTTTTTAAAAGTTGATCCCGAAAAAAGTTACTTAAGTACAGTTACTTAAGTATGGTTACTTCGTTACTTTACATCACGGTTGGAGCAATTACAGCTTCCGAGGTCAATTACAGATACAATTAGAATTACACCCCTTGTCTCATCAATTACAGATACAATTGCAATTACTCTGAAGCCTAAATTGACAAAAAAAATAAATTACAATTACACTTGAAATTTAACATTGGTACCTAACTGACTGGCTGAGTAATGCCTAATGACTGAAATCCATTAACGCCCTACATACTATATATAGTAGTTCAACTTTTGTTTAGTGGCCCCCTGATCTAGCACAGTGGTCCGCAACCGAGGGTCTTTGAATGAGTTTCAGGAGTTCGCAGAAGACAAGGCGTATATTCTAATTCACACCAAATTAGAACATAAAAATTATTTTCGCTAAAGGGGTCTCAAAAATAAGCCATAGCCTTCTATGGGTCCACAAGTGAGAAAAAGGTTGTGGACCACTGAATTCTAGCAGAAAATGAGAAAAAGGAGCCATTAAAAAATTGGGCATTAATAGGTTAATGAGAAGTGAGTGGAAAAAGTGGGAACGACATGACAGAAAAGTTGCCACTGTTGCCAGATCCCCAACTTCCAAAAATGAAGATCTGGCAAATTGGTAATTATAATTACAAATTACAATTACTCCTCGTGACGTTTTCGATAATTACAATTACAATTTCAATTACAAAAAATTGGTAATTACATTCAGGTTCATTTACAGTTACAATTACTCCAACCCTGCTTTACACCTCTGTACGTAACACAGTTGTGTTTGTGTTTTTCTTAAATATGAACCTTATCGTGCTTATGTGTATTGCATCCCATACAGCAGTGGTTCCCAACCGGTTTTGGCTTATGGCCCCCTTAGGAACCTTATTTTTTCCTGTGGCCCCCATAAGCATTATTTTCAGTAGGTAATATGCAGATTAACTCTATTTTACAAAAACAAATATATATAAAGGATATTAAAACAACTATTTGTATTCAGGTACAATATTATTTGTCACATAGGACTATAAACATAACAAAAACTAAACAGTGGCTAACAAAAATTTGCAGTTATTTACTTATATTATGTATTAATTATAAAAAAATATAATCAAAAGAAATACTGTACTTATAGCAATCTATTATAAATTTAAAAAATTAGTAAAATTACTACAACTTCGCAATATTAGGGTAAACAAATAAGAGCTACTTACACACTACAGCGACGATCCACGTGGTAAACAGACTGTAAGGATTTCAACCTGAAGTATTTTTATCAAGTCAACAACGCTGCCAGGCGCATAACGATCAAGCGCACAATGGAGTGCGCCGCACAATAAGCTTGTAAGATGCAAAATATTTGTTTACAGATAAATTCAAATTCTATTATAAAATATCTAAAAAAAAAGGAAAATATATGTATTAATAATTTTTTAAAATGTAATTCAACTACATAAATTAAAATTATCTATTGGCCTAACTATAATTTAGGCTTCAATAGGTTGAGTCCTGTGGCCCCCTTCATGGAGTCTGTGGCCCCTCTAAATCTTAACATTTTCCTGTGGCCCCCTTCAAATGTGCCATGGCCCCCAGGGAGCCATATGGCCCCCGGTTGGGAAACACTGCCCTAGATGAAGACAAAGCATTGGATGTTTTTATCAATTACGGCGTTATTCTCTCATCCTTAACTTGCCCGAAATGTGACAGTGATTGCCTAATACGGTTAGGTTAATTGGGCATTATGTAGAAAATGACATGGCCTGAAGTTGAATTCAAAAATACATTTTTCTAGTGTATTTTGGTGTGCTCTTTTCAAATATAACCTTCATTTCTTCTGCAAATGAACAGAAATACGTGTTTGGACCATGCAATGACAATTGTATTTCTGTTCATTTGCACAAGGAATGAAGGTCATATTCGAACAAAACACCAAAATACACTTGGAAAAATGTATTTTTGACTACATTTTATACAATAAAGCATAACCTAACATGTTCAATTGTTCATGTTACGAGATCTCGTAAACGACGCATTACCACAGGAAACGTTCAAAACACCTCAAAATTAACCAGAAAAGTTTGCTCTCGTCATTTTCGTTTAAACTAACGAAAATATCACGACTTAACCTAACCAATCACCAAGGGCGTTCAATTGACCTAACCGGGCATTCAATTAACCTAACAGGTTAATATTGGTTATTTCACCTAAATATCTTCTGATCTTTTCGTATTAGGCGCTCACTGTCACATTTCGGGCAAGTTAAGGATGAGAGAATAACGCCGTAATTGATAAAAACATCCAATGCTTTGTCTTCATCTAGGGCACATGACGAATCAAGTTCTCAAAGTCAAAACCACACGAACGGCACGTCATAATTCTATTACAAACTCCATGAAACTGAATCCAATTAGAAAAAAAAATAGCCAGAACAGAAAAACAAACTAAGTCGCAGAGTAGCGAAAAAAATAGCCCAAGATTATACTCGTCGGACCAAAAATGAGTGTATTTATAATTTATATATATATTATTAGTATCATAATGTTCACCATTAATATGCATATGCACAAAAAATGAGTGACAAATTTGAATAAAGCGACTAAAACTACCTCATAAAAAGTTATTTTGATTTGCAGGTCCAGCCCATCTCATTTAAAACATATTGACCGGTTAATTGGATGCCCGGTTAGGTTAATTGGATGCCCGGTTAGGTTAATTGAATGCCCAGTTTAGGTCAACTATACACCCTTGATGATTGGTTAGGTTAAGTCGTGATATTTTCGTTAGTTTAAATGAAAATGATGAGAGCAAACTTTTCTGGTTAATTTTGAGGTGTTTTGTACGAAACGGCCATCCGTTTCCTGTGCAAATGTGTAGTTTTCAAGATGACGATATCTCGAAAACTACGCATTTGCACAGGAAACGGATGGCAGATTTGTGCAAAACACCTCAAAATTGACCAGAAAAGTTTGTTCTCGTCATAAAAACCGACTGGGTGTAAAAACGAATAATTACCAAATTATTTCCAATCCAATGGTGTAACTTTCTATGCATGCAAAAATTTGAAGGACGCCTCTAAACTACGAATTTACTTTGGTGCTTTCCTGTTAACTGGAATACCCAACCGCCCGCCACCAAACTGTTTGTATTTTTGCTCTCGTCATTTTCGTTTAAACTAACGAAAATATCACAACTTAACCTAACCAATCATCAAGGGCGTACAGTTGACCTAACCGGGCATTGAATTAACCTAACAGGTTAATATAACGGAAAATGCCCGGTTAGGTCAACTGAATGCCCAGTTAGGTTAATTGAATGCCCGGTTAGGTTAACTGTACGCCTTTGATAATTGGTTAGGTTAAGTTGTGATATTTTCGTTAGTGTAAACGAAAATGACGAGAGCAAAAATACATCATAAACAGTTTGGTAGTCCCGATAATATGTGAGTACCGAATTTATTAATCATTTAAATGAAGTTAGTTAATATGTAAGCGATAATCAGTTAGTAGGGGGCCAAAATGTGTCATGTAAAATCGCAGAAAAAACGTCGCTGCTTTCGGTACGTTGTCGCCACATGAATTCCGCAAGATACGAGTCCAGATGATGGCGGGCGGTTGGGTATTCCCGACATCCCGTTAACAGGAAAGCACCTTTACTTTTAATTTAAGAACCCTTGAAAGATTAAGTTTTTAAGTAAATTTTTAGTTTAAAACTTAAGGTTGGCTCAAATACATGCAAGTTCGAATAACGCAACGAATTAAAGCGGAGTTGAAATTGATTGGATCACTTTAACATATTGCTTCCCAAAGCATTCGGGAAGCGATATGTTAGTGATCCCTCCTGGGAAGCAATATGTTAAAGTGATTAACACTGGGAAGCAATGTTAAAAAGAGAAAGGTTGGTTGGTTAGAAAGAGGTTGGTAATCTAGGTTAACTAACGAAAATATCACGACCTAACCTAACCACTCGTCAAGGGCGTACAGTTGACCTAACAATTGGTTAGGTTAGGTCGTGATATTTTCGTTAGTTAGCCTTATAAGGCTAACTAAAGAAGGCTGGGGGCCCTGATCTTCGGGTGATCCAAATATTTTACATTCACAAAAATGGCAAAGCATAATAAGTTGTCCATAAATTTACATTTTCTCGACTAGCTAATCTCTAAATATTATAAACTATTGTAATGTAACTGTAATTGGTTGTGTAATGTCTATTTTTGGGAAGCAATATGTGAAAGTGATTAACACTGAGAAGCAATATGTTAAAGAGAGGTTCTTGGGAAGCAATATGTTAGTGATCGAATTGATTTAAGAATGCGTTTATACTTTCAACGGAATTTAATTAGTTGAGAGACCTTAATTTAAATAAATTTTAATTTAAATTAGTTCACAATCTAAGTTTCAGCAACTTAGTTTAACCTGCACTAATAATTCAGGTTTGCAAGGCCAAGCATTGCAAGTTAACTGATCGATTACAGGTCCAGTCGGGGAGGTTACTCTTAAGCTAGTGCATTTTTAATTGTTCCAACAGTAGTAGAAAACTGGATAGAAAAGCATAAGGCTTTCTCCCCACCCTCCGCTTCCTCTCGCCAGAGGCTGGTACGAAAACAGGTTGAAGAAAATACCTTGACCTTGGAAAAGTAGCCAAGGAAATTTTACAGGAAAGAGGAGAGTAGATAAACTAACTATACAATTACGCTATCCATGCTTAGAAATCGTACATTAAATAGAACCATTGTATAAACTAATACAATAATATATTTGTGCTGATCGTATTTCAGCTACTTGGTATCGTTACATAAACCTCGAACATATGTTTTTAATGTTATACAAAATACCTGCAGCTCTATGGGAGCAATCCAAGAATAAGCACTCCAGTTAGACACCCCAATCCAAGAAACAGCACCCCAGTTCGACCTCAATCCAAATTAGAGGATTTTAACATCAACATTCCTCGAAAACTTTGCCCAGGTCATTGCTTCATCGCACTTAGCACACAGCATCACTTTTGTAATAAGATATTTTCCCTTGCAGCAATTTATTACTGGCAATGGATCTTCAACCATCAATGGTAACACTTCAGTTTGAAAAGTTGATGCTGTCATCTTGCCCTCAAACTTCTGAATGGTTTTTACATTTCAGGACTTATTTATAAATATATCGAAACATACGGTAAAATTATTGAATGCCGGGTTAGGTCAACTGTACGCCATTGACGATTGGTTAGGTTAAGTCGTGATATTTTCGTTAAAACTGACGAAAATATCACGACTTAACCTAACCAATCGTCAAGGGCGTACAATTAACCTACCGGGCATTCAATTAACCATTTTAGAGCAATCCAAGAATAAGCCCCCTCGTTCGACCCCAATCCAAGAAAAAACACCCTAAATTGATTTTGGGTGCTTATTCTTGGATTGCTCCGCTCTATGTATCGAGGTACTGATCTAACAAAGACCTCATGGCCCACTCGAAGCTAACCCCGAAAGGGTTAAGTGAGAGGGAAAGGTCAAACTCTGTCTACACGTGTGTACGCACAAAGCCATCCGGCATAAATAGAAGTAAGGATCCTGTCCCTCTCATTCGTGTGGGCCGCTGCAGACAGTGACGAAATGCTTCTACAAGAAAAGGGTTGAAACAGGAATTGAAAATGAAAATCAGATTTTGCACAACATGCCTTCACCCGTCACGTGTACCCAGCCACCCAAGAGAAAAAAAAGTACTTTTCCGTTATCTGCTCCCATGCAAATTCCACAAATTATTGAATGCCCGGTTAGGTCAACAGTACGCCCTTGACGATTGGTTAAGTCGTGATATTTTAGTTAGTTTTAACGAAAATATCACGAATTAACCTAACCAATCGTCAAGGGCGTACAGTTGACCTAACCGGGCATTCAATAATTTGTAGAATCTGCATGGGGACAGATAACGGAAAAGTACCAAAAAAAATAGTAACGGCAGAAATGAAACTCTACCTCACTTAACCCATGCCATGCATTTTTTGAAGGTTTTTATTCAATAGGCAATTTTGTATTTCTAAAAATACTTGTCTAATCCATTTTTAGACATCGTTAAAAAGGCAGAGAAGCGTGCGAGCGTGTTTATTGTAATTAAATGTCTGTCTTGTGTACGTGTCTGCCAACTCTGTTGCCGAGATTCAACTTGGGCTTCCCTCCGTGAGAGGTGTTTATGGGGCAAGTGAAATAATCTATTTCGTGGTGTTGCGCCACCACGAGAGTAGAGAATCTTTCCGGCTAGAAATATCAGTAGGAGGTCCCTATATCTATCCTATGCCCGTGTACTTCTCTTTTGGAAAATGAAAGCGTTTCGTGGGTGATCAACCGTTATTGTTAGAGCGAGTTTGAATCTTCCACTTGGAGGTGTTTGAGGCAAGTGATAAAAACCTGGATTGTTTGATGGTTGGTCATTGGTCATTAGGGTGGGGTGAAATTTTTTTTCAACTATTGCTTCACTGGTAATAAGGTGGATTGAAGGGTGATAAAAAAGAATATGAGAATTAAAAAATTTCCAATTCATCCTAAGTACCCCATTCCCCCTCCCCAAAATGGCCGCCAGCCAGTCATTATACGCTTCATAACTCGAAAAGTATTCTTTTTACAAAAACGTTTGCTGAAGCAAAAATTGTTTATTTCAGGTTTACTACCTCATATAAATGTTTCAGATGTTTAATGAAAATTTTTATTTTTCAGGTTTTTGTTGGATTTGGAAGTGGTAATTTCTGATAATTAGTAACAAATATGGCTTCTGCTTCAAACATTAGAGCTACAAGGAGTCAATCAAAACCAGGGTTGGCAAAAACCCAGAAAACACCCAACTGGTTTTTTGCTGGGTAGTTGGGTTTCTGTTGGTTTTTTGCTGGGTTTTTGCCAACCCTGATCAAAACCACATTTTATATTTGGAACCGCACAAGAGCTTCCTCTTACAATATTGCCAACAAATAAAAAGGTGGGCCAATACCATGTTCTTTTAAAAGAAGCCACTTCAGTGACATCACATAACTGATATTTTCAATAAAATTACTGAAGATATACTCTGTATTTGGAGAAAATCTTCAATTCCTGCAATAGCTGACAAATCAGTTTATATCAAATTAAAGCGGTTCATCGGCAAAGCAAACGATCTTAGTAGATCAAAAAGTAGTGTCAAAATGAGAGAAAATTTTAATGACACCTTGGAAGAATTATTCGATATCAGTGCCTGTAAATGCTCTTTTATCTCCCATCAAAACTTTGGCTGTCCTGAGAGCTGCGAAGATGTTCACATAAGATGCACCTGTCGAAGAGAACTGAAGGTACCAAAAGAAGAGCTTCTGTTTTTACAGGATCAGCGATCGACGCGTACAATGAATATAGGCGGCGTTGATAAAGCCATGACAAAAAGAATTAAAAAAATGCAGTCCAGGAAATTGCGGACAGAAGAAGGAATGGTTAAAGGAAGAAGAGAAATGAAGGACTCGCATATTTTAACCGAAATAGTGTGTTTTTCAGATGTAGAGAGTACTTTCACACAATATGAATTAGACCCACATCAGAGTGAATCAGACTATGAGTCAGTTGCCATACAAGGTCAAATGAGACTGCCATTGCCTACTTTAGCGATGGAAGCCGATAGATTTGGAATTTCAGATCGAACAGCAGCTGCTTTGGCTTCAGCTGCTTTAGTTGATTATGGAGCAATCACTAAAGAAGATAATACGCTTTTGATTGACAAGAAAAAATCTGACGGGAAAGAGAGAAAATGAGAAAAAGTTTGGTGATGGAGAGTAAAGCTAATCCTGCTGTCATATCTGCTATAATTTTTGATGGAAGAAAGGACAAGACTTTGGTGAAGGTGAAGAAAGGAAACAAATGGTACGGAGACTCCATTAGAAAGGAACAATATGTTTTGGTGTCTGAGCCAGGAAATGAATATTTAACCCTTGTAGTTCCTTCTTCTGGTAAAGCTCAAGAGTAACTATTGTTACTCCGATTAAATGATTTCCTATGGACATCTCCTAATCAGTTTGGCTTTAAAAGGTCCCACTCAACTGACCTGTGTATCTATGTACTTAAAGAAACAATATCTAAATACATTGAGAGTAATTCAACCATTTATAGCTGTTTCCTTGATATAAGTAAGGCATATGATAGGGTGAACCACAATATTTTATTTGCAAAACTAGAAGACAGGAAGGTTCCCATGTACATATTAAATTTATTGAAACTTTGGTATTCCCACCAATCTTTCACTATTAGGTGGGGCAATGTACTATCCGAGTGTTTTGGCTCCTCTTGCGGGGTGAGACAAGGTTCCTTGCTCTCCCCTATGCTGTTTAATGTGTATATCGACGGATTAATTGCTTTACTTAATGAGGCAACAGTGGGATGTTGTATAGATAACGCAAGGATAAATAACTTAGTTTATGCCGATGATATGGTGTTAATAAGTCCTTCTGTTAAAGGTCTGGATCGGCTACTAAATGTCTGCGAAGTGTATTCGCAGAAACATGATATTCTTTTTAATGTTACAAAAACTAAGGTTATGCAATTTCATCCGAAAAGCTGTAATCAGCCAGCTGATATAAGGTTTAAAATGAATGGTGAAGTAATTGAGGAAGTACAAGAGTTTAAGTATTTGGGTCAAACTATTACCAGCTCCCTGAGTGATGACTCGGATATAAGAAAACAATCTCGAAGCCTGTGTGCTAAAGCGAATATGACCATAAGGAACTTTCGTTTCTGTACAAGTGATGCTAAAGACCCTCTTTCGTACTTTCTGCAGTAATATATACGGTCAGCAACTCTGGGTGAATTATAAAAAAGGTTCTGGCAGAACCCTAAATTTGCTGTATAACAGGTCTTTTAGACTCTTACATAAATTACCCCCGAGATGCTCAGCTTCGCAAATGTTTGCTACCCGCAATGTCCCGAGCATCCCGGAGGTAACAAGACGTGCTCAACACAGTCTAATGCAAAGAATTAAAAAATCAACCAACCCGATCATCCAAGCTATCCATGAGTCCTGCCATTTATCCTCTAAGCTATGGACTTCTTGGTACGAAAACGTCTGTCTGTAGCTCCACTTAACTTCGACAGTACAGTATTATTTCTAATCAATTGTATGTTTTCTATCATTAGTGTATGAACTGTCATTGTATTAATAATATTTGTCATGTGGAGTATAGTCTGCCAATAAACCTTTTCATTTTCATTTTCATATAGCTGATAGTTTGTTCTTCTTTCAAGAGTCAGCTATTAATGAGAGCATTCGTCTCATAGGATGTGAAAGTACAAATACCAACACAGGTGCTAAGGGTGGGATGATCCACCTTATAAAAGAAAAACTAAAGAAACTGTTACAATGGAGCATTTGTATGCTGCATACAAATGAACTTCCCCTTCAACACTTATTTGAACATTTTCATGGTAAAACAAAAGGTCCAACATGTTTCACTGGAAAAATAGGGGTAGCACTGAAAGAATGTGAAAAAATGCCTGCAGTCAATTTCAAACCAATTACAGAAGGCATTGATTTAACATACATATCAGAAGAGGTTATCGATGATCTTAGCCAAGATCAACAGAATTTGTACAAAATTATTGTGGCTATAAGAAGTGGGAATGTCCCAAAAGATTTGGAAAATACAAAACCCGGACCACTGAACCATTCTCGATGGCTGATATTAGCAAATCGTGTCTGCCGCATATACAATGCAGAGAAAACTCCTTCATTGGCTCTTTATTCAATAATTATCTTCATTGTTACAAATTATGGACCAAGCTGGTTCGATATCAAGAGTAGACCATATATATGGAATGGACCACATCACATATTTGGAGCAATTAAAAGATTTCATCTTCTTCCAAAGGATGTTCAGAATGTAGTGAAGCCTTACATTGCTAGAAACGTATATTTTGCTCATTGCGAAAATGTTCTGAATAGCAATGTTATCAAATACATCAGAACAAAAATGAAACAGAGCAGTTGATTTCATCATGAACATTAGAACAAAGACGGAAAATGTGTCCAAAATCAGAGAATTTAAGGTTCCTGAGATAAATTTCAACGCAAACGCATGGGATGATAATATTTACTGGTCAAAAGAAATGCTGACTGAACCTCCCTTCACTATGGCGCTCACAAATATTGAACTCAATGCACTTAGGGTTAAATAACTGTGCCTACCCAATTATCCACTTCATTCACAAAGTGTCGAGAGGGCAATAAAACTTGTCACCGATGCGGCCTCATCTGTATATTCCCAAGAATCCCGTGATGGATTTATAAGAGCAAGAATTAGGTCTCGTTCATTGCTGCCATGTATGGGAACCAAGAAAGAAATGACTTCACTTTTTGACAATTAGCTTTTAATTAGAAACTGAAATAATTCACCAAAATTTCATAAAAGCAAACACTTCACGATTTTTGAAAAGGGATCTTTTTGGAAGTGTATTGATTATGTTTCTGCAATTGTGGTAATAAAATGTCACTAATTTCTCTCGTTGATTAGTGTTGTTGTAGATTATAGTTTGAATATTCAAAATTATATAAGGTTATTAACTATTATCAAAGTAATATACTTGCATCATCAAAGAATTTTCCATTTATTTAGAAAAAAGTGATTTATTTGTGATATTTATCGAGGTAAATTTTGATAAAATTTAAAATTGAGAAAATAATTTATAAAAGGGCACTTTCTAATGTATTTTTTTATTTTGAATCATTTTTATTCTATAGTGTCTTTAATTGGATGCATATGTTTCAAGTTATAAGCATTTATATATTTGAATAGCGGCCATTTTGTTTTTCTCAAAAATGCGCTAGCACGGCAAAATTGATTTTTCTTTTATATCACTTTGTCATCTATAGAACCCAATACAGCAAATTATAGGTGAAGCAAATAAATATTCCACAAAGAATTGCGTTTCACCCCACCCTTATGGTCATGCTATGTCGGGCACAATCCTCTAAAGTGGAAGAGTATTAAGTGTTGGAATAAATGTTTAACACTTCTGCAGGGTTACGTTATAATTCTTTCAAATTGTTTATCTAAAAGTTTCTTAAATTGTTATATGTGGGGATGGTCTTAAACCTTGAGTATATTCAGAACTTTGTTCAACTTGTTTTTAAACATATTTACAGTTTGGTTTGAAAACCTGAGAGGGATGTTGGTTCTGGATATTAAATATTTTATAAGAAGTTACCACAGATGGAGGTATAAATGGTTTTAGGACAAATTTAAGACCATTATTTCTTGTCAGATTAGTATTAAATGAGAATAATTTCCTGAAGTTTACCCTGCATATTTCATTGAGAATCTCGAGAACTTGAATAAGCTGAACGTTCAACCCCCAAGTCTCTAAAGTAAACAGATTTAAGCGTTCTAATGTTCGTTGGTAGTTTTGCAGTCTCATAGAAGAGATTAATTTTGTGCCACTTGCTTGTACACTTCTAACCTTTTTATATCCTTCCTAAGGGACGGAGAACAAAGCTACACACAATACTCCTGTTGAGGTGTAACTAGTGAATTGTAAAGATTACAATATCCTCGTTTCTAAATTGGAATCGTCTTTTAATATAATCTACTATTTTTAAGGCTCTCTCTTCGACTTCTGTACAGTGTTTTGACGGTTTGAGATCATTCCTACTAAAATTCCTAAGTATTTCTCTAGATCAGTCTCAGTAAAGTTCCTCCCCAACAAAGAGTAACCGGTCTTCGGGTTCTTCTAACGTATGTACAGTACATTACCTTACATTTGTCGAAGTTGAATGTCATCTGCCAAGTAGCAAACCATTCGCCCAACCTATCAAGATCTTTTTGAAGCGTTCTTACGCACTCTTCATTACTTACAGTATTTCCTAATTTGGCATCGTCTGTAAATTTAGAAATTGTACTTTAGAACCCAACGTCTATATCATAATACAGATGATAAAAAGTGAAGGACCCAGAACGGAACCTTGTGGAACCCGACTGGTGAAGGGAGCCCACTCCAAAGCCATTCCATTTATTACCACTCTGCTTTTATCTCTTAATCTTCAATCCATTTGGAAACGAGTCCGGTAATTCCTAGTCCTCTAACTTTAGTCATCAATCTTGCGTGAGGGACTTTGTCAGTCTTTTCAGAAGTCGAGATACACTTTATCTGTTGCTCCAGGATGAACAGCTGGGTTTTGCTGCGCGCCGGCTGCCGTCACCGGGTCGTAACCCGGGGCTGATGGATTCGTAGTCAGCGACGCTAACCACTACACCACCACCACCACCACCACCACCACCACCGCCACCAATCGTGTTCAGAATAAAAATTTAAATTGTTTGATCTAAGGTGATACACAATACGTTCTGTAACGATGGATTCCAACAGCTTGTCGGCATTTGACGTTAAACTGATTGATTGGGCGGTAATTACACGGATTTTGCCACTCTCTCTCCTTGAAGATTGGTGTTACATTTGCTGATTTCCAGTCGGTTGGAACTTTCCCTAATTCGATTGATTGTTTGAATATAGTTCCTAATCATCAGCAATATTGTTGGTAACCTCTTTTTAATACCAATGGAAGAAATAAGTGGAGACCGGTTGATTTGTACTTATTCATTTTGTCATTTATTTGCTGCACCTCATCTTTCATAAACAAAATTATGGTCTCCAAGGGATGGTCACCGTCATACATAATCCGAGGATTTTGTAGTTCAGTTGAGTCTTCTGCCGTAAAAACTGTAACGAAGAACTCGTTTAGCGTATTAGCTATATCTACAGTATATCACTAAATTTCGGTATGCCATTTCTATCTTTTAGGGGACCTACAAAATATTTGTCTTTCTGGTGTCAACATGGGCAAAAAACTCTCTAGGGTTAACTTTACAGAGAGGCAACTCTAGCTTCTTGCATGCTTACTTGATTTAATTAAGGATTTAACTCACCGACGTAGGTTTATATAATTTTTTGAATTAGTCTGGTTGGAATGTGACGTAAGTAGTTTGTAGGTTCTATTTTTTTCCATAATTTTATTGTTGAACCATTTCAGCATCTTGGTTGACGAGGACGAAACTAATTTAGTGGGTACAAAAGTGTCCTGAAATATTCTAAATTGATCCCTATATTAACTCCAGGTAGCATTGACATCCTTACTTATTACTAGAACTACAAGAGTATCTAAACTACTTCAAAAACCAAAAATTTGCTTTAGAGAAATCCAACCTTGTGTGCTTTTTCTCGAGTACTAAGTGGAACCCTGAGGTCAAGCCTAGTAAATTACAAACGCTCTTACTCAAAGTTTCACCAACAGTCGGATTAGAGATTAGGTCATCTTCGCTCGTGAATATGAGATCTTATTTACGATCACTCCTAGAAGGACCGTCAACCCATTGACTAAACAAATTATCATCTAGAAATTCCAATGGTCTTGAGCCCTCAGCATCAGCTGTTTTGTTTTCCCAATTTACTGTATATTACCGCAGTTAGAATCACCAAAAATGATACTGATCTTATTCACTGATCTGCTTAATTGATTGTACAAGTTTATATCCTCATGAACGGAGTAGTGAGAAGGCCTATATACTAGAAATAGATGCACTATTTTATTCAAAATTAGTTCAATTCTCAACATTTCATGAGCAGAAACTATATTACTATTTACCAGGTGCAGGAAGTCACAAGCATATAAAAGTACTCCCCCCTCCTTCCCTTCCATTCCTATCCTTGTGAAACATTTTATAACCTACCATTTCAAATTCTCCTACAAAGTCCTTTGATTCAAAATGAATCCAGATTTCAGTTGTTCCTATGACGTCAAAGTTCTCAGTTTTGACAAGCGCTATAAATTCCATTAGTTTGTTTTAATTGACCTGACACTGAATAACATGATTTTAAGTGATTTTAAGTTAGTTTCTCTTATTTGACCCGAGTCGTTTACCGAAAAAGATAAATCAATTAACACTAAGGGGGAAGCTTGGTCAGACAATGCTGTAATAGTATTAACGACTGGTGGAGTCGGATCACTTAGTGGTTGTGGCGGGCCTATTTTAAAAAGATTATATAAGTTAATGTCCAGAAGATCGCCATATTTCTTCTTGCCTTTTGATTAAAATTAATCCCATCCGAACCAAAGTATTCTCAGCTATCGAAAAATATAAGCCAAAAATCGACAAACTTTTTTCATTTATTGTCGAAAACGCGTTTTACTCCATTGTTTATGTTAATAGCTTTACTTAAGGTATACCACCAGTATGCATTCTTTGGAGAATTCGTACAATCATTCCCCTGTGGGTCTTCTTTTTTTTTTATCTTACTTGTTAGGCTTTAAAACTCTTACAATGACCTCAATCTGCCCTCCTGTCCCTCTCTCAAAAATGTCCTTGCTACCAACATGTGAAATGATGGGGCCATAGGCGGATCCAGAGGGGACGCCAGGTGGCTTAATTGAAGCAACGGGGCTTAATTTGAAGGCCTCATACATCCTGGTAAAACAAAATTGGGTAAAACGTTTAAATGCTCATTGCCCACATTGTTTCAATTAAGCCCCCTGGACCTCCTCTGAATCCACTAATAGATGGGGCAACTTTTACTCTTGACATTAATGTTATGTATTTTCCGATTTATTGTCCAATTTGAGAGAGAGACGGGGCTGGACATGGACCTATATAATATCATGTATTGGTAAACAGGAAACACGTTGAATTGACAATCTGAGATTTTCATTTTGAGACTAGATCCAAACACGCAGAATTCTCTTGTAATATTTTTTTTTGGGACACTATATATTAATTTGATTTAAATGGGGTCATTATAAATATCTCGTATGAAAGTTCATGAGTGGTAAATTCATAAAGATTCGTATTAAAAATGAGGCACGAAAAACCACCAAATTACACACCAACTAGCTACGATGCTAAAGAACGAGTTAAATGCCATATGCTAATTTCGAAGAAAAGGCTAGTTCTAAATTATTACAATAATTAATTATTATCTGTTCATAATAATGATTGTAGACATTGATGCAGATATTAATGACGGTACCGTTTCATGTTTCGCAGAATACAAAAAGTTTAGAAAACGACATTGAAACATTATTCAAGTGAGCAGAAGACAACAATATGAAGTTCAACGAAGAAAAATTCCAACTTCTAAGATATGGGAATAACAAAGTGCTACAGAATAAAGGGTACAAAACTCTGCAAGCCAGAGAGATAACACCAAATCCGGAAGTCAGGGATCTTGGAGTAATAATCAAGGTTGTAAGAGGAGATTGTAGACACCGAATCGACCAGGTAAGTACTCCGAGGGGGGGCGTTAGACAGAAGATAGGGAGTGCTGGAACTCCCGTTTCTCCTGTCACTGTCCTCCTTAGCTGATCTTTTTCCATGTCTCACCTACCCTGTGAGCAGTCCAGCATGCTCTCAAACACACGCTTCTCTCCCTATTCCTCACTATATATTAGGGTGTCAATTTTGTCAACTTTTTTCAAATCAATTTTGGAAGTGAAAATATAGTGTCTTTTCATGTCAAAACTTGAAATTGGCCAACCAAAATGAAATAAAATAACCCTTACCTACATCAATTTTACCTTAAAGTTTCAGAAATTGACTCTTTTACTAAATAATAGGACATAAATTGATTAACTATTCATCTGTCACAGAATTATCCCACTGATCGCATATGGAGTGTTTTCAAGGTCATATAGTTGTTGTACAATGTACAAGTCACAACATGAATAGAACTGTCCCTCACTCTCAGTCCTCAGTTGCCTCTTAGATGTCATAGACGGTGGTTTGCTGTTATTGCTCTTGTACCTACTTCATAGTTATTCTACTAGACGAATACTACAGTTTAACTGTAAGTATGGATTATTGATTATTACAATTATTTATTATTATCATATTCTTCTGTCTAATTATGTTGTAATCCCATGAAATATTTTTGTATTGAATTTTAGAACAGCGAATGACTAAACTTTGAAACATCGTAATTGATATAAAATACTTAAATGTTTTTCTTTCTTTTCAGATATTCCTAAGATGCCAAAATTGAAGACAAGAGGTCAGTCGTCATGCCACTTGAGCCTGTTAGTCGGTACAGGCAAGGAGCTTCCCGTATCAGAACTACCAACAGTGTGAGACATGCTGAGACTAGGGTTACTCCTTCGTGAACAAAATACAAAGGATAGAAGGAACTATAGAGAGAAAGAGCTCATAAGGGACATGATTCCCCCTCTTCTGCATCAGTGGAAAAAAGCTAATGTGTTATTCAAACCACCTGTACTCAATCAGTATAGAGCTACTGAGCTAAAATTAACAAAGCTGTGGCACAAAGCAGTCGAGACATCACTTGGTAAAGGAAAACTAGCAAAGAAAAATAAATTTCTGCACACACTCGATACTCTTCTTGACATTTTTAACTGCCAGTGTCCCATAGAGTTGTGTTCTGAAGCCAATTGTTCTCCCTCATGCAGAAGAGAACCTCACCCTCACATTGATTGTCACTGTCCTCGTGAGAAGAAGATCCCTGTTTTGGAGCTGGCTTTCATAAAGGCGCAGAGAACAAAGGCAGGAGGCCAAGGAAGTATGCAGATTGGTTCGGCAGATTATTCAGAAACCAAAAAACAGATTGTTATTGCTAAGAAAAAAGAGAAAATCCGAGAGAGGGAAGAAAGGAAGAAAAAGAAGAGTGGAGAAGCCACCCAAAGAGATGAAGAGCTCTATCAAGAGGTTTCTCACTTCTTTGAAAGCTCTTCAGATGAACAGAAAGAAGCAACATCAGATGATAGCTCCAAAATGCCATCTGAACCTTCGCCGAAGAGAATGAAATACAACACTAAAGGCATCTCAAACATTGCCCTTGCCAGTATTCGCCACCATACGGGGCTACGAGAGACTGCAGAGATTGCCACTGCCACTTGGATAGATGCAGGCCTCATCAGCCGAGAGGATACATCCTTAGTGATAGATCATAATAAGATAAGAAGAGTACAAGAAAAAATAATGAAGGAAATATCTGATCAGCATGAAAAAGATTTGAAGGAGGAAGGTCTCTCTTGCCTTTTGTTTGATGGAAGAAGAGATGACACAAAAGTTCTCCTAGAAGTAGAGGGAATGGACAGAAAGTCTCCCGGTCTCATTAAAGAAGAACACTACTCTGTGTGTTCCGAACCTGGTGGCCGCTATTTGTTTCACTTTGTCCCTGAAGCAGAAGTAGAAGGCAAGAAACATGCAGAGGCAATTGCTGATCAAATAATATGTTGGCTTCAAGAAAGAAGACTTGACAGTTCACTGCAGGCCGTTGGTGGAGACTCAACTGCGGTGAACACTGGATGGCAGGGCGGTGTTATGACGCATTTAGAGAAAAACTTGGAAGAAGGCTTGTTTGGATTGTATGCAGGGCCGGATTAACCATTAAGCAAAATAAGTCCGTGCTTAGGGCATCAAGGGGAGGGGGGCACCACAGAAATTTTCCATTGTCGGATTTACCATGGATTTATTATACTATTATAATCGCGGCTTATAGCCTATAAGCTGTTGAAAACTGAATTATATATATTCATATATAGTATTTATTTTTTTTCATTGTTTGAATTTGTAGTGAACAACAACCCTTTTGAGAGAATAAATATATTTCGTTGTAATCACACACTTTACGCTTTGCGTTATTATTTTGTTTATATCAAATCTTTGAGCGCCATATTAAAAATACATATAGATTAAATATTTTCGTGTGCTATAGGAAGTTATTCTGAACGTGTGATTTGTGCATATAATATTAAATATATATTTTACATAATCATTTGGTATTGTTTTACAGAAAGATTTAGGTTTATAGAATTGTAATATAAATTAATATTAAAATAAAAGAAACTATAAACTCTCTATATTGCTGTTGTATCAAGTGATGTTTATCACGGCCATTATAATAATAAGATATACTGACCTAAGTTAATTAGCGTTGAAGAAGTTTATCTGTTGCTCTCTCTTCTTCTCTAGGGTAAGTCTATGAAGTGTACTTTATTTGTATATATAACAATATTTTATCATACACGTATCTTTATTTTATAATTTATTTATCTATTGTCATAACAGTATAAAAGAATTTAGATTGTAATAACCAGAGTGAATAATTTGTAATGTATATACAACATCAAACGTAGTTAGGACAATTTAGGCCCTAAGCAAATGTTCATATTTCCTATAATTAAATATTGTGTTTTAAATAAATAAATAAATGTAAATATAAAATGTGGCTCGTTAATAGTGAAATGTTAATATTGATATTTTTATAGATTGCGTATTATTAATTCTAATGTTAAGTATTTTTATTTTATAGGTTTCGGTTCCTTCTTTCGGTTCCTTCTTTTGATTCCTTCTTTCGATTTGATTTGTATTCAACATTTCGAGTTGATATTTCGGTTGAGTTATATTTAATTGTCACTTATATTTAAATTGCCACTTTGGTTGTGTACGGTTCCCATTTTGTCTTTCTGAGAATAAAAGAACAAAGCCAAGATTGTGATATGTGTAACTGTGTTGATCGCCACATAATATACAAATAAAATATTCTTTTTATTTCTGTATTTTACAGACCCCAAGAACCAAGATGAAACGTGTTCAGTTAAGTGGTGCACAAAAGCGAAAACTATCAAAAGAGAAACAAGAGAAGACTTTGGATTTAGAGTCCAAGACTGCAAAGCTGACTGATTTCTTCACACAAGTTCCACGACCACAACGTCAACATGATATACCGATTCTGAATCAAAACCAATCTCCGTCATCAGAAGTGGACACAAATACCACTTTGATCACTTCAAAATCAAAATATGATGACGTTGGAATCACCGAGGTGTCACAAGCAGGTTCATCTACCACATGTCTCACTACTGATCTCACTTTGCCTGTAAATTCTCTTGATACCTCTACTGCAAATGTTGATTCAAGCTGCTTTACAAGACATTCTGGGGTTGAAATAATTGCTGAAAATGAAAGTTTAGTGGACCATGGTGATGGTGGTGAAATGAATCAGTCTGCAGAAGAAGAAGTAAATATAGCAAAATATCCAGGGTTGTGGCTTGATTTCTCTGCTGATGATGTGGCTTATTGGATTGCTTGTGGACCCAGTGACTGTCAACACCACAATGGGCCATTTGACAAGTCTTACCGGCATTTCAGTAGTGGCAAACCAGCAAGATACTGTTCACAAAAACTTTTCGTTGGGACAAAAGCCAATGGTGAGAAATACAAGAGAGAGTGGTTATTGTATTCACCATCAACAGGATCAGTTTACTGTTATGTTTGTAAACTGTTTGCTCCTAAAAATGTCTCACATTTTGTTATAAGAGAAGGGTTCAGTGACTGGCGAAATACTATTGTAATGGATCATCATGAAAAAGCACTACTCACCGAGACTCTATGCTAACATACTTAACTCGCAGACAAGGTGCGGGGTTGGGACAACAGTTGGAAAAACAAATTCAGGAAGAGTGTGATTACTGGGAACATGTCTTGAGGCGTGTCATAGCTGTTATTTGTACGTTAGCTGAACGTGGCTTGTCTTTTCGAGGAACAGAAGAAAGATTTGGATCATTGCAGAATGGGAATTTTTTAGGGCTGCTTGAGCTCATAAGCCGGTTTGATCCATTTTTAGCAGGTCACATTTTGAAATATGGAAATTCTGGCAAAGGAAATCCTTCTTACCTGTCCAAAACCACCTGTGAGGAACTCATTCAACTAATGGCTCAAAAGGTCCACGCACTCATTGTTGACGAAGTAAAATCTTCTGGTTATTTTAGTTTGTCAGTTGATTCAACACTAGATCTATCACATATCGATCAGTTAAGTGTTGTACTTAGGTACTTAAAAGATGGACAGCCTATTGAACGCTTTTTAACCTTTCTGAAAATGAAAAGCCATACTGGTGAGGAAATGGCAAATCAGGTGTTGCAGTACTTACGTGAAGTTTGTAAGCTAAACTTTTCAAAATGTAGGGGTCAATCTTACGACAACGCTGCCAACATGTCTGGGCGTTATAAGGGGATGCAGCAAAAATTTTTAGAAACAAACAAGTTTGCTATATATGTGCCCTGTGCAGCCCATTCACTAAATCTGGTAGGCCGAAGTGCTGTTGACTGCTGTCAAGAGGCGGTTAATTTCTTCTCTACAGTGCAGTTGCTCTATACCTTTTTTTTAGCCTCAACCAGCAGGTGGGAAATTCTTAAAAGTTGTATTGGAAATGAAAGTGTCTTAAAATCCCTCTCTGATACCAGATGGGAGGCACATGCTATGGCAACAGCAGCAATTTTGAAATCTTTCCTTAAAATTTTAGAAGCGTTAGAATGTATAGCTGAAGACCAGTCACAAAAGGGAGACACTAGAAGAGAAGCAAATAATATTGCAAATAAGATGCAAGAGCTAGAATTCGTTTTTATGTTGAATTTTTGGGATGAGATTTTGCAAAATTTTCATAGAGTAAGCAAAGTTCTACAGAATAAGGATGTGAACTTAAAAACATGTGCAGATCTGTATGGATCATTAGCTGACCAACTGTGCACTTCACGAGATGAATTTGAAAGATATGAAGCAGCTACAAAGGAAATGCTACCAGATGTTGATTACAAGGCAGCTCAAACTCGCAAACGTATCAGAAAGAAGGTACCCAATGACGGAGATGGAGAGATATACAAAGAAATAGAAGAGAGATTTTCTTTTCTAAGTGATGTGCCACATAATGTCACCACTTCATCATCTACTGAAATTGAAAGGTATTCTCAGGGTTGTAAAAAGATGATTGATGCTTACCCAGAGGACTTGAACACTAATTTCTCTGCTGAGCTTCAGCAGTTTCACTCATATGTGTGCCATAAGTTCAGTGCAAAAAAAAATGTAAAAACAAGATTCAGTCATGCTGAACTTTATAAAATAATTGTAGAAGACAATATTGAGTGTGCCTTCCCAAATGTAGAAATTGCCTTTCGTATATTTTTAACATTAATGGTCACAAATTGCTCAGCTGAGCGTTCATTTTCTCAGTTGAAGTATATTAAAAATACCAACAGAACAACTATGCAACAAGGCAGGCTGGATGCCTTATCTCTACTAAGTATAGAAGCAGATGTGTTACGTAAGATTAGTTTTGAGGATCTGATCAAAGACTTTGCAATTAAAAAAAGTTGGAGAAAACTTTTCAAATATAAATGAAGTGGAAGTATACAAAAATAAACATTATTTTCCATCTTACTGTAAGTTTTGTTTCATTTCAAAAAATAAAATTTTATTTTATGGTTTATTTTTGTTTATATTTTGAATTACATATATATGGGGCACCAAAATCTTTTAAGTGCTTAGGGCCTCTAAAGGTCTTAATCCGGCCCTGATTGTATGTGATTTGCACACAGGTGAACTACCTCTTCGTCGTCTCATCCAGGAACTTGATGGTCCTACAAAGAGCAACAACAAGTGGTCAGGCCCCCTTGGCAACATGCTAGATGAAGCAACGGAATTAGAAATAAATACAAAATTTCCAAAGGTCGAAGTAGGCCCTCCCCTTCCAGTGTTGTCTGAAGAAGTTATCAAAGACCTCAGCACGGATCAATCTTACGCTTATTGTATTGTTCAAGCAATCAGATCAGGAGAGTTGCCTCAAAATCTGGCTCTCTTGGAGATTTGACCCGTAAGTCAGTCGTTGGTTAACTACAGCGATTCGTTTCTGCAGGATTTGAGTTTCCAAACATGCACTGAAGGGCAAAATGCTACAGAATTTGATGTTGATTGTTGAATTTATTATTGGGTTTTATCTTCCTCACTGGTTCAATGTAAAACTTAATCCAATGTGGATGGAGGGGCCCACCACATAACCACATCTTGTTTCAATTACAGCTACTGAGAATCCAAAGGAAAGTAGTGGTGGACATCGTGTTACCTGAGGTGAGAAGGTCCGCTTGTTATGCTAGGCCAGAGGCAGTTTTGCAAGCAATACTCTGCAGCCAATGTACCAAAGAGCGAACTGAGGCTGTGGAAATCATTCTAAAGCTTAGAAGAACATCACTAGATGATGACCAGCTGGGAGACTGCTCTGTTCAGACAAGGAAGGTACCTCCGATAAACGTCAATGCCACGAAATTGTCAGAATTAGTTAACTTGAGTTCGGAAGTTTTGGAGCCACCACTGACAACATATATAACAAACAAAGATTTAACACAACTTAAAGAGGCCCCAATGCAAGTGCCAAAGTGGCCTTCTCACACTCAGAGTGTGGAGAGATGTGTGAAAATGGTCAGAGAAGCAGCTAGTCAAGTTTACAGTCACGAGAGGCGAGAAGGCTACATCAAAGCGCAAGTAGCAAGCCGAATGCTGATGTCAAGGAACCGCAGCAAAAAGGACATGACTGCATTGGTTACTTTCAAATGAAGACTCTGAATGATATCTTATTGCCACTTTAAATGTTGATAGGATGTTTGCGCACATTTATTATTTTGTTACGAATTTACGGAAAAATGGAATTTTAGAATTAAAATTGATGTAGGGAGGAGTTATTTTTTATTGTTTTTGAAGCAAGGATATTATTTTGTATGCCAAATGATTACATTAAATTGCTACCAAATCACATGATTTTCAATTTAGTAATTTCACCCCCAAAATTGACACCCTACTATATATACAATAAATACATGCATCTTACACACTACATAATCTTTTCAAAATTAAAAAAAAAAAAGCATCAACTTCAAGAGCGTCGGAGTTCCCTGGGAAGGGGACTTTATATGTCCCCACTTCTGGCTTCCCCCCTGCCGATACCGGGAAAGCAGAACCGAGCAGAGAGGCTGGATCGGCTACTGCCCATTCGAGATGTTCTAGACCTCTGTCTGATTCACTTTTCTTAAATTTCTGCAACATTCGTGGCCTTTTCTCATATTTTCAATCTGTTGAACAACACCACCACCTCCCCCTCTAAACCTCATCTTCTTTTCCTCACTGAAACTCGGGTATCTGGGACCACTGACAGCAACCCCTTTTCTGTACCCTCTTACTTTCCCTATACTCAATGTCACTCCAAAGGTGGATGTTCCGTATATATACGCAATGACCTAATTGTTCTCATATTCCAGAACTCGAATCTTGCGAATTCTATACCCTCTGGCTATGGTTTACATGATAATCTCAAACTAAGTTCATCTGCGCTGTTTATGTTTCTCCTAATTCTACTGACTCTCCAAAATTCTTTGACTACCTCGCTTCCAAAGTGGAATACATTCTTTCCCGCTCTCCCTTTGAAGAAATCTCCATTTTAGGAGATTTCAATGTTCACCACCACCTTTGGGTTTCCTCCCATTTCGATTCGCCAAAAATTCCTTCATCCAACAAAAATGTGAAAATCTGTCCCATTCTAATTCTTCTCGCTCTTTCTGGCATCTAGCTAGGAACCTCTTCAACAACTTTATTTCCTCTTCTTTCCCTCCTTTTTTCCATTCCGACGCCACAGTTGCCTCTCTTCTCCTGATAAAGCTAAACTCTTCGTTCAAACTTTCGCTTAGAATTGAACCCTGGACGATTCTGGTGCTGTTCCTCCATCTCCTTCCCCGTCTGACTTTATTATGTCTGAAATTAGAATCCCTTCTAAAGATGTTTTTCTGCACTATCTGGGTTCAACTCTAGGAGAGCGCATGGTCCTCATGGTGTTCCTCCTGTTATTCATAAGACCTGTGCGTCTGTGCTGACACCCTGCCGAGGCAAACTCTTTAGTCTTTGTCTCTCATCTGGTACTTTTCCTTCCTGCTGGAAGTTTGTTTTCATTCACCTTGTTCCAAAGAAGGGTGACCGCTCTCAACCCTCCAAATGTCGTTCAATTGCTTTGATTTATTATCTTTCCAAAGTTTTTTAATCTATCCTTAATAGGAATATTCTTAAACACCCTTCTTCTCACAATCTTCTTTCAGATCGTTAGTATCGATTCAGCAAGGGACGCTCTACTGGCGATCTTCTTGCATGTCTCTCTGACTCTTGGTCATCCTCTTTTCAGAAACTTTTGCTATTGCGCGAGACATACCAAAAGCTTTTGATAGAGTCTGGCACAAATCTTTAAGTTCCAAACTGCCCTCTTCGGTTTCTATCTTCTATCTGTTCCTTCATCTCTAATTTCCTTTCTGGACGATCTATAGCTGCAGTTGTAGATGGCCATTGTTCTTCTCCAAAAGCTATTAACAGCGGTGTTCCTCAGCATTCTGTCCTGTCACCCACTCTTTTCCTTTTATTTATTAATGATCTTTTAATTCACACTCCTGTCCTATTCACTCCTATGCCGATGATTCCACTCTTCACTTCTCCACCCGCTTCCCAAAGCGACCCTCTCAACAGTTACTCCATGATTCGAGTAGTACGGCTATGGAACACCTGACCTCTGATCTTTCTGCTATCTCTGATTGGGGCAAAAAACTGTGGGTTTCAATGCCTCGGAAACTCAGTTCCTTCATCTGTCTACTCGTCACAATCTTCCACACGACTATCCCCTTACCTTCAACAACACACAACTCAGTCCTTTCTCTTCTCTTAACATTCTTAGCGTTTCTTTTTCTCGTGATCTTTCCTAGAAAGATCACATGTACTCTCTTTGTAAAACAGTTTCTAAGAGGTTAGGTGTGCTGTACTGTCTCCGCAGTTTCTACACTCCTACTCAGTTGCAGTCTCTTGTACAGGAGTCTTGTTCGCCCCTGTCTGGAGTATACTTCTCATGTGTGGGGTGGTTCAACCCACACAGCCGTTCTTGACCGGGTGGAATTAAAGGCTTTTCGTCTCATCAATTCCCCGCCTCATACTGATTGTCTTCAATCTCTCACTTCGCCGCAATGTTGTCTCGCTTTCTCTTTACTATCGCTATCATAACGGACATTGTTCTTCTGAACTCTCTAACTGCATGCTTCCTCCTTTAAGGAGAGCATGCAGTACCAGACTTTCTACACTTTCTCATTCCTTTTCTATTCAGTATTTTCGGTATTTTCAGTTTTTCATCTACTCAACCGGTGAACTCTGATCAATATTCCTCAATCCACCTTTCCTGTCTATGACCTCCCATCTTCCAAAAGCAGTGTTTAGGCATCTCGTTAACCCTGGACCTTGATTTTGGCTCTCTTCTTCTTCGATGGGAAGGGCGCTTTTGCGGGTATTTGCCCTAGGCCCCTCCTTCCTGCATAAACAAAAAATTTAAGGAGCAGGAGCGCTAAGGAAATACCGGCATGTTGCATGTTGGTACATAATTTTAAATAATTTTAAATTATTATAGGACTAATGGAACAATAGCACACAACACGAGCAGGACGGGTACTTAGGCGGCCTTACCAGTGATCGAGTGAGTGACAACACGTGGTGCGGTGAGTTGCCAGCTCAATAAATTTTTTAGACATTATAGGAATTTCGAAAAGTTATCTCTAGTTCTTTATCAATATTTACATATATATATAAATTGTCAACAATTTGATATGCAATATAAATATTTCAGAGAAATAGAAAATCTTTAGCTTTTTTCTAAATACGAGTAATAGGCTAGCTGTTGTTTTTACTGGAATTTTCCATAAGTATTAGAGAGTAGAGAGTAGCATAGTAAAAGGCAGAACGTAATTTTCCTCTCTATCTCTATGATTTGTGGCATTTTTTTGCATATAATGATAATGTCAAGCTATATTATAGCATGATATAATGTACGGTATATAATAAAATTCACGTTACTTCACTTACTGGCCAGCCCCATGAGAGTCTCAGGTGAGACTCGCTGGTCTAGTTAAACTATTTTATAATAATAATAATAATAATACTTCACTTAGACTTCGAATATTAAAAATTTGAAATCACAATTAGAAGCCAGTGCTTTCATCTCAGTCTGTTTGTTTCCAACTTCCAAGTATCAATTAAATAAAAAAAAAAAATTGAATAAATGGAGGTGCTGGAGCGGCGCTCCCGTGCGCTCCCGCAGCACTACACCCCTGGTAATAATGTGTCGGATGCAGAATTCAGAGAGCACTATAACGTCAAAATTACAACGGCGAGAAAAATAATGGGAATCATCTGGAGGAGCTTACACAGCAAAAACACAAATCATGCTCTAATTCTGCTAGTCCTACCGATAATTGAGTATTGCTCAGTTCTCGCAACCCGATACAGAAAACGAGACATTGCGAACACTGAAGCTATGCAAAGGACTTTTACGTCTAAGATAGAGGAAACGAAAGGTGGAGAGTACTGGTCTCGACTACAATCCCTGAAACTCTACTCTCTAGAAAGAAGACGCGAGCGGTACACAATAATATACATGTGGAAATCCTTGAGGGTTTTGTCCCTAACCTTAGAAATGAAGTAGAAACAAATTTAAATGAGAGAAGAGTCAGATTTGGTCCTGTCCCAACTGCGGTGGGACAAAGGGCCATGAAAACGAGAATGGAATATATCCTCGGAATCCGAGGCTCAAAGCTTATTAATGCCCTACCATAAGAAGTGAGGAACCTCCAGCACAGCGACCTGAATAATTTCAAGAACCAGCGGGACAGATTCCTGTGCAAAGTTCCTGACCAGCCATGCCTGGCTGGCTACGAGGGCAGGAGGAGATCAGACGGCAATTCCCTCCTTCACCAAATCCCCAAATGTGGCGGGATTCTGCAGAGGGGTCGACTGCAGGTTGATCTTGAACCGTCGTTCAAACCCTCATAAAATAAGAAAGATTTTATATTCCAAAAGTATAGAGAAGTATAAAATTATTTCCATATCTTTAACGATACCCTTTAAAAACTGATTTATACACGTTTACTAAAATTACAATTGCAATAACCGAAATAAAGGTTTTTATAATTGAAAATTCAAAAGTAAATAAAAGTAATTCACGTATCAATGTCTATCATTAGCTAATATATATATATATATATATATATATATATATATATATATATATATATATATATATATATATATATATATTAGGGTGGAGCGAAAATGGCTGTTTTTTCAACTTTTTCTTAAAAACCAAATGGGTAGTGTGGAAAATGTACCAAATAGTCTTAAATGAAGCCATGCAAAGTTTGAAGCCATTTGGACAAGTCTTTTAGGTGCCCCCAGGGCATAGAATTTGTTTTTTTTTTAAATTGTGATTTCAATATTTTTTCATTTTTTAAGAAACCCATCCCTTCTTTGCGGTAGCTTGTATTAGGTTCATTATAAGTCCAATCATCAAATAAAATTTACAGACTGAACAATTTTAATTATCTTGAGGTGGCCCCCAGGCGCTCAAAGAACCATTATTTTCCATACAGCTCTTTGCTTATTCTGACTTATATAGTATATAAGGTCAGAATAACCCAGAACTCACCACGAGGAGGTTGCTGTATATCGAGTTCCACCCGTGCCCAACCCAACCACCCAACCTAGCAAGGCACTTCTAATCAGCCATCAACATTGCTAATAAGATGTCAACGAGTTCTGTTATTATATCTTATAACGAGTACTGAAACTTGGTGTCGAATTAGGTTATTTAGGTATTAGTTTCCTTGAGGCAAGTCTGGCCCCTATGAATCCATCTCTAGATTTCACTCCACAAACAGATGATGCCTCAGTTACCAATTTAATTACTCTTTCCACTGCTTTTGTGTGGCAGGGATTCTTCTTGATTTCAAGCTTGCCTCATTCAGTTAATTGTTTTTCTATTTCACTGTCTGTTTGGCTCATTGTGAAAGGAGGTTCAGTTACTTCATTTCTTTGCCAATTGATCATCTCAGTGTAATCATTGCAGTCAAAATTCAGTTCGGGAATTTTAAAGTGACGAATTTCGCTTTTCTTTTCCTTCCCGGCTTTCTTGATTCTCTGCCATCCAAGCTCCCGTACATATTTCCGTTCATCTTGCAGCATTGATAGAAGGATGTTTTCAGGATGAGCGAGATATGCGTTTCTTTGAATAACTGGACGAATTATATTCACAGTTTCTTTTTTCAGATTTTTTGATAGTTAGTAGTATGCCCGCAAAATGGACGAGTGCAATGCAATTGCAAATGTTGCAAGAGTGCCACCCCACCCCCTTTGTTGCAACCCCACTCCCTTGGTGCCAACCCCCCCGTTGTTGCAAGACACCCCATAGTGCCAACCCCCACCCCCTTGTGGCAAGGCACCCTATAGTGCCAACCCCCCTTTGTTGCAAGGCACCCCCAAAATGTGGGAGGGGGGAATGTTGCAAGAGCAACAAGGGTTATGCAACTTGGAGGCGGAGTTATCCCCCAAGAGAAAGAGAGAAAGGAGGAGAGGTGTTCACCCGGCTACCGCCAGGCGCATATGAGGACTTCAGCCGAGCGGCTGATGTTTTATAGGCCCCTCTATTCAGCCAGTTGGCATTATCAGACAGTGCCTCCGGGCATCATCAGCCAGGTGGCTTAGAAGGCTGAGTTGCCAGTTTGCGTTTATTTATTTAATTAAAGCATATATTAAGGCTTAACCAGCCAGTTGGCTTATAAGGGTGAGTTGCCAGATTGCGTTTATTTATTTAAGTATATATTATGGCTTAATCATATATTAAGGCTTAACCAGCCAGTTGGCTTATAAGGCTGAGTTGCCAGATTGCGTTTATTTATTTAAGTATATATTATGGCTTAATCAGCCAGTTGGCTTAGAAGGCTGAGTTGCAAGTTTGCGCTATTTATTTAATTAAAGCAGATATTCTGTCTTATTCCGCCAGGTGGCTTAGAAGGCTTCTTAGAAGGCATAAATGACCTGTATATAACCTCCGAACGAATTAAAAGCGTACACACACTCACCGACTGTACGCCCATAAAGCCCCTATTATCACACACACACACACACGAGACTCGGCGCGGCTGAGATAGCCAGGGTGATACACAACAACCCACCAACCACCTCCAACACCGCCTTACTTACCAGCTCCTGAAAGACCGACAAGGTCTCTAAATACGGCCCAAAGCACACACAAATGCACGCCCCGACTATATGTCCATAAAGCCCCTATTATCACACACACACAAACTGATGCATGCATAATGCAAAGTCCCAATAGCAAAATATATACGAGCACAACCACCACACAAAAAGCATCACCAACAATCGTATAGACTTTTAGAAGCTCGTCCCATCAACAGGAGATGAGGACTACGACTTTTTAGGAGCTCACCCCATTAACACCAACTATCCGATATGAGGACTACAACCAAGCGTCCAAACGATTCGTAGTGAAACCAACAACCATCACCACCTTACTCACCAACAACAACCCACCAACCACCTCCACCGCCTTACTCACCCAACATCAGGTAGACCGACAAGGTCTCCAAATACGACCCAATAGATAGAGCTATTAAACATAAACAAATATGTTTATGGAACCAAGTCAAAAATAAGCAGCGCCAATAGTTTTTCCTGTTGAGCTTCTCGCAGTTTAACGAGGCCTATTTGACACTTGGTGGGGCGATCTTACGGAATTTACGGCATAACTCATATAACTGCACTTTCTACAATTCACAATCATTAGTTATTCAATTAGGCCTACAAACTCATAAAAATGAACAAGAATTGTGTATAACATCATTTGTGAAAAATGTACAGAAAGAAAAATATAATACAGTCAATTTAGATCTGGATATACCCACAGAGAATAAAACAACAAACATAGAAGCAGTAGTCATTAAACAAGTTGGTCAACAAAAATTTAAAATACCAAATTTAAAACAAGTAATACAACAACTTAAAAAGTAATATAAAATTGCAGATAGAAATTTAAATGATACAATAGATAATGTTCAAATGTTAATTGGAGCTGATTATATTCACTTAATTCAGAAGGGCATAGTCAGAATAGGAGATGGGCTAGCTCTAGATACTAAGTGGGGTATAGCTCCACTGGGACACATAGATAAATAAAAAATAACAATGAAAAATATATGACTAACAAACTCGCCCTATTATGACAAGGTCTTACACAACTCAAATAATGACATAAATACTTAAATATTGAATAAATCATTAACAACTGAAGAATTAGATAAAGGTGTACAACAGCTCTGGCTATTAGAGTCAGTGGGGGTGCATGATGGTGATCATACAGACGAAAATCAATTAATGGTTGAAAATTTTGAAAATACCATCATGTATGAAAATGGCCATTATTCAATTGAACTACTTTGAAGATCAATAGTCCAAAATTAAATGATAATCTAAAGGTAGCTAAAGGTCATCTCTATAATTTGATGAAAAGATTACAAAATGACTAGAAATAAAATGTATGATGATGATGTTTTCACTAGACCATACTTTCTGCATCACCATCAAATTTAGGCATTTTACAGCCTACTCCTTGCTCTAAACCAAGAGTATCCAACTTTTTTCTCATGAAGGGTCATATTTCAATTAACGACCAACACCGAGGGCCGGTGTGCAAATTTTAGATACATTTTTTTTTTAAATTAAATTTATTGAAATAAAATATGACAATAGATATTGAATTTTCAGTACCCACCAGCTGGGCCTGATACAAGTCTTTGGCTTTCCGTATGTTGGACAAGCTTGCTCTAAGTCATTTAGCTATGAAGTAAAAAGTATTGAAGCTAAACTATGGGCATCTGAAATTATTCTCCGTCTTGTAACCATTTCTAGCTAATTCATAACCGACACCAATAGCTTTTAACTTTATTTATCATCTTAGTACCTATGTGGACAATCAATAGATCACGTAAATAATTAGTGTCTCAGCTAATAAATAATGAAATTATTCTTTGGAGCCCTATAGCTATTTCTAACTAGACTTATTTCATTATACCTTTTTCCCATCCTATTCAGGCCGGTTAATGTGTTTCTTAACTGTCTGTATTCAGATAAAATCGCTAGGCTATTACTACTTTTATACGCCATAATGTCCTCTTTTTATTTTTTCATCATCTTAGATATTTTCCTGTACCAAAGCAAAGGTTTCCTTCAAGCATCTTGTTAATTACTGAAATATTTAAATTAACAGAGTAATCGTCAAAGGACTTTTTTCCTTATACGTACCAATGCAGAAAACGTTAACATGTTCAATGGGAAAGGAAACTAATATATTTAACATCCCCAACATCGTTTGGTTCATTAATCATAACTTTACGTTTCGAGATTAACTCGGTTCATCATCAGAATCTGTAATTTTTAAAAACATACATTAGCTGATCAGAAGGACTAAAGCAAATTACATACAACATTTTACATCACATAAAACACTCCACTTACAATGATACAGAGCATTTTTTAACATTATAACTGGAACGACATAAATGTCCCCCAGCCGAAATTTTTTGTCGCCTAATCAATCATCAAATTTCTCATCACTGGGCGACACATTAGTTTTCTTTTCCATATAAAATTGTGTATGATTCATAGCGTTTAGAACTTGAAGTTGGCAACTTGTGGAATTCGAAGTTTGCAACTCTGGTCTCAAAGAGTGCTTGGATTATAACGAGTGGGCCAGAGTGAAAGAGAACTGATCGTAAAGCAATGGTTATGCATCCTGAGAAGTCAGTCAGTAATACTCGATGTTAGTGCGCGTATATATAAAAAAGTTTTAAAATAAGAAAGAACAGCAGCCTCTAATAGCAAACAAGCGATATCAAATGGCACAACTATAAGCCACTGTGGTGACAACTTCCATTCCAAGGGGCGGCAAAATGCTAAGTACGTACGCCTTTGGGTGTATATATATATATATATATATATATATATATATATATATATATATCTCCCTTGTCGCCCAGTGAAATTGGTTTAAAAAATGCTCTGCAATGATATATGACAAATAAAATCAAACCTAACAAACTGCCACTCTCAAGACATCTAAGAATATACACTATTTTCAATCTACAAACTACTTCTCATACGGGAAAGTAACCAAATTTTCTTAAAACTGGTTAGCTAAGGAGCTACTATTACCGCAACGGCATTATTTTACATTTCATTTGGAAAGCATGAACCCACTGGGGCCTTTCGGGATTATCTAAGTCATGAGCTACATTTTATAATAATAATAAAATCGTACAGATTTTCAATCACATGCACAGTACAGTAGTCAGGGCCGTTTCTAGCCATTAGGGGGCCCTAAGCAGTATACCCATTTGAGGCCTCACCCCTCCATCCACCAACTCACGCCTTACTACATCACCTCAGCACACGCATGCAAACAAAGCTGGGCACTTGCGGTTTTTTTTGCGGTACTGCGGTACTGCGGTACTACCGCACTACCAAACCGGTACCGCATAACGCAGTACCGCAAAGGATCGCTGAAAGTACAGCAGTACCGCTACCGCATTTTTTGCGGTACTGCGTTATGCGGTACCGGTTTGGTAGTGCGGTAGTACCGCAGTACCGCAGTACCGCAAAAAAAAACGCAAGTGCCCAGCTTTGCATGCAAAATATGGCTGTGTTAATAAAAAACAATTTTGAAACAATTTTAATGAAACATTTATGTCCAAAACAACAAATATGTACTTTCAGAAGACAAACAGAAAAAATACTCTTCATGAAATTCCTGAAAATTAGCTTATACATTATTTAGAATAAATGACAGAACTATGTATAAAAAAATAATGCAATTATCAACTACCAAACAATTACTAACTCTACGATACAATCGTGTAATAGCTAACAGTTATACAGAACAGTTTGTATCCTCAAAATTTTTGCCTCCTAGATATTTTCTGGGCAAAATCATCAATGACAATGTTTCATTTCATATGATGATGTTATTATAACATCATCCTATGAAATCTCCCTGCCAACGTCCAGGTTGATGCTTATGATGCCAAGGCCACTGAGGCGATCCTGCCCCATTGATGATCTGAGGTAGTTCTTGATTAGCTTCATCTTAGAGAAGCTCCTCTCGGCTGACGCTACTGTCACAGGTAGAGTGCAGGCAATTCTTACTGTAACCCAGAGATTGGGGTATAGTTCCTCCGGTTGCTTCTGATGAATGAAGGAGAGAAGTTCCAATGCAGTCATATTGTGTGAAGGTAAAGTCGGCAAGTTCTTAATTTCGAGGGCCATTTCTCTTCCATCAATGTCAGAGTCAGCTCCAGAGCTCAGTGTCTTAGAGAGCTTTTCACACTTGCAGGAGAAGTCTCCCTTGTTCATTGTGGTGAAGTTTAAGAGAACCCCCAAATATGTCCCTCACATCATCTAATGTTTTGAATCTCTCATTTATTGACCCGATGGCACAATCCACCACCACATTGAAAAATTTGACTCCCAGCCTTTTTAAGGCTTCTGTAAATGGTTCTTCAGGAGCTTCGTAAGCAAAGTGCTTTTTTGTGGATCTGAGCCTCTTCTCCTTCAGCATAACCTCCAGATTCATTTCCTCACATATGTCCCTAGCTACGGCTTGTGCTGCAACGAAACCTGTGTTTCTGTAGCTGGTGAGTGAGTCTTTTGTTTTTGTGAGGAGGTTGACTGCCACATCAAACTGCATTGTAGGAGACTGCAGAAGTTTGCTCACATGATTAACTGCATGAAGAATGTTATACCATACCACTGTGCAAATCTGAAAGCGAGAAAACCCTACCTCCTCTGCAAGTGCTTGTGCTTCAGTTCTGGCTATAGCATCTGTGGCATTGTTTCTGACTTCCAATAGGGCCTCTCTGATGTTGTGGCTCTGGTACCGCACAGCCCCAATGCTCTTAAGCCGGCTCTCCCACCTGGTTTCACTCCAAGACTTGAGTGTTATGTTTACGTGCTTCTTTAGGCTTGTCCATCTCTGTGTAGCTGCTGCAAAAAAGTTGTACAGTTTTTGTACGTTGCCAAAGAAGCTGATGGCATCTGTGGAAGTTTTAGCTGCATCAGCCACTACAAGATTCAGAGTGTGAGCCCCACATGGAATATAGAGTGCACGACAGTTCTTCTCTAATAACCTTGCCTGAATACCTTTGTTCTTGCCCTTCATGCTCGCTCCGTTGTCATATGACTGTCCTCTGCGGTCATCGAAATGAATGTTCACTGTTCAGTTCATCTAGTCTCTTCAGAATCAGAACTGATAAACCCAGGCCTGTACTTTCTGAAGCCTCAAGAAAGCCCAAGCAGTATTCTTTTATTTCTGGTACTTCACCAATTTTAACAGTTCTGATAATAATCGACATCTGTTCTTGGTGGCTTATGTCTGGAGTGCAGTCTAAAATGAGTGAGTAATATTTAGCTTGTTTTATTTCTGCAACAATGGCATCCAAGATTTTCCAACTAATGGACCCAATGAGCTCATTTTGAATGATGTTTCCGAGGTAACTTGAATGACTATATTGGCCACTTTGGACTCTGCTGATGTGTTGTTTTATCACTGGATCAAATTTGGCAAGCAGCTCAACCTCATTGAAGAAGTTGCCATTGTCTCGATTGTACAATGTAGAGGAAGACCCCCCGAAAGCAAGGTTTCTCTCTGCCAGTGACTGGATTATACTTACAAGACGTGTGAGAACATCTCGCCAGCGTCTTTGCTCTGCCTCCATTAATGACATTTCAGGTTGGCCAATGGTCCTCCCAGTTTTTAGCCGCAGTTCCAGATCCTTCCATGTTGCCATGTTATCTGCATGTTCTGAGCTATTTTCATGGCCTTTGAGAAGCGAACCAACGTTTATCCTGAAAGTCCATCCGTAATTAGTTTGTACGACTTCCTTGAAAACAACTTGCAGCAGAAGCAATAAAGAGCATCATTCCTTCTGGAGTACATCAGCCAGCTTCGCTTTATTTTTTCCCCATTAATTAATGTTCTGTACATGTAATGGTGATGAAAGCTTCTACCGTCCTCTCTTTTAGGGAATGTGAAATCTGGACTGATTTGAAATGGTCCTCGAGACACCAGATCTGTCTTCAAGGCATCTGACAGGACAACTGGCCAGTCATACGGATCAAGCGGTGGAGCAGATCTTGGTTCTTGTTGCTCAGTAGAAATGCCTGTGTGTGGTGTTTGAAGCTGAACAGAAGATGGGCCACTTGTTGGTTCATCAGGCTCTACTTCTACTGGTGTTTGAGGTTGCATAGAGAATGGTCCTGCTGTTGGCTCATGATGCTCATCAGACTTTGCTGAGGATGGCTTTTCCAAATATTTCAGTAGTGCTCCTGAGAAGAACATAACGTTACATATTCTGTTAATTTTTGCTAAAATACTCTTTCTTATCTTGTTTGATAATTAATTGATCTGTGTGAACAGAATTTGAGGTGATGTGATCCATTAAATTTCACATTTCGAAATATTACAAATATTACAGAGACTAGCTTACTCTACACGATTCCTCAGCACTTTCCTAGCTTGATGGTCTACCTAACCTAGTTGCCTGAACTGTAATCATAAGAATATACACGTGGCACATCTCACCTGTGCTACTGGAAAGCTTCTCTTCCTCTATTTTCTTCTTTTTCCGTTTTTCAGCTCCTTGTGGATAATGTCGTTTCATTTTCCAAGATGTCGAAGTCACATCTAGTTAACCACAACTAATCTGCTAAATAATAATAATCATGATAATAATGATAATAACAAAAACCCTGATTAGCAATATCATGTGGTGTACCAATTTACATGTCCTGGAGTTGATTGTACGTCGACTTACATTGGTTACACCACAAACCACATTAAAGAGAGAACATACCAACATAAATATCGTCCAAGTAAAATTAACGAACATTACAGAGTAGATCATAAAATATTCAATTTAAAAAATATCTCACAAAACTTTACCGAAGCCGTTTACATTAAAATGAAAAACCGAAAATTAATATAAAATTTAATGAACTTTCGAATAGTCTTAAATTAATTTGAAATTGTATCAAACTTACAATCAAGAAATATATATATAACCCATTTTACTTTAAAATTATGTATAAAGCTCTGAAGATGTTCAAAGTATATGAACGAAACGCGTCAGCAGAAGCAAAAATGAAGACAGTATTCTTCGCATACTGCAAATTCTTATCTGGAATTATTATTAAGAAACTCAGTACTGAAAATAAAAAACTATTCAGAATATTGGAAATTAAATGTAAATCCTTTATAAATAATAATAATAGTTATAATTGTAACGTTAATCAAATACATTCAAATAATCAGACCATTTAGGTTTTAACCAACAAAATTCGCATTATCTGAAAAAGATGAGAAAAGAATTAATAAACTTGAAAACATAATGAAAATAATCTTAGGTTTTAAAGTGTTACAAAATCTCTTAACAGTTAGTAAATTAGTGAAATAATGTTTTACAATACTAGAAAAATTAAGCATTTAGGAAAGTATAAGCATATAGTAAGAATAAAGTTAAATAATATAGAAATAAGATCTCACCATAGTTATTTACACATAACGACCAAAACGTTTCGTTTGTCTCCGTTTTATCACATTGTCTCATACAAAAACTTTAATTAATACGACAATAATATTAATGATAATAATAATAATAACAATAATATTAATAGAAAGTCGATATCAGCCAATGTCTTTATAAAGGATTTACATTTAATTTCCAATATTCTGAATAGTTTTTTATTTCCAGTACTGAGTTTCTTAATAATAATTCTAGATAAGAATTTGCAGTATGCTAAGAATACTGTATTCATTTTTTCTTCTGCTGCCGCGTTTCGTTCATATACTTTGAACATCTTCAGAGCTTTATACATAATTTTAAAGTAAAATGGGTTTTATATATATTTTTTTATTGTAAATTTGATACAATTTCAAACTAATTTAAGAATATTCGAAAGTTCATTAAATTTTATATTAATTTTCGTTTTTTTTCATTTTAATATAAAAGGCTTCGGCAATTTTTAGTTTTTGTACGTTATGTGATGAGTATAAGATTTGAAAGTTTTGTGAGATATTTTTTAAATTTAATATTTTATGATCTACTCTGTAATGTTCGTTAATTTTACTTGGACGATATTTATGTTGGTATGCTCTCTCTTTAATGTGGTTTGTGGTGTAACCAATGTAAGTCGACATATAGTCAACTACAGGACATGTAAATTGGTACACCACATGATGTTGCTTATCAGGGTTTTTGTTACGTGTCGAAAAATGGCTTGATAACATTTTGTTTTTATAGTACCGGGTGTTTCAAAAGTCCCTCACTAATTTGATTTTCAATTTTCTTTGCAGCTAATCGACCAACGACGTTCATCTTGTGGTAAACTCTTACTCAGTAGTTGAGAATTGTTTTGAGTCTACATTTGAAGTTTTGCTCCGTTTTCTTCTGCTACCATGCTGACTCTAGAGCAGAGGTGTAAAATCGCTGCATGGCAGGAGGTTTTTCAATCTGTGGTCGAAGTGCAGCGACGATTCCGGGCAGTCTACGGGCAGCATTATGCACCGGATAGGAACACCATCGTCGCCACCCACCGGAAGTTTATGGAGACCGGATCCGTAAAGGACAAACCACGATCAGGAAGACCTCGAAGTGGGCGGAGTGAGGAGAATGTCGAAACTGTCCGTGAGGCGTTTACTCAGAGTCAAGGAAAGTCCATTCAGCGAGCTGCTGCGGAACTGAACATCAGCGCGACATCTATCCAACGGATTTTGCGGCGTGGTCTCAAGCTGTATCCGTACAAGATCCAGGTGGTTCAGAAGCTGGAACCTCAAGACTAGATTGCCGGGTGGAGATGTGTGAGACACTGCTGCATCACTACGAAAGAGACCCATCGATCCTGGAGCACATGTGGTTCAGCGACGAAGCTCTCTTCCACCTTTCTGGTCGCGTCAATCGGCACAACACCCGCATCTGGGGAACTCACAATCCTGCGGAGATCCGTGAACATGAAAAGGACACGCCGAAATTGGTCGTCTGGTGTGCCATCTCCTCAGCTGGGCTGATTGGTCCGTTCTTCTTCCGGGATCAAGATGGAAATTCCGTGAACGTCAACGGAGACAATTACCTTCGTATGCTTCAGGAGTTCTGCATCCCCCAACTGTCAGCTGTAGCTGACATGCAAGAAGTCATTTTCCAGCAAGACGGTGCCCCTGCTCATTACTCGCGTGAGGTTCAGTCATTTCTGAATAAGCAGTTCCCGGATCGGTGGATTGGTCGCCGTGGTCCCATCGAATGGGCTGCTCGCTCGCCTGATCTTACCCCATGCGACTTCTTTTTGTGGGGCGACATTAAGAGCAAAGTGTACGCCACCAAGCCGCGAGTCCTCCCCACACTAGAAGAACGGATCAGGAATGCGTGTGCTTCTGTTACTCCTGAAATGTTGTCCACTGTCGGCCAAGAATGCGTAAAACGGTGGCTCGCTTGTTTCGAAAAAGACGGTGCCCACGTTGAGGTGTACCAGTGACTTTCCTGTAGACTTATGAAGCCAAGTTTGAAGCCACCAAAATTCTCATGAATCGTAGACTCAGCAACCAAATTGTCATTTGGTTCCTCTTGTAATTGCTATTTTAATAAAATTTTAAAAATAATGAGGGACTTTTGAAACACCCTGTATATGTTAACATTGATAGTTTTTTCTTTATCCATTGGTTTTATGTGCCTCTTTAATATATTGTTTAGACATTTTTCTTCATGTTTTAGTCTTGTTGGGTTTCTTGTTTCGAAGTAAAATTTTATATCTGTATTTTTATTTTTATTTTCATCCTCCTCCTTATTTTTGTTATATAAATTTGTTAGAGTTCGGTTTACGATATTATCGATTAAAAATAGTGGAAAATCACTGTTTATTAGATTTTGCTTTATTCTCTCAATTTCTTGATTAAATAGTTGCCAACTTGAGCATATATTGAAAGCTCTGTGCACGAGTGTTTTAATTATTGATAGTTTATATTTTTCTAGTGAGTAGGAATTATAATTTAAATACGTTCCTTTGTCTGTTGGTTTGACACGTACAACAGTCGTTAAACATCCATTTTGACCAATGAATATATTAATGTTGAGAAAAGAGAGTGTATTATTCAAGAAAGGTTAAAATGTGAATTTTAATTTACTTCGTTCATGAAGTCTTCGAATAAATAAAGGAATGTGATTATTGTTTTTAAATAGTATCAAGGTATCGTCGACATATCTCATATACAGTTTTGGATTGTAGAAGTTGTTTTCTTTCATTATTTTATTTTCTAAGTTTGACATATAAAAGTCTATGAAAGTAGGTCCTAATGGTGTGCCCATAGCAACACATCTATCTGTATGTAGGTTTCATCACAGAATCTAAACTGAGTATTTGTACAACACAAAATAAACAAAAATCCAACAGAACCAGCTTCCTATAGACCCATTACTTTACTATGCACACCTTCCAAAGTAACAGAAAGACTAATCTTACAAATCACCAACCCACACATTCCACTATCGCCTACTCAACATGGATTCAGACCTCACCACTCAACCACGACATTACTCACTAACCTCACGCAGCACATCATGGATGGCATCAACTCCAGACGACCAGCTCAACGTACACTATTAGCAACAATAGACATTAGTAAAGCATTTGATGCTATCCCACGCTTCCCTCTCATAAACAAAATACTCAACACAAACCTGCACAATAACACCAAAAGGTGGCTGAGCAACTATCTTTCAGGAAGATACTCACATGTCACATTTAATGGCAAGTCATCCAAAAACAAGATTTTTCCGAACGGGGTCCCTCAAGGCTCTGTTCTCTCACCAACACTCTTCAACTTATACATGCATGACATTCCAACACCCATAGATAACAAGTTTACATTATCATCATATGCAGATGACATCACTCTAACATCCACCCACAACAACATCGACACCGCTACAAATAACCTACAAACATACATAAACAGTATACAAGACTGGCTCACACACAATAGACTCAAAGTAGCGCCCAAAAAAATCAACCATCACCTTGCTTACAAGCAACACAAAAGAACACCAGGTAATTCCACAGCTTACACTAAACAACATCAACATTCCACACACTCACAGGACCAAAATACTTGGGGTCACATACAACACATCATTATCTTTTGCAAACCACATTCAGGATATTAAAAACAAATGTACGTCAAGACTTAACACGCTTAGGGTACTAACAGGCAGAAACTTTGGACACCAGCAGGAAACAACATCACTCATATACAAACAATATATTCGCTCAGTTATGGACTATGCTAGCCCATGCTGGGCACCCATTATCTCAAACACACACATAAACACCTTACAGACAATACAAAACAACGCACTTCGTATCATTACAGGATGCACTCAAACAACACCAATAGAACACCTGCACATAGAAACAAAAATACTGAAAGTTAGGGAACATTTAGACATGAGGGGAACACAATTCATGGCAGCAGCGACAACTAACCCACAACACCCTTGCCACTACATGTACAATCACGCACCGACACCTCACACCATTAAGGTAACACCAGAGAGACATTATAACCAAATACTCCATTCCATACCACGCCCCACAGACATCACACAGTACAGAAAACACATACACACACACCTAACCCACAAAGCACTGACACGACTCGGTCGGAATGCGGTCCTAGGTGCGAAGCCGCCACCCATTAACAGGTCAGAGATCAGCCTGAGCAGATCGGATCGAGTTAACTTAGCACAATTCCGATGTGGACATCACCCCAACTTACTAACATATAAACACAGACTAGACAACTCCATAGACGACACCTGCCACCTGTGCCAGGACACACCACAAATAATTGAACACATTATGACAGACTGTACCGCTCTAGCACAACAACGAACACAACACAACATCACTAGTGCGCTGAACCTCTGGTCCACTCCGAAGAGGGCGATCGGTTACCTGCGTGCCGCCGGCTTGCTCGATCAGGGTGGGCTGATCGGCTAAACAACAACAACAACAACACAAAATAAGTAATTGTTTCATGTCTTCTTTTTTTAATGTTGGTGCAATTAAATTTTGATTATTATAAACATTGTCCAAAATTATTTCTATGGTTTCCATGACTAGTACATTTGTAAAAAGTGATTCCACGTCAAGAGAAACAAGTTGTTCTGCGTTGGCTATTTTTAAGTTAGCTAATTTAGCTAGTGTTTCGGTTGTAGAATTTACAATAAAATTTTTGTTAAGATACGGTCTTATTATCTTATTTAAAAACTGAGCGATATCATGTGTGACAGTTCTGCTCATTGAGATTACGGGGCGTAATGATGGATTAGTAGAGTTTTTATGAATCTTAGGTAGTTCATAAAGATGACCATCATTATAACTTCGTGATCGTTTTAGTAATCTGGAGATGTTTACGTCATTTATTGAATTAGCAATTTTATTTATTTCATTTTTTGTTTTAAGTGTTGTGTTAATATTACATTTCGAAAATTTACTATTATTGCTGACAATATCTCTTAATTTATTATTATATTCATTCTTGTTCAATATAACAGTACTATTACCTTTATCGGATTTTTTTATTATGATTTCATCATTGTTTCTAAGAGATGATATCGCGTCATATTCGTTTTTTGTTAATTTTCCATGATTATTATTTTCAATAAATGAGATTGAAAAGGTTTTTAATTTAGTTTTAAGTTCATCATTAATCACATTTATTTTACAATTATGTTCATTGTATTTAATTTTTTCATAAAGTCTTTCGGTTTCAATTTGTTTTTCTATCTTTTTAGATGGTTTCCTAAGGCCAAAATTTAACCCTTTGTCAAGTATATTAGATTCGTGTTCATTAGGTTCATAATTTGATAAATTAGTCACTATTGATTCTTTGTTTTTCTGCATAATTGTTCCTCCATAAAGTTTGTGTAATTTATTTAAGTGTTTAAACTCAATGTCATCTTTGAATTCTCTTAAGCTTCTATTTAAGAATAAGATAGAAGAATAGAAATGTAGATTTCCGGTTTCTTTTCTGAAAAGTAAAACATTTTTAATGGATTCTTTTTTAAGGTCGATTAATTTATCTTTCTGTTTCACAATTTCGCGTTTGAGAAGTTGCGTTTTGAAATTTTCTGTAGACTTTTCTTTGTGAGCTGTTTTGTCGTTAAGTCATATGTTCAGAAAATTAGGAAACAGCTGATTATTGAGGCAAAATTTTAGAAAGTCGATATCAGCCTGTCTTTAAAAGGATTTACATTTAATTTCCAATATTCTGAATAGTTTTTTATTTTCAGTACTGAGTTTCTTAATAATAATTCTAGATAAGAATTTGCAGTATGCTAAGAGTACCGTCTTCATTTTTTCTTCTGCTGATGCGTTTCGTTCATATACTTTGAACATCTTCAGAGCTTTATACATAATTTTAAAGTAAAAAGGGTTATATATATATTTTTTTTTATTGTAAATTTGATACAATTTCAAATTAATTTAAGAATATTCGAAAGTTCATTAAATTTTATATTAATTTTCGGTTTTTTCATTTTAATGTAAAAGGCTTCGGCAATTTTTAGTTTTTGTACGTTATGTGATGAGTATAAGATTTGAAAGTTTTATGAGGTATTTTTTAAATTTAATATTTTATGATCTACTCTGTAATGTTCGTTAATTTTACTTGGACGATATTTATGTTGGTATGCTCTCTCTTTAATGTGGTTTGTGGTGTAACCAATGTAAGTCGACGTACAGTCAACTACAGGACATTTTTAATCGATAATATCATAAACCGAACTCTAACAAATTTATATAACAAAAATAAGGAGGATAAAAATAAAAATAAAAATACAGATATAAAATTTTACTTCGAAACAAGAAACCCAACAAGACTAAAACATGAAGAAAAATGTCTAAACAATATATTAAAGAGGCACATAAAACCAATGGATAAAGAAAAACTATCAATGTTAACATATACTATAAAAACAAAAAGTTATCAAGTCATTTTTCGACACGTAACAAAAACCCTGATAAGCAACATTATGTGGTGTACCAATTTACATGTCCTGGAGTTGACTGTGGGGTGAGCTCCTATAAGTCGTAGCCTTCATTTCACCATGTGCTGTTGATGGGACGAGCTCCTAAAAGTCTATACGATTGTTGGTGATGCTTTTTGTGTGGTGGTTGTGCTCGTATATATTTTGCTATTGGGACTTTGCATTTTGCATGCATCAGTTGGTGTGTGTGTGTGATAATAGAGGCTTTATGAACATATAGTCAGGGCGTGCATTTGTGTGTGCTTTGGGCCGTATTTAGAGACCTTGTCGGTCTATCAGGAGCTGGCAAATAAGGTGGTGGTGGAGGTGGTTGGTGGGTTGTTGTGTATCACCCTGGCTATCTCAGCCGCGCCGGATCTCGTGTGTGTGTGATAATAGGGGCTTTATAGGCGTACAGTCGGTGAGTGTGTGTACGCTTTTAATTCGTTCGGAGGTTATATACAGGTCATTTATGCCTTCTAAGAAGCCTTCTAAGCCACCTGGGGGAATAAAACAGAATACATACTTTAATTAAATAAATAGCGCAAACTGGCAACTCAGCCTTCTAAGCCAACTGGCTGATTAAGCCATAATATATACTTAATTAAATAAACATCGCAATCTGGCAACTCAGCCTTCTAAGCCAACTGGCTGATTAAGCTATGCTTTAATTAAATAAATAAACGCAAACTGGCAACTGCCTTAATATATGCTTTAATTAAATAAATAAACGCAAACTGGCAACTCAGCCTTCTAAGCCACCTGGCTGATGATGCCCGGAGGCACTGTCTGATAATGCCAACTGGCTGAATAGGGGGGCCTATAAAACAACCGCCGCTCGGCTGAAGTCCTCATATGCGCCTCGCGGTAGCCGAGTGAGCACCACCACTCCTTTCTCTCTCTCCTTCTCCTCTCTCTTTCTCTTGGGGGATAACTCCGCCTCCAAGTTGCATAACCCTTGTTGCTCTTGCAACATTCCCTCCTCCCCCATTTGGGGGTGCCTTGCAACAAAGGAGTTGGCACTATGGTGTGCATTGCAACAAGGGGATTGGGGCTGGCACTATGGGGTGCTTTGCAACAAGAGGGGCGGGGTGGCACTCTTGCAACATTTGCAATTGCATTGCACTCGTCCATTTTGCGGTCATACTACTATAGTTGTATGGTTTTGCAAACATTCCTAGCGCCACAGACGACAGATGAATTTGATTTTATCTGAAACCACATCGGTGGGTGCGTACACTTTCATTATGAATTGAACAATGACAATTAGATTCTCTGTTGGATCTTCTGTTGATATGTAGAAACGGAGTATTCGATTTGCTGTTAACCAGTGAGAGTGGGACATCTTTCCTGGATTACGGGGAGGCAAATCTTCGAGAACATTTCCTGTCAAAACAGCTTTATAAATATCATAGATATTTTCGGTCAGAACTTAATACCTCTGAATCGACTGACTGTATCTCTGAATCAATTGGTAAGAATTCTTTCAAAGGGAGCTTGTGACAGTCTTGAAGTTGTTTGCCAATTACACCTGTAAAGCCGTGCGGATCCATTGTTTTTATATCCAGTTGTTGAATTAAATGACGCAATGGGAGCTCATTTGCATGTAGTTGGCAAACAAACCATTGTAAAGGTTTTCCAAGTTTTCCTTCAAGTAATGTGCAAACACCGCCCTTGGTGCCTGTGTTGACGGCTGTTCCATCGCATCCAACTACGGTAATATTTTCAGTCGATATTTTTTTCTCGTCTAGGAACATGAAAATACCTACATATCTACAGAAGCTAAGGCTAACAAAGACACTAAGATCCACTCTAAGGTTAGCCCGAGAGAAAGAAAAGAGTAGGGGGTTAAGAAAAGAGAATAAGGGGGTTAAGTAAGTAGCAACACCTATCACTCGTGGGTTAACATTCATTCAGAAAAAGAGAAAAAAGACACCATCATCATCGGCCGGCCACTGCCGACAAGTCGGAAAAATGGTCGAAGAGAATAGGAAAGGGGTGAAAGATGAAAGGAAGTAAAATAAGAACGCTTACAAACCATGCAAACACAGTCTTAACTCAGTCATACCATGCAAACTAAAGAGAGTTACAGACATGCAAGTAAGGAGAGGATAAGAAAAAAAAAGGTAAAGTTAAACAGAAAAGTGGGTTAGTTTACGCTACGAGGTACATCTACGTTCGTGTTAGTCTAATTTTTTTTTTATAATAATAATATTATATACCTGTAGTTATGTTTTGTGCTGATCCTGTTGTTGGTGAGAAATGGCCAAGAAATTTTGATTCAGGTTCGGCAATAACAGTAATATGTTCTTCAAGAACATTTTTGTGGTAGAATTTGTGGTAGAATTTTCCGATAAATTGTTGTATCTTTGCGACCATCAAAATAGATACTTTCGATGGCGGTTTCACTTTCTGTTGCTGCCTCTTTTTGTACTATTTCTCTTTTGCGTTTCCTCTCCCGTCGTACTTTGCTGCGAGCTATGACTTTGGATGAATTTTCTTCAGAAACGATGCCAATATCTTGCAAGACGGAGGTTGATATCAAGGCAGCTGCGCGATCAGACACTCCTGTTCTATCGCACGCCAGAGCTAAGGCAGGTAAAACCGATTTCTGTTCCGTAAGTTTCTGCTCCTTTTTCTGCCTTTTTTGAGGAATATAATTATCATCACATTCATCAGAGGACGTCTTAGTACTTGAGACCGACGTTTCTTCTGATAAATGAACTGCGTCTGATGTACCTTCTGCTAGGCTTCTCAGGCTGCGGGATTTTCTAATTGCTGTTTTTTGTAGCCTTCGTGTTTCAATATCTACTACTCCGATGAACATTTTTCGCTCTGTTCGTTCATCCATCAAGAAATCCCGTTCTAAAACAGGGACTTTGGAAGCCTTCGTACAAGAGCATCTTTCAAAACACTTGTACTTGCATGCAGCAATGTCAAATAATTTCTTAGCTTCATTTTTGAATTTATGTATTTTCTCTTTATAACTTTCATTTTCCCGCCGCCCCTCCAATCCTTTTAATATCGTTTGATACTTCTTGTGGTGTGCTTTTAACATATCCAAAATACGTTTCTCTGACAGCACTGGGATAGATGCTTTTGAGTAAATACCGATTATTTTCTTTGTAAGATTCTTCACAATGAAGTCCACAGAAGGATCTTTATTTGACGTTTGCTTTAGTCGATACCTTTCCCAGAGAAAACACTTCATCACGTCTTCATAAGTTGGAAGTTGACTCTCATTTAAGTCGTTACCACTGCCGAGAATGGGGCACAAGTTTGCTTGCCTCGTACGCGAGGTAGATGGTCTACTTGAGTCCTGCATCTTGAAAGAACAACAAATAGCACCGTCTTCTGTCACTGCCAGGCTAACACTGGCCTGTCAGGCTGTGAGTCAGTGAGAGAGTGAGTCCGTGAGAGAGAGAGAGAGAGAGTGGTGATGTTGATGTATCTATCTATATCTGATGTATCTATCACTACCGCTAAGTAACTACTGAAATATATTGACTTGAATAAGTTCTTGAATATATATAATAAATGACATATTTTAGCATACTTTACCGTCTCGGGGGCACCTGAAAGTGAACTCCGATTGCAATGAAGTTTTAGTGACTATTTTGACACCAAATGGCACCTTTTCCCGACTACCCAAGTTCGATTTTTGAAAAAAGTGTATTTCGCTCCACCCTAATATATATCATAAATGTCCAAGTTAGTTAACCATTTGTGTAAATTTTCGTCCGTAATCATGTTTTACCCAGTAGGTCGAACAGGTTATATATATTATAATCACTTCCGATTTTGTTAAAGTAGGAGAGGGGGGTCTATAAGTAAGGTTAGAGAAAGCGCTTTTTTACTGTATGCAATGATTATTTTTTCGAATTTCACCCTTACTTGTTTTAGATTAGGTTAAATTAGATTAACCTGAGTTAACCTAACCTACCCTATTGTAGCGTGACCTAACCTCAAACAATTAGGTCGTACAAGGAAGTCGGACTTGTTTACTAGGTTTGAACTAATTAGTTGTTTAACCACTTTCGCAACATCTAAGGTCATATGACGGAGGAGACCTACAGCTTTACGTGGGATCCAACCACGGGTCGCTACATAATCTGGGGGCGAAGGACGGTCTCCCATCCAACTACTACCCAGACCAATGTCACTTAACTTCGCTGATTTCCGGGAAGCGGTGTTACGACATTGGCCACGACTTTGCAGAAAATGTAACGGAGCATCAAATGTTATATAAACTACCCTCAATTATAGTTACTCTAACGAAGATAAGATCATGTATCCTTTGACAAAGAACATAATAAAATTAAGAATGTGTATCATTCTTGTAAAATATTTCTTCGAAATGGCACAGAACTTAAAAATAACAATGCAAAATTCCTCGCAATTACTAATAATAAAGGAAAGCCATTAGAAAATATTTTAACTAAAAACAAGGAATTGTATTATACGCTGAAATTAAGCCAGTTTTTATGAAATCACTCTGAAAATAATAGTTAATTTGACAAAGAAATTAGTGTCTTTAACAAGGGTGGATATACATGATATGTAGGTATGACAGTTTGCTGTAAGGAAATTACGACTGACGTTAAGAATAGTAGATAACTTTTTGTTTTGTTTAAAAGAAATAAGTTGCTTATTAGACTTTTAACAGAGCATACAACCGCATGTAAATGATTTTCTGTAGGTTAGGTTAGACTGTTAGAGTAATTATTTTAGAACTCTTGCTTTCCCATACTAAACAGGGACTAGTTCGTATAGCGTATACTGTAGTTATTACATATTTAGATATTTGGGCGATTAAATATAGGAGCAGAAATTCGTATTAGGCTCCAAATAAATCGTCCAACAGAACACAGAATCGCATGCAAGTTCGGTTAAGTAGGTTAGGTTAGATTTATTTGGAGCCCAGTATGGATTTCAGCTAATGTAATTAATTGCCCAAATATCTACATAAAATCTAATAACTATACGCTGCATGAACTAGTCCCATGTTTAACTATTATTTATGGATTTATTGTATCACCTGAAGATCAGGGACCCAGCCTCAATTACCAAATGATATCTTCGTTACAGCTAACGAAAATATCACGACTTAGCCTAACCAATCGTTAAGGGCGTACAGTTGACCTAATCGGGCAATTCAATTTAATTTATTATTATATTTTCTACTGTAAAAGCAAAAAACAAGAATACATGAGGGCCCTGATCTTCAGGTGATCCGATTTATTTACAATCTGTGTTTACCAAAACCATTTATTCATGACATCAAAGGCTATTTGGAATTTATTGATCATTTTATTTTTTTTAAATAAAACAGAAAATTGTCCACTATTATTAACTTTGGAGAAAGTGTAGTTTACGTTCCCCTGACGCAAAAGGGGACAAAAACTACACTAGGATCTTTAGGAGACATTTTTTAAATGAATCCATCAAATAAAACGTTAAAAATAACTAGAATATTACGACTTAACCTAACCAATCGTCAATATATATATATATATATATATATATATATATATATATATATATATATATATATATATATATATGTAAAAAGTGAACAATGAACAATTCCTATACCATCATTATATGGATTCATTGTCTTCATGCAGTACTTATGTTCTTATAGTTTTATGTTTGAATGTTCATTTTTACATAAGAAACCAAAAATCACCTAAGCGAGTTTTGGATAGAATTTCGATTTATACTTCTTTATTCATTACTGTATTTCTCTAATTCATCTTTTCTAATAATGACTTATACACTATGACGTCACAAAATAACTTTGTTCTCTTTACGTTTCCCATACTTTGTACACTGAATCACGTTCTTAGTATTTGGACATCTTCCGTATTCAATGTATGGTAAATTCTTTAGTAATAATGTTGTGGTGTTATGTAGTATAAATATTATTATTCAACCATATTCATCCATACGTCACATTTTCCCGTCATTAATTTCCCTTCATTATATCTCTAGTATGCAATGTATGAAAATTCTTTATCATCATAATAAAAACTGTACACTCTATAGAAGTCATTATTTATATGTTATGTAGTATAAATATAACTATTATTCGACCATATACCCCGCCCCCATACGTCCATATCTTATCTTGACCATTATCTTATGTCAATTTTATTAAATATTAATTTTTTCTCGTTCGTTCGAAAACGCATAAATACGTTCTCGTATTATTTTTTTCATTTTTAATTTTTAATTATATGACCTCCCGAGATGAACTCGAAAAAAATGCTGAGGTTAAGTGATCGAATTCCGCTGACTAGCAGATTCGAACGCTCAAAGATAAAATACCTCCTTTCGCTCTGATTTCAAATTTATAACATATTATGTTATATCATGTGTGTCATGTCTCATGTACTTGTGTTGTACTAATAACCATATATAATAACCATCTAGTATAACCATCTAGTATAACCCTCTAGTATAACCATATAGTATAACCATATATAAATATATAAAAAACACTGTAAGAATGGTAAACGACGTAATGTACTTCATTGAAACTGTAATTAAATGTAATGATTTAATATATACGGTAATGTAAGAATGTACTTTAAAATGGAAGTGTAATTAAACAATAAGTGAATATGAAGTAATCTATAATTGTAATCGTAATTGTAATGAACCAAAATTAATACGTACTCAGTCGTGTACTTAATTTGTACTTATGTGTACTATTACGAAATGATATCGCCTTCATAAATGTAGACTCGGCGAAAAATACAAATTAGTTTTTATTTGTATTTTTTTAAAATTTTTATTTGCAATCTTTCAAACATCTGATCATGTGTTAAAAAGGGGGAAACTTAACCTTCGACTGTCTTCCCCCAAACATTTAAGTTTATATTATACATGTATTTGTAAAATTAAGGCACTTCTTCAATTAAGTCACTTCAGATTAGTACTTCATTACGGCACTTCATTACGAACCTCCCTTGTTAGCAGCCTTGCTGCGAGGAGGGGGCAGAGGCCCCTTGCCTCCTTAGTATTTTTTTAGATTCCGGCCTGAGCCATGGTCGAAAGAGGTCGAACCTCTACCCTTGTAAATTCAGAGCACTAACTGTAAATTTTTAAGAAGTAAATTACAGCAAGAGAAAGTTTTTATATTTTCCTTCCAGCCTTGTTCTCTTCAGGAACTTAGTTAAGTCTACAAGTTATAAAAGAAAAGTCGATAATTTTAGTATCAGAGAAAGTATCAGAGTATTATAGAAAGAGAAGAATTAAAAATTGGCGACCCTTTGCCCAAATTAAGAGACAACCCAAGCACCATAGAAGATATTGGCATAACAGTCTGGCGAGTCTGTAGCCAAGAGTTTAACAGAGTGGCGACCGAAAAGAATTAGAATGTTATAGAAGAAATATCCGTTGCTTGCCTCCTAACTAGAACCCCCGTCGATCCGAACCGACTCAGGGCCATAAAAGGAGGGGTTAACATATATATATATATATATGTATATGTATATATATATATATGTATATGTATATGTATATATATATATGTATATATATGTATATGTATATGTATATATATATATATATATATATATGTATATGTATATGTATATATATAATATATATGTATATGTATATGTGTATATATATATATATATGTATATGTATGTATTATATATATATATATATATATATATATATATATATATATATATGTATATATAATGTTATAATGTTTCAGACCAACAAAGACCCTAGGATCCACTCATGGCTGGTCTACCTAACTGTATTCGTAATCGTGTATTGTGTATGTCCTCCGTGGTGGCGGAGGGGACCTACAATTTTACGTGGGTTCCGAACCACAAGAACATAAGAAATTTATGTAAAAACTGCCGGTAAATTGACGACGACCAATTTTTACGAAACTAAATAATTATCAATTTAAAACTAATTAATTATCGATTTAAAACTAAACATAGGATCTCTGGATCCAGAGGATCAAGTCATAATAGACTACTATCCACAAATGTTACACTCTATATCTATTTAAAACGGACATGCAAATATATCAGATCCAAAGAATCCAGTCAATTTCATTACGGTATCCATCAAGTCACGGTCCATATCGATTGCGGACCAAGTCAAAATTTACAACCATATACATTACAATATATACACTTAAGAGGAAAAGTGTAGGTGTGGCTGTAAAGACTGTACAGTAATGTAGAAATGTGTGTGCACCCATTATGGGTCTCCCATTTAAAGGTGTTTGTGGGGCAAGTGAAGATCATGAGTTTTTCAATACCTCACAGTACTATGGGGGGCACCGCTCGGCAGAGGAATCTCTTTAAATGGGGTGTGTAAGGACAGAGAGTATCCCCTAACCCAAGACGCTGCCTCCCTATATCCCACAACACTTGTGTTGAGCTGTGGGATCTATCCCCACAAAGCCTTAATTTTACTACCTTAAACTATACCCTTTCTATCAACATGCGCGTCTAATCGATTTTTAAACATGTTTATAGACGTGCTACTAATTACTTCTACCGGCAAACTATTCCAGGTATTTACTATTCTATGCGTAAAAAAGTTTTTGGCAACTGCTGTCTCGAACCTTCTACTTGTCAACTTACACCCGTTATTTCTAGTCCTATTATATTGAGATATTTCGAAAAAGCTATCTCTATCTACGTTATCAAACCCATTCATAATTTTGAAAACCTGGATTAGATCACACCTTAACCTCCTAGTCTCGAGAGTAGTCAATTTTAACTCCTTAAGCCTATCCTCGTACGACTTTGACCTAAGAGACGGAATCATCTTAGTTGCTCGTCTTTGAACTCTTTCGATTTTGTCTATATCTTTGCGCATATGCGGATTCCAAAATTGGACCGCGTACTCCAAATGGGGTCTAACTAATGATTTATAAAGAGGAACTATAATATCGCGCGATTTGTACTCAAAATTTCGAGCTATAAAACCTAACACTTTGTTCGCCTTATTGACCGCTGCTGTACTTTGTTTCGCTACTTTTAAATCACCAGTGACTATAACTCCTAAATCTTTTTCCTGCTCTACGCTTGTTAAATCTTTCCCTGACATACTATACGCAAAACTACCGTTACGCGAACCTATATGCAAAATTTTGCACTTATCAACGTTAAATCTCATTTGCCATGTGACTGACCAATCAACGATTTTATTCAGATCTTCCTGAATTTTACCTCTATCTTCGTCATTAATCGCCCTACCACCCAGCTTCGTGTCATCCGCAAACTTTGAAACTGTACTGACTAGGCCGACATCTAAATCGTTAATATATAAGAAAAAGCAAGGGGCCCAATACAGAACCCTGAGGAACGCCACTCGCTACATTAGCCCAACATGACTCCGCTCCATCAACGACCACCCTCTGTTTCCTGCCTCGCAACCACTCTTCTAGCCAATTTATTACTACACCCCTGATTCCATGAGCCTTAGTTTTTTCAATGAGTCTTTTGTGTGGCAAGGTGTCGAACGCTTTTTGAAAATCTAAATACACTACGTCAACCTTGCTTTGAAAAAATTCTAAAAGATTAGTTAAGCAAGATTTGTTTCGCCTAAAACCGTGCTGCGTATTTCTAACCAGATTGTGCACTTCTAAGTGTTCGACTATACGATCCCTAATTATTGATTCCAGTAGCTTACCTACAACAGACGTTAAACTGATTGGCCTATAATTTCCCGCCGCACCTTTATCACCTTTCTTAAAGATAGGTGTTACGTTCGCTAACTTGAAATTCTCTGGTACGAACCCCTGAGAAATAGACGCATTAAAAATCTTTGTTAGCGGCACAACAATGCTATCTTTTAATTATTTTAGTTGTATGGGATATATGGAATCCGGACCCGGTGATTTACGCGTTTTCATTTTATCAATATAGCGCATGACTTCCCCTTCACTAACGACAATATTATCCAAAATATTACCATTATCAAAAGGTATTATGTCTTTGACCGTAGGGATATTCGTTGGATTGTAGTGAATACGTTTTATTATTTATTATACTTCATTATTTACTCTAATTTCTGCTCTTTATTGCACTTCTCTTTACTCATTTCCACAATACTTTATAACGCGTGGTAGGTAGCCGAGCTAGTAGAAAACCGTTAGCCTAATAAAGGGGGAAGGGGGGGGTTCATCAACACTTTTTTTTAACACTTGTGAACGTTTTATTAATTTCGAAAATGGTTTAGTTAAGTTAGGGGTATGCGAGTATGAAATTTCTATTATACTAATTTAGGTCGGAGAGGGACACACACAACTAATTACTTCTACGTTACATTTCGTCAACCTTACGCGTAACGCGCCTGCCTCAAGACTCCCTTATGGGTAGGCCGGCTCTTTGTGTTCCTCTGTCCAGGACTACCAACTTTACCCATTTTAACCAATTTACAATCTAACAAACATGCTTTATCGTAATCATCACAATTTTTAGTAAATTTATATTAAACATTATAATCTTAACTAAACAAAAATTAATATTCTTAACTTGGCATTACTACAACATCTTCTACAGTAAAAACTGACGTAAAAAATTCGTTTAGCAAGGTAGCTATTTCCTTGTTTTCAGAGACTAGATCTCCATTTACATTTTTCAATGGACCTAAGACACTTTTTACTGGATTTCTATTATTGACGTATTGAAAGAATCGCTTGGGGTTTTATTTACCGTCACGAGCTATGGAGATTTCAAATTCGCGCTTGGACTTTTTTATTACACTTTTCGCTTCACGCCTCAGAGATATGTAGTTGTTTCGTAACAACAAATTGTCTTTATCGCACTTATGTTGCCTATAAGCCCTATCTCTACTCTTTATAATGTCTCGTACTCTAGAAGTAAACCACAAGGGCTTGTTGTTTACTTTCGCACGCTTAATTTTGTACGGTACAATTCCTCATTTATAGTCCTAAATACCGTTACGAACGATTCCCACATTAGTTTTGCGTTGGAGTTCCCCATTACGTTTTCCCAATTGACGTGTGAAAATTTATTTCGAAATTTACTAAAGTCTGCGTGCTGGAAGTTAGGAATTTTAGTCGAGTTAGTTGGTTTCGAGTGACTTACTGATAGGACAAACTCTACCATATTGTGATCGCTATTGCTCAACGGTTCTATTACTTGAAGATCAGTAATTAGCCTATCATCCGTAGTTATTACTAAATCTAAAATACTGTCCAACCTCGTAGGTTCCCAACCTTTTGAATAAGAAAGCTATCCTCGAGAAAATTAACTAAACGATTACCTTCCGCGTCTCCCTGCATTGTATCGTAATTCACGTTGGCGCAATTAAAGTCACCCATAACTAAAGCCTGCTCACTACCGATTATTCTCTTTAGTTCACGATATAACGCTTCGTCCGTATCAGCTGTTTGATTAGGGGCCTATATATAACCGCAACAAGAAGTTTGAAATCGTTCAATTTAAGTTCTGCTATAGTCGAATCTATCGGTTCTGGAATTGAGTGCTTTACTTCTATAACGTTCGCAATATTATCTTTGATATACAACATAACACCGCCTCCTCGCCTACCTATTCTGTTTTTAACAAAAAGTCTATAACCTTTAATTTGATACTCCCCTACAAAGTCACGTGTTTCAGTGCTAAGCCACGATTCATTTATCGCAATTAAATCATAGTCTTTACAAGCAATTAAGGAAAAAAATTCGTTTATTTTATTTCGTAGGCTACGAGCATTTAAGGATAGAACCTTCAAATTGTTTGTAATTGCGACACCTTCGCGAGCGCGGGGGAAATTTGTGGAATTTACGCTGGGACAGTTCGGGCTACGGCAGCCTGAAAAGAAGAGACAGTGTTATGAAATAGTCTTCCTAAACGCGCAGCTCCAACTTCATTAAGATGAAGTCCATCTTCGAGGAACAAGTCCCTCCTGCCGTAGAAACTGTTCCAAAAATTTGCAAAATGCACTCCTTCCTGTTGGCAAAGAGACTTTAGGTTATTGTTAATATAGGTCGCCTTGCTGTAGAAATCGCTTCGTTGGATAATTCGAGGAAGTATACCTGTTAAAACAATCTGATTAGTTTTCTCCTTTAATCGCTCTAATAAGTCCCTGTACTTAGCCATCAGTTCTTCCGATCTAGAATTTAAAACGTTATTAGTACCGACATGAATAACATACGTTGTGTCCTCGGTGGTACCGTCTGTAAAATGGTCAACACTATTAGTTATATCCTCCACCCTTGCACCAGGGTAGCAGTAACGGCGCCTACGACGAGGGTTTCTCCCACAGAATTCCTCGAGCTGCCCTCGAACAATGGAATCGCCAACGAGTCGTATTTCCGTTTCATCAGCATCTTCGAAACCTAAAACAGAAAACTTATTGCTTGTTATTACTGGTAGACAGGTCTTTGCTTTTCTCAATGGAGCTCCAGTTCGCACTCATACATATATATATATATATATATATAAACACACACACACACACACACATATATATATATATATATATATATATATATATATATATATATATACATATATATATTATATCTATATATATGTTATATATATATATATATGTATATGTATATATATATATATATATATATATATATATATAATATATATATATATATATGTATATATGTATATATATGTATATATGTATATATATATATATATATATATATATAATATATATATATATATATATATATATATATATGTATATATATATATATATGTTATATATATATTATATATAATATGTATATATATATATTAGTGATATATAGGTCAACATCCGCATCCGCATCCGCGGAACATCCGCACATTTTCTCGCATCCGCATCCGCATCCGCGTCCGCATCCGCACTTTGGCTGCGGATGTCGTGCGGATGTGGACCGTTGAGATAAAACGTCATTAATAAGCGGAAATTATCAAATTCTACTTATTAATAGAACTATTCATTGTGCGCAAAGTGATGCAAGCGACAAGACGAGAGGCTGTTTTTGTATGAAGTTACTCTCTTGCAACCTACTTAGATCCACGTTACAAAGCTAAGTTATTTTCACCTAGTACATTAGAACGAGTTAAGTCATCACTTGGCAAAGCAGTTGAAGAGCTTCAATCTCTTGAATCTGTCGCTTCGCCACCCACCAAAAGAATAAAAGTTTCAGTGACAGAACCAACACCTTCAACAAGCAAATCTATCACAGAATCTGTCTCTCAGTTTTCTTGAGTCAAGCAGCAATGACGAGACCTACGCGATGTCAAAGATGTAGTAAAATGATCGAGAGCTATCACTAAGAAAAACGCCTGGCTGCACGTGACAATCCTATTAGTTGGTGGAAAAATACGCAGAATATCTATCCATACTTGAGTAAACTTGCAAGGAAACATTTAGCCTGTCCTCCAACAAACGTACCAAGCGAGAGATTATTTAGCAGTGCTGGATTAATATATGATGAAAAGAGAAACAGACTGGCAGCAGAAAAGGCAGAAAAGTTAATGTTCCTTAAGCATAACCTTCCTATAATTAAGTTTGAACATTAACGATGAACATCTTAGTTTACTTTATTTTAATTACTCATTTATAATATACCTAATAAAACTTTAAACTTAATATAAATAGTTATCAAGCTAATTAAAGATCTCTTTCTATAAGGGTGGAGGTTGGGGAAAGAGGTCGGTGGGGTGCATTTGAGTTGGGTTCACGTCCCGCATCCTGGTAACACAATTATGGTTTCTAATTGTGGCTGAAACTCAACAAAATATAACGAATTTATTTGCAGACGAATTCACTAATTGATTTCTATATTAGTTAGATGCTTGATATTATTTTATATGTTCAGAGAAAAGTACAGCAATTATTGTACAATTAATCAATTATACTACATTATAGCTACAGCTCTCTCTATATAATACTTATTATATACGTTAAACACAACAAATCTCGAATTATCCTAAAAATAACGAAAATGTAGACATCCGCATCCGCATCCGCGGATGTTGAAATCAAACATCCTCATCCGCATCCGCATCCGCGGATGTGAAAAATGACATCCGCTACATCACTAATATATATATATATATATATATATATATATATATATATATATATCAGGGTGGGCAGAAAGTAGCTCCCTATTTTGGATTGGTAAAACATACGTATATTATCCATTATTTCAGAAGAAATAATATGAAAAGGTAGGCATACATGGTAGGTTTTCTATAAAATTCAATGTGGCTCCAACTCTTTCCACCAGCTTCTGGAGCCGCCCAGGAATGGCGTCCACTGACTTTAGCAGGAACTCCGGCGGATGGAGGACATGACTTCCCGAATTCGGTCCTCCAGTTCTTTCCAATGTCCTCGGTTTGGTGCGGTAGACTTCTTCCTTTACCCACTCCCAAAGAAAGAAGTCGCACGGTGTCAAGTCGGGGCTCCTGGCTGGCCATTGATGTGGACCACGACGACCCATCCAACGCCCAGGGAAGTGGGCATCCAGCCACTCACGGACAACAAGAGCGAAGTGCGGAGGGGCGCCATCTTGCATAAATATCAGATCGTCGATGTTCTCCCATGTGCTGACAACCGGCCAGACCTCGTTTCGCAACATAGCAAGGTACCGCTCAGCATTCATGGTGTTGCGCAGAAGGAACGGCCCACAACCTGATCTGAGGTCATACCACACCACACCGTTACACTGAACCGATTCTGCCGTTTTTTCAGCGGTAACCATGGGATCCTCTCCTGCCCAGTAGTGGCAATTGTGGCGGTTGACAAAGCCTCCGACGTGGAACACCGCCTCGTCGCTCCAGAGGATGTTGCGGAAGAGATGGGGCCAGTCTTCATGCCAAGCCAGCATGATTTCCCCGAACTCCATGCGAATGTCGCAGTCCTCGTCCGAGAGAGATTGGCAGTAATGCGGCTTCCACGCACGCCAGTTCAGCTCCTTCTTCAGCACAGTTCGCACTGAGTAGCGGGAGAGTCCACTTTCCCGAGCTGCATGGCGAGTTGACTTTCGTGGACTCCGTGCGAACATTTCCTGAACTGCCTGCACCGTCTCCTGGGCCCTGGATGTCGAAGGGCGACCACATCTTCGAACATCTGCCACAGACCCCGTGGTCATGAGCTTCGAGTGGCAGTTCTTGATTGTTTTCGGGTCCACTTGGGCACGTGGTCCGTGAACGGCCCGCCACCATCTTTGAACTCGAACGACAGATTGCCAAACTTCGTACCGTGCCGCCAACTGGGCACGCTCCTGCAGTGTTAAACGCTCAGCCATATTACCCTTGAATCTGAAATGAAAAAAAAAATGAACGTTACAATTGTACCACTTTAGAGAACACAAAGAGAACACTTTAGAGAAAAAAAGATTACCGTTACAATTGTACCACTTTAGAGAACACACCATAACAATATAACAATACAATCACAATTTATACATAATTTATATGTAATTTAAATTAGGGAGCTACTTTCCGCCCACCCTGTATATATATATATATATATATATATATATATATATATATATATATATACACAACTAATTAAAAGCATGGCACCCGCGTCAAGTACATGCAGTCGCTGTGAAGGGAAATTTGCTGCTTACGCGTTTACAATGGCTAATAATAATGATCAGTTAGTTTTCAGGTGGTGCTCAAGCATGGAAGTGCTGAGGAACGAGTTAGAACGTGAGAGGGAGGCCAGGGTGAGACTTGAAGAAAGCGTGATCCTCCTGACGGCAAAATTAGAATCCCTTGAGACTCCAGTTACGACCCCTCCTGCCTCAGTTTCTACTAATAATATAAATAGCCCTCTCTCTACCCCTAGTTCCCAACCCTTCGTTCGAGTGCGAACTGGAGCCCCATTGAGAAAAGCAAAGACCTGTCTACCAGTAATAACAAGCAATAAGTTTTCTGTTTTAGGTTTCGAAGATGCTGATCAACCGGAAATACGACTCGTTGGCGATTCCATTTTTCGAGGGCAGCTCGAGGAATTCTGTGGGAGAAACCCTCGTCGTAGGCGCCGTTACTGCTACCCTGGGGCAAGGGTGGAGGATATAACTAATAGTGTTGACCATTTTACAGATGGTACCACCGAGGACACAACGTGTGTTATTCATGTCGGTACTAATAACGTTTTAAATTCTAGATCGGAAGAACTGATGGCTAGGTACAGGGACTTATTAGAGCGATTAAAGGAGAAAACTAATAAGATTGTTTTAACAGGTATACTTCCTCGAATTATCCAACGAAGCGATTTCTACAGCAAGGGGACCTATATTAACAATAACCTAAAGTCTCTTTGCCAACAGGAAGGAGTGCATTTTGCAAATTTTTGGAACAGTTTCTACGGCAGGAGGGACTTGTTCCTCGAAGATGGACTTCATCTTAATGAAGTTGGAGCTGCGCGTTTAGGAAGACTATTTCATAATACTGTCTCTTCTTTTCAGGCTGCCGTAACTCGAACGGTCCCAGCGTAAATTCCACAAATTTCCCCCGCGCTCGCGAAGGTGTCGCAATTACAAACAATTTGAAGGTTCTATCCTTAAATGCTCGTAGCCTACGAAATAAAATAAACGAATTTTTTTCCTTAATTGCTTGTAAAGACTATGATTTAATTGCGATAAATGAATCGTGGCTTAGCACTGAAACACGTGACTTTGTAGGGGAATATCAAATTAAAGGTTATAGACTTTTTGTTAAAAACAGAATAGGTAGGCGAGGAGGCGGTGTTATGTTGTATATCAAAGATAATATTGCGAACGTTATAGAAGTCAAGCACTCAATTCCAGAACCGATAGATTCGACTATAGCAGAACTTAAATTGAACGATTTCAAACTTCTTGTTGCGGTTATATATAGGCCCCCAAATCAAACAGCTGATACGGACGAAGCGTTATATCGTGAACTAAAGAGAATAATCGGTAGTGAGCAGGCTTCAGTTATGGGTGACTTTAATTGCGCCAACGTGAATTACGATACAATGCAGGGAGACGCGGAAGGTAATCGTTTAGTTAATTTTCTTGAGGATAGCTTTCTTATTCAAAAGGTTGGGGAACCTACGAGGTTGGACAGTATTTTAGATTTAGTAATAACTACGGATGATAGGCTAATTACTGATCTTCAAGTAATAGAACCGTTGAGCAATAGCGATCACAATATGGTAGAGTCTGTCCTCTCAGTAAGTCACTCGAAACCAACTAACTCGACTAAAATTCCTAACTTCCAGCACGCAGACTTTAGTAAATTTCGAAATAAATTTTCACACGTCAATTGGGAAAACGTAATGGGGAACTCCAACGCAAAACTAATGTGGGAATCGTTCGTAACGGTATTTAGAACTATAAATGAGGAATGTGTACCGTACAAAATTAAGTGTGCGAAAGTAAACAACAAGCCCTTGTGGTTTACTTCTAGAGTACGAGACATTATAAAGAGTAGAGATAGGGCTTATAGGCAACATAAGTGCGATAAAGACAATTTGTTGCTACGAAACAACTACATATCTCTGAGGCGTGAATCGAAAACTGTAATAAAAAAGTCCAAGCGCGAATTTGAAATCTCCATAGCTCGTGACGGTAAAGAAAACCCCAAGCGATTCTTTCAATACGTCAATAATAGAAATCCAGTAAAAAGTGTCTTAGGTCCATTGAAAAATGTAAATGGAGATCTAGTCTCTGAAAACAAGGAAATGGCTACGTTGCTAAACGAATTTTTTACGTCAGTTTTTACTATAGAAGATGTAACGAATATCCCTACGGTCATAGACATAATACCTTTTGATAATGGTAATATTTTGGATAATATTGTCGTTAGTGAAGGGGAAGTAATGCGCTATATTGATAAAATGAAAACGCGTAAATCACCGGGTCCTGATTCCATATATCCCATACAACTAAAAGAATTAAAAGAGAGCATTGTTGTGCCGCTAACAAAGATTTTTAATGCGTCTATTTCTCATGGGTGCGTACCAGAGAATTTCAAGTTAGCAAACGTAACACCTATCTTTAAGAAAGGCGATAAAGGTGCGGCGGGAAATTATAGGCCAATCAGTTTAACGTCTGTTGTAGGTAAGCTACAGGAATCAATAATTAGGGATCGTATAGTCGAACACTTAGAAGTGCATAATCTATTTAGAAATACGCAGCACGGTTTTAGGCGAAACAAATCTTGCTTAACTAATCTTTTAGAATTTTTCCAAAGCGTGGTTGACGTTTACGATAGACATCGGACGGTTGATGTAGTGTATTTAGATTTTCAAAAAGCGTTCGACACCGTGCCACACAAAAGACTCATTGAAAAAACTAAGGCTCATGGAATCAGGGGTGTAGTAATAAATTGGCTAGAAGAGTGGTTGCGAGGAAGGAAACAGAGGGTGGTCGTTGATGGAGCGGAGTCGTGTTGGGCTAATGTAGCGAGTGGCGTTCCTCAGGGTTCTGTATTGGGCCCCTTGCTTTTTCTTATATATATTAACGATTTAGATGTCGGCCTAGTCAGTACAGTTTCAAAGTTTGCGGATGACACGAAGCTGGGTGGTAGGGCGATTAATGACGAAGATAGAGGTAAAATTCAGGAAGATCTGAATAAAATCGTTGATTGGTCAGTCACATGGCAAATGAGATTTAACGTGGATAAGTGCAAAATTTTGCATATAGGTTCGCGTAACGGTAGTTTTGCGTATAGTATGTCAGGGAAAGATTTAACAAGCGTAGAGCAGGAAAAAGATTTAGGAGTTATAGTCACTGGTGATTTAAAAGTAGCGAAACAAAGTACAGCAGCGGTCAATAAGGCGAACAAAGTGTTAGGTTTTATAGCTCGAAATTTTGAGTACAAATCGCGCGACATTATAGTTCATCTTTATAAATCATTAGTTAGACCCCATTTGGAGTACGCGGTCCAATTTTCGAATCCGCATATGCGCAAAGATATAGACAAAATCGAAAGAGTTCAAAGACGAGCAACTAAGATGATTCCGTCGCTTAGGTCAAAGTCGTACGAGGTTAGGCTTAATTAAGGAGATAAAATTGACTACTCTCGAGACTAGGATGTTAAGGGGTGATCTAATCCATGTTTTCAAAATTATGAATGGGTTTGA
>JAJOZX010002473.1:122500-320000 GCA_023014485.1 Bathynomus jamesi | reverse complement strand
CATATATATACATATACATATATATACATATACATATATATATATACAAATATAATGTTATAATAATGTTTCAGACCAACAAAGACCCTAGGATCCACTCATGGCTGGTCTACCTAACTGTGTTCGTAATTGTGTATTGTGTATGTCCTCCGTGGTGGCGGAGGGGACCTACAATTTTACGTGGGTTCCGAACCACAAGAACATAAGAAATTTATGTAACAACTGCCTGTACATTCGCAAAGACCAATTTTTGCAAAACTAAATAATTATCAATTAAAAACTAATTATTTATCTATTTAAAACTAAAGATAGAATTTCTGGATCCAGAGGATCAAGTCATAATAGACTACTATCCACAAATATGTTACACTCTATATCTATTTATAACCGACATGCAAATATATTAGATCCCAAGAATCCAGTCAATTTCATTACGGTATCCATCAATACTAGTACTTTGCCAACGAAATATAAGTCATGGTCCATATCGATTGCGGACCAAGTCAAAACTTACAACCATATACATTACAATATATTTACTTAGGAGGAAAAGTGTAGGTGTGGCTGTAAAGACTGTACAGTAATGTAGAAATGTGTGTGCACCCATTTTGGGTCTCCCATTTAAAGGTGTTTGTGGAGCAAGTGAAGATCATGAGTTTTTCAATACCTCACAGTACTATGGGGGGCACCGCTCGGCAGAGGAATCTCTTTAAATGGGGTGTGTAAGGACAGAGAGTATCCCCTAACCCAAGATGCTGCCTCCCTATATCCCACAACACTTGCGTTGAGCTGTGGGATCTATCACCACAAAGCCTTAATTTTACTACCTTAAACTACACCCAATCTATCAACATATGCGTCTAATCGATTTTTAAACATGTTTATAGACGTGCTACTAATTACTTCTACCGGCAATCTATTCCAGCTATTTACTATTGTATGCGTTAAAAAGTTTTTCGCAACTGCTGTCTCGAACCTTCTACTTGTCAACTTACACCCATTATTTCTAGTCCTATTATATTGAGATATTTCGAAAAAGCTATCTCTATCTACGTTATCGAACCCATTCTTAATTTTGAAAATCCGGATTAGATCACCCCTTAGCCTCCTAGTCTCGAGTGTAGTCAATTTTAACTCCTTAACCCTATCCTTGTACGACTTTGACCTAAGCGACGGAATCATCTTAGTTGCTCGTTTTTGAATTCTTTCGATTTTGTCTATATCTTTGCGCATATGCGGATTCCAAAATTGGACCGGGTACTCCAAATGGGGTCTAACTAATGATTTATAAAGAGGAACTATAATATCGCGCGATTTGTACTCAAAATTTCGAGCTATAAAACCTAACACTTTGTTCGCCTTATTGACCGCTGCTGTACTTTGTTTCGCTACTTTTAAATCACCAGTGATTATAACTCCTAAATCTTTTTCCTGCTCTACGCTTGTTAAATCTTTCCCTGACATACTATACGCAAAATTACCGTTACGCGAACCTATATGCAAAATTTTGCACTTATCAACGTTAAATCTCATTTGCCATGTGACTGACCAATCAACGATTTTATTCAGATCTTCCTGGATTTTACCTCTATCTTCATCAATAATTGCCCTACCACCCAGCTTCGTGTCATCCGCAAACTTTGAAACTGTACTGACTAGGCCGACATCTAAATCGTTAATATATATAAGAAAAAGCAAGGGGCCCAATACAGAACCCTGAGGAACGCCACTCGCTACATTAGCCCAACACGACTCCGCTCCATCAACGACCACCCTCTGTTTCTTACCTCGCAACCACTCTTCTAGCCAATTTATTACTACACCCCTGATTCCGTGAGCCTTAGTTTTTTCAATGAGTCTTTTGTGCGGCACGGTGTCAAACGCTTTTTGAAAATCTAAATACACTACATCAACCGCCCGATGTCTATCGTAAACGTCAACCACGCTTTGGAAAAATTCTAAAAGATTAGTTAAGCAAGATTTGTTTCGCCTAAAACCGTGCTGCGTATTTCTAACTAGTTTTTACAATTCTAAGTGTTGGACTATACGATCATCTCTAATTATTGATTCCAGTAGCTTACCTACAACAGACGTTAAACTGATTTGCCTATAATTTCCCGCCGCACCTTTGTCGCCTTTCTTAACACGTTGGCTCCCACACGACCCACCGGAGGGTCGTGGTGGTATGTATGCAAGAACCACACGACCCTCCGGTGTGTCGTCTCATTATTTCTTTTCAATGAGCCTTTTGAGAGCTGGGACGCTACGATTGCTTAAGTATGTGATTATGATACACTAGAACAACATTTTTTTTCTATATTTTATAATTTTTTTTCGTTTTTCTTTTGATTTTCACATTTTTTTTCTATATTTTATAAATTAAATTTTTTTTCGTTTTTCTTTTGATTTTCACATTTATAAATTTTTATGCCGTATTTATGTGCTTTCCCAGGATTGTATTGACGAAAAACTAACCGTCCACGCTATAGCACCATTGTTTCGTCAACAGCAATGTATTCACCCGGAGTATTAGCAGAAGTGAAATTTTTTTCAAGGATTTCTAGAACGTTCCTAATTTTCAGTAAGCGGTCTGTTACAGCGGTTTGGTTATCTGCAAAGTGCACAAATCGCAACAGTGCCTGAAACCTGTTTCGGGACATTATTTGAGGTATATAAGTATTTTTGAAGAAGGGATCTTTTTGCCAATAATTTGATATCTTTGGATATTTTATAACTCCCATGTACATAATGATGCCCAAGAACTTCTTTATCTTTATTTCATCACAGTTGGTGTCTGTCCATTTAGTTAGCCTAGTATTTCCAGCAGTCGTATTTTGGTGATAATTGCGATTTGTTTCCTCAACTATCAGTTCAAGTATTTCATCAGTTACCATAAGTTTATATGCATCATAAGGAGTGACAACAGTAGCTGACCCCAAACCTGGATCGATAAATGGAAAAGTGTGTTGCAGGGAACCATCCACTGGGTGCCACCCATTCCCTGAAGTATCATCTTGATTATTATTTGCATTTTCAGTGTCACTTTCAGAATCCGATTCAACTTCTGCTTCAGAAATCTCTGTATCGGTGCTATAAGTACCAGAAGGATCATAAAGAGAATCTTCTGAAGACAAATCACATTGGAGATTATCATCTTCATCTTCACTGCTGGAACTATCTACAACTGTTTTTCTTTTCTTAGAAGTATAAAATAGATTTACTGGCACTTTGCTTGGATTAGCACTCATTATGGTGTTTGCTATTTTTATTTAGATTTAGAATATTGCTAATTTATATTTAGTTTTGCTAATTTAGTATTATGCTAATTTACTAATTTAGTATTGCTAATTTATATTTTATTGCTAATTTGCATTTATATTTAGAATATTGCTAATTCTTTTATAGCATTATCAAAAGAAACCTGAAAAGAAAGAAACAAGAGTTAGTATGAATGTAATAGTTATATCTCTAAAATTTTAAAAACGTCCCACGGGTGGGTCGTGTGGGACTCTAGGTTGTAATATGTAATATTACCCACAAGTGGGTCGTGGGTCAAAAACACTATCTATGTGATCCTTGCCTCACATATGATATAGTGTAAAAATATTATGGCGCTCATATCAAAATTAATTAAGATATCGTATTGGGACCCTGGGACAAAACGAGAAATGAGGCTCGGGAGCCAACGTGTTAAAGATAGGTGTTACGTTTGCTAACTTGAAATAATCTGGTACGGAACCCTCAGAAATAGATGCATTAAAAATCTTTGTTAGGGGCACAGCAATGCTATCTTTTAATTCTTTTAGTTGTATGGGATATATGTAATCCGGCCCCGGTGATTTACGCGTTTTCATTTTATCAACATAGCGCATTACCACCCCTTCACTAACCACGATATTATCCAAAATATTACCATTATCAAAAAGTATTATGTCTATGACCGTAGGGATATTCGTTGCATCTTCTATATTAAAAACTGACGTAAAAAATTCGTTTAGCAAGGTAGCCATTTCCTTGTTTTCAGGAACTAGATCTCCGTTTACATTTTTCAACGGCCCCAAGACACTTTTTACTGGATTTCTATTGTTGACGTTTTGAAAGAATCGCTTGGGGTTTTCTTTACCGTCACGATCTATGGAGATTTCAAATTCGCGCTTGGACCTTTTTATTACACTTTTCGCTTCACGCCTTAGAGATATGTAGTTGTTTCGTAACCACAAATTGTCTTTATCGCACTCATGTAACCTATAAGCCCTATTTCTATTCTTTATAATGTCTCTAGAAGTAAACCACAAGGGCTTGTTGTTTACTTTCGCACGCTTAATTTTTGTACGGTACACATTCCTCATTTATAGTCCTAAATACTGTTTCGAACGATTCCCACATTAGTTTTGCGTTGGAGTTCCCCATTACGTTTTCCCAATTGACGTGTGACAATTTATTTCGAAATTTACAAAAGTCTGCCTGCTGGAAGTTAGGAATTTTAGTCGAGTTAGTTGGTATATATGTATATATATATATATATATATGTATATTAGGGTGTCCCAATTTTTTTTCTTAACACGACCTGACCACTCGTGTCATGCCCGGATGTGGTTTGGGCTAAAGCATTGGCTGTGTGATTTTCAACTCGATCAGATGATATTTAGAGGTCCCGACGTTTGATGACCTTTTTTTGGTTTTCAGAATTGATCATTATGGCGTTGACAAGATCAAACATCAAGTTGTGGCTTCTTGAGAGGTCTCCGATAGCACAGCTGGCTAAATCTCGATTACCAAGTAATATGGACGTGTTGCTCCTTTTCTTCTACCATCACCGCGACCAAAAGAAGACAGATTCCAACAGTGTCAAGGCTGTAATATCGGCTGTATTAGAAATCTGGGCTAGAGCCAACTCGAATCTGGCAACAACCTCCGTTCATGCCTCGACTAAACTGAAAGCTTTGGTTCAGAGGTATCGAAATTTGCATAAAAACAAGAACAAGACTGGAATGACTTACAATATGCAGTGGGATGTATTCTTGGCTGATATGGAGGATATTTTTGATGTCGCCCGCTCAGACGTTCTGGATCGGGGAGATATCCCTCTTGAAGACAAGGAATTCCTCATTTCCCAAAGGGCAGATCGACATACGAGTTACATGGGAGGTGAAGATAGAAATATAATGCAGCCACAATGAAAAGACAGGAAAGGGAAAGAGCTCTTGAGCGGGCACACCGGCGTCAAACGGAGGAGGCTCTAGCTGTAGGAGTCACAGAAGAGGCTACCGACAGCAGTTCTAGCACATCGTCAGCTGACAGTGGAAACGAAGCCGTCACTTGTGGACTTAAACCTTCGAAAGCCTCCAAACATGACAGACTAAAAGAAAGTCTGAGTGATCTTGACCTGGCAGCAACTTGGGATCGCGAGGGCCTTTCTGTTCGACAGGCAACATCAGCGTTTGCTGCGACTGCAAAATCCCTAGCTCTCGGTCCTGACAGTGTTCCATCAAAGAGCACGGTTCACCGCTTCCGACAAAAGGCCCGTACAATGATAGGGACCAATGTTATTGGCCACCTCGAGCAGCTTCCACCTCGACTGCTGATCCACTGGGACACAAAGATACTCACTGACATCGAACAGGAGGGTAAGTCAGTCGATCGGATTGCTGTTGTGGTGACTGGGGATGGTGTGGAAGAGCTATTAGGAGCACCGAAAATAATAGACGGCACAGGACAACAAATGGCAAGCGCAGTCCATCAAGCGCTCACCCTAGTCGGAATTGAGGACAAGATCATAGGCATGGTGTTTGACACGACGGCATCAAACACAGGGATAGTGCAAGGTGCGTGTGCTCGTTTGGAAGCGGCATTGGGAAGATCTCTTTTATGGTTTGCTTGCCGTCATCACGTTCACGAAGTGATTCTCAAAGATGTCTTCGTCGTGTGCCTAGGAACACCACCAAGTCCTCAAATCCCACTTTTCAGGAGATTCAAGGAGGCCTGGCCATCAATGAACCACTGTCAGTTGGATGCATTTGACAAGGACGAGGTGGCTAAAGCCTTCATAAATGACAATGCTTGCCTTTCACAAATGCGACTTGAGGTAATAGACTATCTCCGCGATGCCCTAAGAAGTGGTAATCATCCTCGAGAGGATTATGAAGAACTTCTTCGACTGAACCTCTTGTACCTCGGAGACGACGTAGGACGTTACAAGCTTCGGCCTCCAGGGGCTTACCATCAGGCCAGATGGATGGCCAAAGGTATTTACTGCCTGAAAATAGCATTACTGCAGTCCCAGTTCTCCGAACTTCGTCTCCAAGAACTACAAGGTGTTCGCCGTATGGCTCTCTTCGTGAGCCTTGTATACGTGCGTCACTGGCACGAGGCTCCCATCGCCATCAAATCTCCCAAAAATGACGTTAGGCTGTGCAATCTTCTTGTAGGTTACCCTGACAAGGACGTTGGAAACACAGCTTACCGGGCTGTGCTCCGTCATCTGTGGTATATCTCGGAGGACTTAATCTGTCTTGCACTGTTTGATGACAGAGTTGACGACAATGAAAAGCGTAACATGACGGCTAACCTGAAAAAGCGCCCTGGGAAAGGACTCAAACGGGTCCAAGGCAAGGGACTGCAAGTGGATGGCCGTTTAAGTCCGTGGGTGACGAGTCGATCCACCACACTCTTCCAGTTTCTCCAAGTTGAGCCCACGTTCCTCACCAAAGACCCTGAAACATGGCCTACTGACGAAAACTACCGTCTGGCAAAGAGCCGAGCTGCAGAACTGATGGTGGTCAATGATGCAGCAGAGCGAGGCATCGCCCTCATTGAGAAATACACAAGCAAACCTCTGTGCCGTGATGAAGAAGACCTCCAGTTCCTCCTTCGAACTGTCCACTCACACCGACGGAATGTGAGCCGGAAGGGAACAAAAACGGATCTCATGAAACACGTGTTTAGTTAAAATGCATAAATGTGATGCTTTGAAATTGTTGTTTGTGTGTTAAGATTAAAATACATGTTTATTTTGTATAATCATCTTTGTGATGGAACTTTTGAGAGAAATATTTCAGTTAATTTGCCTTTCAGTTAAGAGGAGAAATAAAGTGTTGAAAGTTCGGGACCTTTAAATTTCCTTCGATCTCTCTGAAATTTTACAGGAAGACTTCTAATGGGAAACATCAAAAGAGCGCAACACGAGCGGATTTGTATCCCGAACGAAAATTTGGGCCCCTATGAGTTTGGGACACCCTAATGTATATATATATATATATATATATATATGTATATGTATATATATATATATATATATATATATATATATAATATATATATATATATGTGTGTATATGTATATATATATATATATAAATAAATAAATAAATTGACGATTGGTTAGGTTAAGTCGTAATATTTTCATTAGTTTTAGTTTTATTTGATTAGGTATACGCGGACAAAGTTTGGGAACACAAACTACACTAGGCACCACAGGGGGACGTAAACTACACTTGCTCCTTAACTTTTATCGAAATTGCATCAGTATAATTGTATTTCTGTTAATCCTTTACAGTTCAGTTGTGTTGAAATTGTTCTAGGCCCTAAGCAGCTAAATCTCTAAAAGTAAATTTTGAGTAACCTACTATGGCCAATCTTAAAACTTAACGCATGTGTTCATAATATAAACACACACACACACACACACACACATATATATATATTATATATATATATATATATATATATATGCGCCTCGGTGGTGTAGTGGTTAACATCGCTGACTATGAATTCATCGGCTCCAGGATCGAGACCCGGTGACGCCAATATAAAAAATTGGTTGGTAAATAAATGGGTACCCTGGGTAGTTTAGTGGTTAAGATGCTGGGCTGCTGATCGGGAGGTTGTGAGATCGAGTCCGGGCTATGACCGTAATTTCTGGCTGCCCGTGATGTGGCGTGGTTCGGATTCCACGTTAAACTGTAGGTTTGACCTTCGTCAGAATGAACAATTCGGGCGGATGCCAAAAACCCAAACCCAAACCAAGGTTATATATTAAATAATAATAATAATAATAATTAAGGTCAGTACATAAAACCATGTGAAACGGTATACAAAACTGTCTTTTCACCTCAGTGTCTCATAACAATCAAAGGGATAACACTGTGGCTACAAGAATTCATATCTTATGTAACGTATTATTATATATGAACGTAAGAAAAGTTCATATGCTGTGTATTTAATGTTAAAACTTGCTTTCTTGAGTAATAGGTTGTTCTGTATTGACAAAATAATTAACTTTCATATACTGGCACCAACCATTAAATAATATAAACTATATTTTTAACAACCTTCATTTTCTTAATTAAGTAAACAATGAATTTTAACAATGCATACATTGTAAACTTTGCTCCTAGGAAATGTCTGCCTAACAAAACCTTGAGTCTTGTATTAACAAAGGAACATTTGTAAGAGAATTGACAAAGATGGCTTTTTCAGTTGATATATAACCATGCTATCCTCGTTAAAGGCACTCATTTCTTTGTCAAATTAACAATATTGTTTTGTGAGTGTAAACTCTTGCTGGGACTTTACATTGTATGACGAGCCAACTATAACTCGGGGTTCACTACCTGCCATAAAGAAGAGATTGCTGTTATTTATGGAAAGACTTCAGTGTATATAACCATTCTTTATGACGTTTATATATACATTAACAAAACGTTACGAAAAGAGAAAGGAACGAGGAACTCTGCGGAGAAAAACCTAAACTATCGAGCTTTATAACTCAAGAACTGGACCTTTATTGAATTGTAACGATAATTCAGAAGAACTCTAGGGAAAATACAGCTACTACTTCATTTATTTGGGTATATTATGCTGAATTACTGCGAAAGCGGAACATTCTATAACTGTTACTAGAGACTTAGAAATTTTTGGGTTACGCCTCATTCTTATAGTTTAAAAATGAAACAGCTTGCATATTCACATTTGAATTACTTTATCCTCTTTACATGAATATACTGAATAATTATTAATATAATTATATTAATAATAATATAATAATTTTTACTGTTCTTTGTTACATACATAAGGCGTACAATAGGTGTACAGAGAATAACATACACTAACACATACATATATATACTAATGATAGTGCGACAGTTTCTAAGCATACATAGCGTAGTAAAATAAACAGATAAAGCAATAGTAACAACAATAATAATAACAGAGTTTTGAACATGGATATATGGAAAACCAGGAAATCAAGGACAAAAAAAAAAGTATGATTCAAGATTGAAGGTTTTATTAGAAATCACCAATATATTGTAATACAGAATAACATACACAAGCATTAACATTAGCATTCGTTTTTCTGTATCCACCCGAAGAGGATGCCAGTGGGCATCGAAACTGTTGTGGAAATAAACTCCTATTAGTGTGGGTTTTATTGTCACATTTCTACCTCCACGTAAAAAAAAGTGGAGTTTTGCATTTATACACAAGCATTACCTTTCATGTATGTTCTTTTACAATGTTCTAAGGAGCTGCTGAGAGCATCCTGCAAACTATAAAATCATTTGGTGCTACTACAGTATGCAGTCTACCTACGATTGGTTAGGTTTAGTCATGATATTTTCGTTAAAACTAACGAAAATATCATGACTAAACCTAACCAATCGTCAAGGGCGATTGACAGTAGGATGTAAACAAGCAACTAGTAAACAAGATAAGAAGCTATAATTAAAAGGTAGACCGCCGAATCGTAGGTAGACCGCATATTATAGTAGCACCAATCATTTATTACAAAAAAATACGTGTGCAAACTTGAAAAATTACTCTTCAATTGTTTTGTGACAATGCTCTTTAATAATAGGTACAAATTGTTTACTTTAGATCGTTATATGTTGCACTTTTGCCTTTTTTAAAATAAATATTTTAAGATATCGGAATTTATCATGAAAAAGCGGAAACACAGAATTTGTCAGTAAAAGTCGGAAAAATTCCTTAGAAAACGGAATAGTTGGCATATATGATGATAATATCAATATTACAATTTATTATTGTATTTATACGTGCTGGTGATGCACATCAGTTGTTACAGGAACTACACACACACACACACACACATATATATATATATATATATATATATATATATATATATATATTATAATGTAAAATAACGCACTGTCGCGACGAAATATGAACGAAACCAATTTTCAGGGAGACGTAAATTTTTATTTCTTAACACCAATACAGTTTCGGCTCCTCGCGAGCCCTTGTCAAATTACCAACTGACAAAGGTTCGCAAGGAGCCGAAACTGTGTTGGTATTAAGAAATAAAAATTTACGTCTTCTGTAAAGTGGTTTCCTTCTTCATATATACAGGGTGGCCCAAAAAAAATGGCACCAATTTTGAGAAGTGATATCTCAATAACCATTGCAGCTAGGGACTTAAAAAAACAACTAAATGAAAGATAATTCTTTTCTCTTTAAATACTTATTTTATGGCTTGATGGTTATAAGCCCATATAATGCCCAAAATTGGCTTCCAAAAAAAATATACAAAAAAAAGTTGCGCATTTATATTTATTCCTTTTAAGTTAAACCTAATTTTCAATAAATGGCTCAATCTGCCCTCCATTATGGTCAACCACAGCCTGTAATCTCGCCCTCCATTTTGAAATTGCCTTTGAGATCGTCACTTGTGAGAGATTTTCCCATGCAGTCTGAATTCGTTCACGAAGATGGTTCACATCACGGATTTTCTGACCATGGTAGACTTCTCTCTCTAAGGCAGACCACACAAAGTAGTCAATGGGGTTTAGATCTGGGCTGCATGGTGGCCAATTATTTGGTTCGATAAAACCAGGACAATTATTATTGAGAAATGTTATTGTTTCCTTGGCTGTATGAGATGGGGCTCCAACTTGCATGAACACAAAATCAGTGCTCGTCTCCTTGATCTCTGACAACATTGGAGACAAAATGTCATTACAGTAGTAAATTGAGTTAATTTTAACGCCTCGCTGAATAAAAATGATGGATGTTTTGTTCTCAGATGACGCTGCAAGGGAAACCATTATCGAATCTGAAAAGTGTTTTTTTTCACGCAAAAGTCGTTTTGGGTCAACATGAGTTTTTGTCGCCACTGCTGCACGAACCCGATCATTTTGGGTATTTCGTGGTGTTTCGACCGTAAATCGTTTCTCATCAGAAAACCAAATTTTTTTCACAGACTCATTTGACCGAAATCTTCGCAATAGATTTTTACATCGATGGAAACGTCTTTCTTTCACAGGCTCCGATAAAGCAGTAACCTTCACCCTCTTAAATGTTTTCAACCCAAGATCTTTTCGAATTATTCGCTGTACTGATGAACGTGAAATCCCGGTTTCTTTCGCAACTTCACGTTCACTTTTACTTGTTCCCGGTTGTTCCTCTTGACTTAAAACCATTTCATTTACTTTTTCAATGTTTTCTGGCGTTCTAATACTTTTTGGTCGACCACTTCCCGGACGCCGTTGACTGCTGCCGGTTTCTTTAAGTTTTTGTAAAAAATGTGCCACAGTTCTTTTTTTCCAATTTCTATTTGGAAATTCGTAAAGGATTCTGTTTAATGAATATCCTTTTTCTTCACGTAGTGCTTGTATAATGTTCTTATCAGATTCTCTCAATCCCATCTTGAGGGGTCTGGAATAGAAAAATTTCATTTAAAATTAGGATCAAGGAATAAATATAAATGCGCAACTTTTTTTTGTATATTTTTTTTGGAAGCCAATTTTGGGCATTATATGGGCTTATAACCATCAAGCCTTAGAATACGTATTTAAAGAAAAAAGAATTATCTTTCATTTGGTTGTTTTTTTAAGTCCCTAGCTGCAATGGTTATTGAGATATCACTTCAAAGAAAATGGGAGCAGGTGTAGTTTACGTCCCCCTGTCTGTGGTGCCTAGTGTAGTTTGCGTTCCCCAACTTTGTCCGCGTATACCAAATCAAATAAAACGTTAAAGCTAACGAAAATATTCCGACTTAACCTAACCAATCGTGTGTATATATATATATATATAGGGTGAACCAAATGTAGGTGGACAGTAAATGATAACGTTTATTTTGAGAATACATATTTAATTTTTTTGTATACTATAATACAAAATAAAATTTAAATAAATTTAGTTATAATATTTAATATAATATAACAAACACCATAGTTATAATGAACACCATAGTTATAATATAATATAACACAAACCGTATTCAACCTACTGTCCACCTACTTTTGGTTCACCGTAATATTGGTGATTGGTTAGGTTAAGTCGTAATATTTTCGTTAGTTTTAACGTTTTATTTGATGGATTCATTTAAAAAATGTCTCCTAAACATCCTAGTATAGTTTACGTTCCCCAACTTTGATCCAGTTTAGTTTGTGGCCCTTTTTGCGTCAAGGGGACGTTAACTACGCTTGCTCCAGAAAATGTCCTCGCCAGTTTTCAAGTCGATCGTTTTCAACTTCAACGAGAAAAGTCGCGCAGGAATTGGGTATTTCCAAATTTTCAATAGCGAAAATATTGAAATCACAGGGGTACCACGATTACAAACCCATTTGCTTTCAGCTCATATACAACGATGATTCTGACACACGGCTACAGTTTGCTGAAACAATGAGACAAAAGTTCAACAGTGATACAGATTTCGTTCGAAAGATCAAATTTTCGGATAAATGCGTTTTCGGTTTAACGAGTAAAGGAAACAAACACAACGTTCACTGCTGGGCGAAATGAAAAATCCTGAATTATGATTGGGTGAATCCGTTAAAACAGCTACACCAACAGTTTGTGCGTGTATTGGTTATTACACTCTCTTCCTTAAACCTTCGAAAGATACGATGGATGGAAAACGCTATTGCCAGGTATTGAGAGAGAAAGTTTTCCCACAGTTTACTAATGGCGTTGGCAGGAATTGGCTTTATGAACATAATGGAGCGCCCCCATATTACTCTGCAACTGTTTGTGAGATTCTGGATCGAACCTTGAAGGAAGATGGCTTGGGCGGCGAGGTCCCGTCAGTAGCATGGGCGCAAAAGGAGAGAGTGCAATGCAATTGAAAATGTTGATCAATGTTGCAAAGGAAATGTTGCATAATTTATGCAATAAGGGGGATGTTTCAAGATGTTATGCAACAAAGGGGGCGGGGGAGGTTGCAAGAGCAACAAGGGGTATGCAACTTGGAGGCGGAGTTATCCCCCAAGAGAAACGGCCATTGTCTTAATATGTTCCTAATCAGCCAGCAGGCTTAATCAGCCAGTTGGCTTATCTGGCTGAGCTGCCAGATTGCGCTATTTATTTAATTAAAGCATATATTCTGGCTTAACCAGCCATTTGACTTAGAAGGCGTAACTGGCTTGTTCAGGTGTACATTACTGAGTTGCCAGATTGCGTTTATTTAATTAAAGCACATATTCTGACTTAACCAGCCAATTGACTTAGAAGGCGTAATTGGCTTGTTCAGGTGTACATTGTTAGGGTTGCCAGATTGTGCTATCCAGATATTTTTCGACAGTTGGTTTAGAAATCTGTTTTAGAAGGCAGCCATTTGCTGTAACTAGATGTCGTGTACAACCAAAAGAATTAAATAAAACACCATTACATCATTCAGTTTATTTTGATGAATTAATGGATTCAATTTCACGAAATATATAGAAAATAAATATACAATGGAATATATATGATCAAAAATAATAATAGCATAAGAAATACGAACGATGAATATATAATCAAATTAAATATACAATGGAATATATATCATAAAAAATAATAATGGCGTAAGAAATACGAACGAGAAATATATCATCAATAATATACAAAACGTTGATGTATAACCATCAGTATATTAGTACAGGAAAAAAAAATATATATATATACAGTTATAGTAAATAATTAAATATATTGAAAATAATAATATACGAAACGTATAATCAATTGCATATTAGTACAGGAAATATATATTTACACAATTAAATAAATAAATATACATCAAAATACTTTGTTCTACGGCGCAAAACGCTAAACTCACACGTAACCGAGTCTACATTCACATCGTTATTACTTTGCACTACATGGTAAAACCGTACAAGCAATACTTCACCGTTCAAGTTATACGGATGACTATACTCGACATAAATGGCTTTCATATTGTTCAATACTATTTTTGTGCCCATTTTATATTCAGTTGACAAGTTATCTTTAAACACGGCTAGAATACAATCAAAAGCATGCAAAAAGAGGTCATCGTTAGCCACAACATCATTATTAAATACAAGTTTATAAACGCTCCTTTCCAATCGAGGGATTTTTCTTAACGTCCCGAGTCGTAACGACAACTATTCATTACATAGAGATACAGCTCTTCAGGGTGAACAGTGTAGGCAAGCTCTGCCCTGTACCGCTCAAGTGCTTTGTACCAAAGTTCAGGATATTTCGAAGAATCTAAACCTTTTAAATATGCATCCAGCTCTTGAGTATTCTCGCCTTGCTCATTCCTACATTCGATAAATCTGTCGAGCAGAGTGGTGTATGCGTATTCAAGAACCGTGTCAAAATAAATCATATCCGTAACACGAGCGTCTAATATAGGCTTCAGCTTGCGGAATCCTACGATTTCAAACATTCTGTCGAGGATGAAACGGTTTCGCGGAGGGACAAGAACGTTATTATCAGATGCATTCTTCCACATCAGTCGTATATCAATGCATGGCTGATCGTTATTTATACAGAACGTACAAACAACGGCATATGAGTGGGCGTCACTAATCTGCTCTCTTCTTGTACCTACACCTGCAGGTATTTTATAATGGTCCTCTCCCCACTTCTCAACTATCACGAAGACTCTATTCATCTCCTCAACACTTAAATAAATAACATTACGTTTATCAGAGTTTGCTTGCCTGCAAATCGTTTCAAGTACATAGTTAATGGTACCGGTTTCATGCCTGATCATGCGCAGTGACTTCGTCACGGAGACATCGTACGAGGCGTTGAGAATGCTTCTCAAAGGAAGTTCCATGGTATTCGCACGTCTACTCGGTTCAAGCTCTGAGATGACTATGAGCCACAGGTGGACGGATCGGCTCGACGGGCGGAGTGAGTCACGCTGATGAAACGTGTACGGGTTTGTTCGAACTCGTGTGTTTCGGAGGAGTGAGGTACACGGGTGGCCGGCTCGCTGGGGGGAAGTGAGTCACATCATAAACTGCTGAAGCGTGAACAAACCGAATTTTTCGCTACATGAAGCAATAACGGATTTAATGTTTTATCACTCACCAGACGTTCATTTCCAAAACCTAAACATCTTCACAATCCGGTGCACTATTTGAGAGAAACATATCCCATATTTATCCTTTTTGTTGAACAAGCGATACTCGTCTCTAAAGTCTGTTAAAAGCTCACACAGCCCATTAGCCACAACTTCAATACAAACCTCATGATATATATTAATATAGTGGTAAAAATACTTAAGATTCTCCATGATGACAAGATTTACATTCTCAACCGTAGAGTACGCGTAGTCGGTATGATGTAACATGACATAATATCGCTTGTCATACCACACATCAACAAGACTCACTATCCATAGCCATTGCTTATCTTCTGAACGTGTTGCTTCTTCTACTTCGCGGTATATGTGAGCTTTTATAAAGGTTAGGTCTACAACATACTTCAATACATCGTTTGTACTACGAAATCCTACAATGCCCTGGCCAGAATACCCATAGAGTATTTGAACATCTTGGGCCTTCACACGGCTCAATGTAGCCTTAAAAGTATTAAAGGAAGGGGGAATAGGGAGTTTTTCAGTATCCACCATATCTTGGCACTTTGCCGAATACCACTTCATAAACGTTGAACACGCAATATTAAAGGTAACCATTACTATTTTTCGTCTACGCGCGAGAATACACGTCTGAGCTCAAGGATATGCAGAGGTCAACTGAGCACGCAGGGGTAGAGATATGCTCAGATAGTGGCAGGAGTCACGTGACCGATCTTACAATGGGCGGAGCTTAGCTTTTTACTGTACACACACACACACACACACACACACACACACACACACACACACACACACTCACGCAAAGGAGAAAATGAAACCTTAATTGAAGCAAATATACGTGATAAATAAACATATCGTTAACAATACACATATATATGTAAATACAATGAAGGATTAAGGTAACCAAAGGGCACGGTATCATAGGTACCAGGCATCTGGTCACGCTTCCTATAGGTGTTACCGCATACCTTCGTGCCCCTAAGTTCCTTCACACACCCCAGTTTCTGCGCCCGAAAATTGTGCGTCCCCACAGTCAGTTCGGGTGGCTGGTCTCCCTCATCTTCCAAGCACACTAAATCCTTCAACGAATCAAAGTTAACGACTCGACGGTTCGCATGGTTAAGCGTGGTACCCTTAGCCTTTACGATATACTTCATATCATCCCCTACCCTCAACCGTACCCCATAGGTTTTTGGCCCTGTTGATACAAACGAGTCTGCGTATGCACCATCACCATACTCGTCCTTGATCTCATCAGTTAGCTCTCTGAGAAATTCCCCAATAGCGGGCATGTATTCACCCTCCCTCGCTGTGAATATCACGCTATCTGTGTCAGCGTACAACACCCTCCGTCCAAGAGAGTGCAGTAGACCCCAAAGTTTGATGCGGGCGTACGCCGTTGTGAAGCTGGCTACAGCTATGTTTGTAACCCGTGAGGTATCTGTGGCCAGTTCGGTGATGTACTTTTTTTGTAAGTATTACCTACATTCACGATCTCCATAACCTCTTTATCGGGTGCGTTGGCATAATCCCAGACTTCACTCTAACTTTGTGCCAAATGGATGTTCCCTTTGCCAGTATTCTGTGCAAATTTCCCCCAAAGACTGTTTAGGCACAACTTTGCACTAAAGCGCTTGCCAGGATTCTTAACAATTTGGGATCGGTCAAGCTGTATACCTTCATGGGAACGGTAACGCTGAATATAAGCCGTTTCTTCATCTTCAGTATCAACTCCTCGCGGATATCCTGATGCTTCTACTTTATCCTTCAAAAAGGCGTTTATATATGGTGTGAAAAGGTTGGGGAGCTTCTGAAACCTCCACACCTCATGTATCTTCAATATTCTCTACCCATGGCGAACGGCTAGAGCCAGCTCAGGGCTTGTATATACACATCTGATCTTACGCTGGTGGGTTGTATGGTTACAATCACCGTTGTTCTCCTTAGCACACTTCACGCACAGGGGAAACATGAGCTTCTGATCTATAACGACGGGTAAGATCGGCATCCATAAATCGCGAAGGGGGAGCACGTCTACGAAAGAGAGTCCAAAGTAGCGCTCATTCAAGTTAGCTGAAAACTCCTCGATGGTTGGTATGGTGGGCACCACCATTTTTCTGCGCACCTACGGGGTACGGATTGTTCTTCATCCCGTAGGGGTATGAAGAGCAGAAGTCGTAGTAGTAGAGTTTCACGCCCTCCGTAGGTGGAAAGTATAGCTTGAATGGGTTTGTGCGCCCTTCAAACAAGCTGTCACCGCATTTGAGGGGGTCCGATACTATTGAACGTTTGATGTCCCTTATTTCTTCACGGTACTGGGCTTCTGTTTCCATCTGTGCATCATACTCATGCTCCCACACGATTTTGAGAGAACTGGGAGACTATAAGTTAATCACGGTTACGGGTCCATGCGAGGCTATCGGCGGGGGATCTTCCATAAAGGTTCCCTGTGACAGTACATTCAGCGCGCGGGCATCCATGACACCAGCAGCCGTTAAAGGAATACACAGTCTTCTCACCAGTGGCTGGATCTTTACTTAGCCCGTCAACTCAAAAAACACGACCATTGACCTTAACGGGTACTTCACCCGTGTTGCGGGCATGTTTTATATATACCCCAGTCTGTTGCTGTAGGTGTATGAGCCAGTAAATAGCCTTGTGCCCATAACTGCGGGGGTTGTTTCTGTGAATGATTGCTAAAGTGTCTTTAGGTATGAATTTATTCTTGAACACTGTAAAACATAATGAGGCGATCGTGGTCGCGACTTGCAGTGGATCGCATTTGAAAATGGTTATGTACATCCTTCTAAAGGCTCGAAAGCATACTCTAAGTACACGTACGTCATTCACACAATAACGTTCACATTCATCGGCTATATTGTATGGACTATCTTCATTAAAACTGTTGTAGTAGCGGTCAAACTCTTCAAGCTCACTATCACTCATGTTGGTGTAGTTAAAGTAAAGTTTGGGAGGAAGTAGTCCTACGTAATTCTAAGTTTCGTTAGTGAGGAATGTGTAAGGGAAATACCCTTTGAAACTTCAACGGCTACGCCCATGACCTTGGGCAGCTTTGCTAATTTACAAGGTGTGAACAGCAGGACGTCTTTAAACTGTACATTACCTCTTATCTGCATCTGTATTAGTTTGTTGCCTCTTTTGAAGGGATCACCTGTAAATATCGCAGACGAGTCGTGTTCAAACAGCAACTTATAAAGGAACTGTGTATCAAATTTTGCCCCATTATGGGCAAGAATAATCACAGTCATTTTTTTTTAACTTGTCCGCTAATTTGACAATATAGGATACAAAGAGTTTCACAGGGCTGCCGTGTGCATTCGTTTTAAAAACCTTTGTCCGTTTTCCACATTTGTGGCACTCACCACACTCGATCTCCATGCACTCATCACAGATAGTCTGACTTACGAGTAAATGTTGAATGACCTCTCTGGTTTCAGCGTTCGTGTAAGTTTCTATTTCGTAGTACACGGTTATACAATGGCTATTTTTAGGCTTAGCATCTTTCACATAACATACATGCTTCACTCCATCCGCCTTATATTTTTCTTGACATGTAGAACAGTGAATTTTATTGCATTTATGTTTGAAATTCCCCCAATTATTCATCATGTGAAACATGCTTAGGCTGACCATTAGGGTGACAATAAAAATCGAAAGTTGAAGTTTTTTATTGGCCATTTGTTCAATGCTGCTACTACATGAGAAAACAATGTACTGTAAATATTAGGTCATTCAGATAATATTTAAGGGTGTCTCAAGTGAGGTAAATAATTCTCCTTATAACAAAAATTAATTATTCATTACCTAGTAAAAATAAATTAATATTTTTTTTAATTAATGTAAATATACGTTAGTTTTAGTTCATAAGGTTTAAGTGCAGGCGTACTCCAATCGTAATAAGTAAATAATATATTTACTAAATATATTCCAGGGTGTCTTTCATTCAATTGTAGACCACCCATTAATTCTTGCTTTTCCTCAAGCCATACCCCTTTTTCAATGTACCAGGCTGAGACTTCCTATGATCCTCAACAACCTGCAAGAGATGTTGGCGCTGTTCTTCATTCTTCGTAATCTTTGTATTGAAGGCCTGGATCAAGGCAATTCCCCTCTCTGCCATGTCATTGACGACTTTTAGTCCTTCAACTATAGTCAAACCAGTCTTGAAATCTTCGTCGTCCGGCCAGGTCTCTGGTTCCTTGGACAAGAAACCATCATTAATTTTTAGAAGTTCAAAGAGAAGCTTTGATCCTTTCGAGGCAAAGTCAGAGAGCTGCTTTGTTGAAATGGAAGAAACAGCAGGTATTGGGGCTCGCTTTGGAGGATCTTCAGCAGCTTCTTTTTCGAGGATTGATCGAGCGATATTCTTTTCGTCGTTGCATTGATACCTTTATCAAAGAGTGCGAGACCAATCAAGTACTCGCTGAGGTACCATAAGTGACGACCGAGGACACTAAGGCAGGATGCTGAGATCTTTTCATCGTGGTACTTTGCTAGGTCTCGAAGAAGCTTCAAATCTTTCGCGGGAGCAGATGAAGGACTGCTGGCCGTGAACCACGCGCTGACATATAACTCCAGGGCAAAAAATACAAATCGTTTTAAGCCAGACATTTCACGAGTTGTAAGTCTGAACTGATGGGAAAGCAGCAGGATTTTTAATGAATAAATTACTTTTGCCATCCAACGTGCTCGGTGAAGTGCTCCCAGGTCGCCGAAACCTAAAGTTAGGTAAATTACCTCCAAGGATTGTAATCGACAACTCCAAGAATTCACGGTAATCATCCCTCGGCTGATGTTTTGTCAGATATAGATTCCAGCAAGCGATCAGTTCTTCTCGATTCTCATTCAGACTCGATGGAAGGTCTGACAGGGTTTTGTACTTATTTTGGCAAATTGTATTCCACGTCTCTTTGAAGCGGGAGAATAGGAGGATATCTGGACCAGATGATGGTCCCATGCATTCCACGCCTACATTTGAAAAAATGTGTCAGATTGATGAATTTTAGTGTTGACTTTTAGGATACTCAGATATTACATGTAAGAAATTACATGTAAGGAGCTCTGAATGAAAAAAACGACAATTTCTTAATGATTATTATGATCCTTATTTATTTTTTTACGATTTTTTTTATTCTCCTGCGGGCCCCCAGACACCCTGGCCCCGGGGCACTGGCCCCCCCTGACCCCCCTCTCGACGGCCCTGTATATATATTTATATACTCGTATATATATTATCATAGGAAATCAAATTCAGTTCCAAATTTATATAATTTAAACATCAAACTATGCCAACAATTAATGAAACTTTTCTAGAACAATTTCCAATAATAATATAATCAATGTATCAAAATAAAAAATATTACCTTAGATATCTTAAAAGAATCGGGAGAGAACTTCTAAGCGTTGTTTTCAGTCAGGCAGTCGTATGCAAAATGAACTTGAAGCACCAAAAGCTGATCATCCAAAGATTGATACACATCATATTATTTAACGATTTATTTATGAAAATTTTAATTTAATGAAATAAATTAATCGATTTGCATAATCTATAGTATGAAATAAAGGAAACAATTCTATTAAATTATATAATACACTTGCATTCTCGAAACATTTTTGTTTTTGAAGCGTTGTCGAAACTCGTTCATTCTTGAAATTTCTTCCACGCGACAGTTTCATTCATATGACTCGAGGCACCCCTAAATGCTTTCCGAATTCCATGAGATTTCGTCTACGGTGTTTCCTCAGGGAGTGGCAGCATTGGACAAATGGCCGGCAAATTGTTTTGAATTTCAAATTTTATCCCTATAAGAAGTTGTCACCCTACTGACCATACGTACCGTTTTGAACGGGACAGTACCGTTTTTTTTAAGGGTTCTGTATGGGTTCTGTCACTGAAGAATAATTGTAAGCTCAATATGTTTATGTACTTACTTTTTCATGAATACAGAATATTACATAACCCCCGTCCCGTTTTTGCCATCCCTATGTCCCGTTTTTGTCTCAAGGAAATATGGTCAGCCTAAACATGCCACACTTACAAATCCTCATTTTCCTGCAAGTGCCCATTGATTTATGGAGTTCAAAGCAATTATTATTGAAAAATGTACGCCTACACACATTACATTCCCTCTTCTCGGTTTCAACTACACGACTTTCTCATTTGGGGTTTTTACACTGCTCACATACCATGTAGCAATCCTTACAATGTTTCACCATATCATCAGCAAACTCGAGACAACCCTTACACAAATCATGATGCCTTCAATATTTTATACTTTTATCATAACTGGCGTAGAGAGCCCTTATGTTACGGATGGGGAGATACGATGTTCCTGACAATCCTAAAATAAATAGAGGTCTTGTACGATCTCTAACGCTGTTTTTAAAAACATACACAGTCCTACGACGATCATCCATTCCAAATACGACTATACGTGCATTCATTTCCTGCTCGGCCCTTCTCAGTTCTTCAGGACCCATATCACACTCAAAGTCAAGCTTACAATCTGAAGCCAGTTTACAGGCACGCTGCACAACCGTGGGCAGCCAAATTTTTTGCGTCCAAGTATTTAGCACAGTGAACATATGAGCTAAGATTATTGCTATAAAACCACAACCACGATCGACGTTTAAATGCTTTCTGTAAATAACCGGAGAATTGAAATTAAGAGTATAAGGTGTGGCACTATGACCCGCAACCCGGAATACTCTGTCAATATCTACCATGAAGTTGTCCATGTTGAAGGATGTACCACTTTGAGAGGCTTGCATTATACGGCCCAAGATATATTCTATATCTACAGCCGGCAAACGTCTGAACGGTATTACTACCTAAAAATCGTCCCCCTCATCTGACGCGAACCTGAAGGATAACCTCGTCCGGACTTCACGTTCGTCACAGTTCTGAAGAGCAAACTCCACAATACGTTCAACTACGCGCCGCAGTCCGTTGGTATACAGGGGTCCAGGGTCAACCCTAACCACGTACCGATTTCTAGTCAGGTCAGGGGTGGGTTTAGCAGTGCGCACCAACTCGAATGTCATACCATCCTCCACAGTATGAGAAGCTGCTGTGGACGAAGTACCTGGAACTGAACAATGGGGCATACTTGAGGAAGGTACTATTGTGGGGGTTGTGTCGTAAGACGTAGAGGGTTGGAGCTCTATTACTGGGTTTCTAACAACCGGAGCAATCCTGGCACGCTTTATACCTGACGTGGAGGGCTCTTTATCATGCTTCCGCTTTGAACTGTCGCATGCTACAGGTGTCGCTGTTGAGGATTCGTCAGCGGGGAAGGGTTCTCTAGCTGCACGGTCATCGGGTTCGTCTGTGATATCGATGATGGGGTGCTGTACATCGTCGTCATTCACTGTTCTGTGGAAGAAGAAAAGAAAATATAAGGAACAGCAGTCAAAATTTGTAATATTTTGTAAATTACCCACTTAGGGGTGTGACGTGTTAGAGATGGAATCTGTAAAAAAATTCAGGTTCACAAACCCCTCGACATGTATTATATCCCTACAGGATGTGGAAAAACTGTATTTATGCTCTATTTGTGCATAAAGTAATATTGTGCTATTCGACATATCAGTCAGTGTTCAACGAGTACCAAGATGAAATTTTGTTCCACGAGGTTGTATATGACGTTAATTCGTTAAAAGGTAATGAGCATACAGTTATTGTAATTGACGATCTCATGTTCGAAATAGATAAAACGTTTGCCAGACATTTACAGTGTTCTCACACCATGTTAACATAAGCGTATTCTTCATCAACCAGAATCTATTTTTCAAAAATAGATACATGCGCGATGTGTCGCTATATACACAATATCTAGTCTTATTCGCACAACGTAGAGATGTGTCACAAATTAAGGTATTAGCCAATCAAATGTTCCCGAATCAACGTAAGGAGTTTTTTGAGGTTTATAAAGAACCCACAAGTCAGCGTTATGGATATTTGCTTTGTGACCTTCACCCGCGAAACACGTTTAGGGTGCTTCTAAGAACGAATATATTCCCAAACGAACCTGAAACGGTGTATATTCCAGAATGACAAATAGGCTGAAGAAATATCGTGAATTAATAAAAATCTATCAATGATTGCCCCGGGCACTGCAACAGATGTTTGTTAAAAATATCGACTCCGACTTTTTAAAATGCATCTGTGAAATCTGTCTTAATGTTATAAAATGTAATGTGCCAATGAAACCCTCAGAAGGCTCGCTTACGTCGTTACAAGAACATAATACGAGCGCTCGCTCATAAAAGTCAAACTGTGGGTAAGAAAAAGCGAATTATTGTACAAAGAGGAGGATCATTCCTACCCATCTTATTTTCAGTTTTGGGTCCTTTACTGACTAGATTAATATAATGAAGAAGGTGGTTGTGATTCCGCACGAGGTGTATGCTTCATTGCAAAGTTCAAAGATTCCAGACACGGCTCTAGAACCCCGTAAAAGTAGGCTTAAAAGAATGGAAAGCGAGTTGCTAGCCCTATTAAACAGTGAAAAGTCACCTGATGAGAAAAGGATCTTGTACCAAGAGGCTTTGCAGAAATTTCTTCATGAGTACGAAGATTATAAGAATCCGACAGAGCTCCCCGTGGTTATTAGGCACAGCGCGAGTGACGCTGAGATAGCGAAACAACGAACACAACACATCGAACATGTGTTAAAAAACAGTCTCCCACATACATTGAGGAATAAAGGCTTAAGTCTTTATAATCTATTGAGTGAGGACCCCATCATACAGTGGGCCGATACAGGCGAGGTCATTGTTGAAGGAACAAGGGTACAAGGATCCAACATCGTTGATATTGTTCATGATCTGGTGAGAAAGTGGGACAGGCCCTCACCAGCAGGATGGAAGCATGTTAAAGCAAGACTACAACAAATAAATGTCCCCAAAACATTGATAGGTAATCTGAATAGGTTAAAAGACCTGGATCAAGTCTCGCATGTATCACAACTGAGTACGCCATCGCTCCCAGCAGCAGCGTCTCTGAAGAAGAGAAGAGAACAAACAGCCAACCTTATCCACGTTTCTCTAAAATACGCAAATGGCTAACATATTAAGTAAGCGCTATTATGACATTTCTAACCCCGCCTCCTATGGTGGCGTTAATAGACTGAACAGAGGTATTTACAGAGTAGGGAAAACAGATGTTGAGCTGTTTTTGCGGGAGCAGGATGCTTATACACTTCATAAACCGGTGAGAAAAAGGTTTAAAACGGCGAAGAGAACAGCGGATTCGATTGACTCTATTTGACAAGCGGATTTAACAGACATGCAAAGATATTCAGTGTATAATGACAAATACCACTACATCCTATTCATAATAGATGTATTCTCTATATATCTGTGGCTAATCCACTGAAAAATAAATTGCCTGAAACAGTTGTTGAAGCGACCAAAACGTTGGTGTTAAAAGAAGAAAGGGTTTCTGGCTATTTTTGTACAGATCTGGGGAAAGAATTTATAGGTCGCGCTTTTCAGAACATGCTGACAGAGTTTAATATCAATTACTACACTAGCAGTTCTATACATAAGGCCTCTTTAGCTGAAAGAATTCAACGTACCGTAAAGGAACGAATGCATCGCTATTTTACAAATGAAAACACATACAGATATATAAACGTTCTCGGGTCATTGGCATCATCGTACAACCGTTCATACCACCGTACCATTGGCACAACACTAACGAAGTTTTAGAAAGAGATACGCTGCCAGATGTGAGAAGAGATGGAGCACAGCCACCGCACCCTACACATTTCAAAATCAATGATTATGTAAGGCTATCGCGTCCCGGAAATAAATTCGCGAAGGGATTTGAGCAAGGATGGACACACGAGATTTTTTAAATTAGTGCTATGAGACCTAAAGGTGAGATAATGATGTATTACGTTGAAGATTTGAATGGGGAAGAGATCGCTGGAGGCTTTTACCGCGAGGAGTTGCAGAAAGTGACATTTAATTTAGGAAAAAGTGTGTTTAAAATTGAAAAATTTTAGGCAGCAAAGGTTCAGGAAAGAGAAAAATGTACCTGGTGAAATGGCTGGGTTACCCAGAAAGCTTCAACACCTATATAAAAGCTGCTGCAATAATGAAGCTTAAATAGTATGCAACATGGCCCTAGCCACTTCTATGTCACACTCCCTCCTCTCTTCTCTGTCTGTACATCCTAACAACACCCTGCCAACTTTGTGACAGAACTCCACGGACCCATTGAATTGGAGCGTGATTCGTATGAGGTGGGTTTATGTGAACTCCAGTTAGTCTCCAAATTTTTAACTCTTGAAAATGAGCAAATCATATTTCTGATCCTTAGAAGAATCGATGAGTGCGAAAAATTAGGCATAACCTTAGACAATACTATGCGATCAGTCCTGTTCGGTGAGGAACAGTACTATAGCACAAATGTTTCGCTAGGAATCGGCCATTATGATACAGCCATGGACATTGTGACGGGGTTAAACAAGAGTCTTGAAAAGTCGTACCTGACAAACGATTTACTTTTTGAAGTCGTAAACATAGACACGCCTGCATGCACATTGAAGTTAAAATCAACGCTTAGTAGAAATATTAAAGATAAAGAGCTGTTCACAATTGTGGCTGAGGGCCGATATAGCGCAGCTCTCCAAAGAGATACCTTTCACGAGGCACAGCATGACTTGTCCAGCTTAATGTATCAATTGAAGATGGAGAAATTGGGTGAAAGCTCTCCACCTCCAGACATGTGCTATATTTACAGCAATATCGTAGAGCACCAATTTGTTGGGGACACCCAGGCGCGCCTGCTGCGCATTGCACACATCCCCAACCATAGAGGGAAAAGTTTGAGCATTACATATGACAAGCCCCATTATGTGAATGTTGCGACTAATCTATTAACCAACATCTCGATATATATAAGAACGATTGAGGGAAAAAATTTCCCATTCGGTGATGGGAGCTTAACAGTGAAACTACACTTTCGCCGTTTATAATGACCCGAAGGCCATTCACAGTCTATCGAGGAGTGAGATACCAGCGTGGGAGTGGGCTTGGATCCATTTTTTCATCCATACTACGCACCGCTGTCCCACTGTTGAAGAGGGGTGCCAGGTACCTAGGGAGGAAGGCGTTACAAACAGGTTTTAACGCGGCAGAAGACATAATGGGTGGAACTAAGCCTAAAGAAGCTCTAAAAAAATTTTAAAACGTACACGGGACGAAATCATCAAAGATGCAAAGAGAAAAATGCGTGGTGGTGAAAGAAGAGATCTGCCAGGAAGAAGGGGTTACCATCACGTGGCGCTAAACGTAAAAGGAAATAAAAAAGAAGTGCTCTAAGCGTATGAAACCTATGGCTGATCATTTTTTAACTGATATAAGCTGAGGACACTACTCTCACGAATCATAGGCTGATTACTAGTTGTCGAGAGAGGTGGCACTATTTCTGACTCGTCATGGCGCGTTTCATCCATCCGTGTAGTTCACAATGCTGTAAATCGGAACTGTCCCTCTTTGATATGCCCCCACTCAGGTCTCTATTGAGCATAGCGACTTTATTACAATTAACCCATTAAACACAATTAGTTCGCCGAGTGCCCCTATAGAATTCGTGATACCCAGCTCAGGCCCTTACTTTTTTGACCCGAGCTGCATGCACATGTACGCTAAACTGCGTATAGCCCATTCTGATGGAACGGACTGCGATGATAGTTACTCTGCATACCCTGAAACCAACTTTTTACACTCATATTCAGCCAGTGTGAGGTGTATTTAAATCAGGTTAACATCTCGGCAGGAACGGGTATTATCACCTACGAGCCTATCTGGAAAATGTCCTCAACTTTTCAAAAGAAGCGAAGGACACCTTTTTAACCGCCGAGGGATATTACCATACTAAAGATGAAAATGGTATAAAGGATAAATTTAAAAATTCTAAAAAAAAGATATGAATGTTTTGGACGTCTTCATACAGATTTCACATTCCAGGAGAAACTGCTTATGAACGGGTGGATATGAAGTTGAAGCTTACCCACGATTCCTGAGATCTGCATAAATCTGGGGTCTGATCAAGAAGAGGGCGCGAAACCCGTTGTGATTCACATAAGAGGCGTATTTGCGTATACGCCGAGTGAAATTAAGTTCGCCAAAACAAATAGAATTGAGAAAGACTTAATACACGCCACAGTAAAATACCCAATTAACAGGGTACAGATCAAACTATACACGGTGCCCGGGTTGGCCTCGAAGCAACTAGAAAACGTGGCCCTTGGAGTTCTACCTAAAAGGATATTAATTGGAATGCAGGACCACGCCTCGACGAATGGAAAATATAAAAAGAGTGCCTTTAAATTCGAGAATTTCGGCCTTAAAAATATAACTCTATACGTAAATGGCATCGCTTTGGGAAGGACTATGACTGTTGATTACTCATCAGACGCTGTGTTCCCGCTCTGCGCGAGAGCTTATAGTAATCTGGCTCATAATACAGGTGCATGTGACGAGCTTGGGTTTGGTGTAACGCAGAAAGAATTTGTCGAAGAATTTAACATTTATTCATTTGATATTACGCCTAACTTGTCTGCTAGTGTAAATACGCACTTAAGTCCACAACAGAGTGGAAACAGACACTAATGGAAGTTGTTCGTTTCAGGAATGTGGTCACAGACTTTTAAAATGGGCGCGAATACACACCAGAGAGTAATGAAAAGTGACCGTTTCACACGCTCAAAATTTATCGGCGTGTTTGCGAAGAATGAAATATTGAAGTTGCCAACTACGAGAAACTGGTACGGGATTATCGTTAACACCGACATTGTGGGGGGTGAGGGGATTCATTGGTTTGCAATCTATTTTAAAAATAGGGAAAGAATGTACTCTTTTGACTCACTAGGCGCTCAGCCCTGGAATGATTCTCTGGTTGTGCAGTTTATTGAACAGATACATGTGTCTGAGATTGTATGGAACCCGTATCGCTTTCAAGGATATTATAGCAACACGTGCGGGATGTACGCCCTCTCATTTCTCATGCACATGTCACGTGGGAATGGATTTATAAATTTTTAAAAATTATTCGATTTGTGCAACACTGAAATGAATGATAAAAAGGTATGCAGACAGATAAAAAAATAGGTTCCCATATGATAGCACCCGCTGTATTGTGTAAAGGTGTATATCTATATTCTGTAAAGGCCTATTTGTAGCCATTAAGACTTATTTAGTGGACGCTCTTTCCGATTTATACATGTTTCCTACCATTTAATAAATTAAATGAAAATACAATGTGTTTTGTTATTAACCCCAAAAAATACTTACATTAGGATCTCGGTGACCTGGCATTCGTTGGACTGGATATGAGCCAATACCACGACCTCTGTGTTCAGATCGCCGGTTTAGTTGTGGGGTAAAGCATCCATATCATTTATTCCCCTTTCATCAAAACGAAAAGTAGCTATAACACGTTCAAGTTCCGCATCGGTCCTCTAAAGTTAAGTAAAAATAAAGCTTAATTAAAGAGCTACAATAAGAGAAAATGCCACGAATTTTAAAAATTATAATAAAAAAGCAGATATCCTGGCAGTTTTCAAAAGTATGAGTGCTAAGACAACGTCTGCCGACGCAGGGTCTCGAACTCGGGCCCACAGACAATTCTTAAAAGTTTTTAATATTTCTAAATCCTACTGCGGTGCTGTCTTTAAATCATCGAGAAAGGTTATCACGAAAAAAGTCTAGATGTGAATGTAGATAGTGTAATTTTAGAGACTTACGGCACCCCATTTTGCCATAGCACTTAATCAAGTTTGACACTAGGTCCTTATAGTTTGGTGCTTTATGGTTGCCTAAAAACCCACGAACCACATCTCGGAAAGCACACCAAGCCTCTTTTTCGATCGGAGTCATCTTGGCTTCAAGGTTCTTTGAATTCAACAGTGCCTTGACTTGTGGTCCTACAAAGATGCCAGCCTTGACTTTTGCCTCAGAGAGTTTAGGGGACATGACCCGAATCTGTTGGAAAACTTCCCCTCCAAAATCTAACGGAGTTACAAACTGCTTAATTAGCGGAATGGGACGTTCTGCCGCCGACGTTTTGGCGCCGACGTTTTGGCGCAGCCGTTTGGGCGCCACCGTTTGGGCGTCGTTTGACGATTGGTTAGGTTAAGTCGTGATATTTTTGTTAAAACTAACGAAAATATCACGACTTAACCTAACCAATCGTCAAGGGCGTACAGTTGACCTAACCGGGCAGTGACGATTGGTTAGGTTAAGTTGTGATATTTTTGTTAGTTTTAACGAAAATATCATGACTGAACCCAACCAATCGTCAATGGGGCAGATAACGGAAAAGTACTCATATTATATATACACCTTATATACACTGACTCTTTTGCTCGCACCGCCAAAAAAGTAACGAAGGGTCGCGCTTGCTACATTTATCAAACACATATAAATATCCATTATGTGAAAACTTCTGTTTCCCTTTCTTACTTGATATATTTTCAGACATTTATGCTATTAAGGGCAACGACACAACTTATCTGAAAAGACAGACAGCACTTCAGGTTAATAACCAAGTATTACTACTTAATACTTAATACTAATTAACGGCAGCGCAAAACCGGCTCCGCGCCAAAACGGCGGCGCCCAAACGGTGGCGCCCAAACGGCGGCGCCAAAACGTCCAGCGCCAAAATGTCGGCGCCAAGACGTCCTAGATGGCTTAATTTGACCCAACTTAATATGGAGAGGTGGTAGCAGAACTATGTCAGGCTTCACAAGAGGTTCCCTGAGTACATTGTACTTTCCTGGTTGCAGTCCTTCACGTGGAGGCCACTCAACTGTTTTATAGTGCTCAGTTGAAGCCCTGCTATCCCACAGGCAAAGAAAACATTTAATATTTAGTAAACCCTCCTTGTAAACCTAACAGGAAACCAATCATTTTGAAATCACCACACACGTCCCAGTTATATTGTTCATACCTCATTTGAGTGAGCAGTTGCTTGACATTTTCATAGTCCTCTTTCATTTGAACAGAATGTGCAACTGGGATATTTGTTCCCATTGTGGAGAAGAACAGCTTTTAAACTCCCGAGTTGAACTGTCAATAACAGGCGCCACTCTGAGGGTATATGTGTTAACCCAATAGCTGTGAATAGACCATTAACCTCGCTGCAATAACAGAGATAGCCATTGACATCGTAGAACCTTGCAAACTCTTCATGCCGCTTTCGGTATACAGTGCTCTTGCAGTCTTCTCCAAGCAAATTCCACTCTTTGAGTCTGGAGGTCAGAAGCTCAGACCCTGATTTCGTCAGACCCAAATCTCTAATTAAGTCGTCCAATTCCCTTTGATTTGGAAAGTGAGAGTTTGTACTGAAAGTTACTGTATATTCTTCATCATGACTGTCCTCACCAGCCGACATCTCAGATGAGCTAGCTGCATCCTCATTTTCAACCTGCAAAGCAAAGAAACAAAATATAGGCATAGCTATATATATAGAAGAGCATCAGCACTAAGAAAAATCGACACATAATGACCCACAGTCTGTAAATACAGAAGGTAAAGTAATGGATAGATACCTGTTCTGGTGGACGTGGTATTGGAAGACCTTCGCCATGTGGTATGGACGACGCTATGCTTGGATACTGAAGAGTCTGCCTTCCTTTAACTTTCCTGTACTTAGAAACATCTACCATACAGTAGTAGCAATCGTCGTGGTGGCTCTTTGGTTCTCTCCATATTCTGGGTACCGCAAAGGGCATTGCCTTGCGTACTCCCCGCAGCCACCCTTCAAGTGTGGAACGGCAGCTTCCACAGATTACATGGGGTGCCCAGGGCTTATCTTGGTCGCCCATAGGCATACCAAAATAGAGCCGATACACGATCCAGAACTTGGTGCCTTTCACAGTCTTGTGCGATACTTGCTTGGGGCCTATGTAATACCCACAAACGTAGCAGAATATATCCGGCGAGTGTTTACAAGCTCTAGTTGCCATTCTCTTTACGAAACTGTACTACATTAATCATAACCTGCAGATATAGAGAGAAGAGTTGTTAAATCTGCAACAGATTCCAGATTCCAGAAAATAGATGTATTCCCAACACTGAAATAATGTTCGCAATAAAAAAGGATCGATAACACTCAAATCGTCAGCACAGAGAAGAACAGAAACACAGTACCTCAGTGCTGGTAACCATCAGACAAACAACCTGCTTTCTTTGTGTGCTCACACTTACTGACTTCTCATTCTCTGCGCTCTTCTTTATATAGCACAGTGGAAGTTTCGGGCAATTTCTAGAGCAAGAAACTGTCAACGAACATCCGGATTGTTCTCAACAATTCCTGATTATTCTGATATTGCTGCGCCCATAACATTATACTGGTAAAACATGAAAAATGGATTATCTCTGAAACCATTGATGATACACACAAACCAAGGCCCGATTTGGACTCAGCGTCCACAAATGCATATAAAAACAAAAAATTCCATATAAACAGAATCAGTGTTACACAGTGTAATTCAAAATATTTTTCAAAACGCAATTATTGTAGCCTTTTATAAGTTAACGCCGATTGAAACGTTATATATAGGCCGAGAATAAACACAAACTAGTTTTCAAAACGCATTTATTATGGCACTTATAAGTTAACACTGAATGAACCGCACAATATAATCAAAAAATTAACTACTTACACTTTAATATCGTCTTCATTGAACGGTTCCTGCATTTCGTCACAATTTTCTGAAACATCTTGCGTAGATAAAAGTTCATTCCGATCTGCAGCGTTGAAAATTAGGCGCATTGCCTCAGCATAGAAATCTTTATCTTCAAACAATTCGGGAGAATTGTAGGGTGATAAGTGACTCATAGTGTATATTTGAAAAGCACTAACCGAAAAAACATACGAACTGAGGCTCCGAGATGAACTGACCCTTTTTATAAAGGGGGCTTGTGACCAACCCACAATACACGATTCGCGAGCTTCCTATTGGCTACCAGTGAATTTTGGGCTGAACTTAACGCTTAAGTCTGCATAGCGGCCAAACAGAGGTCCTGGGCTCCGCCCACAGGGCTGTGATTGGTTGTTCCGTGAAATCTGGGGCGTGTCAGATATGTCCATTCGTGGAGAGACGAGAAACGCTTTGTTTTTTGATCTTGTATTCGACCGAGAGAGAGAGAGAGAGAGAGAGAGAGAGAGAGAGAGGGAGAAGGAGAGATAGAGAGGTAGATGAGGATGGTTTGTGAATCGGTTTATGGTGCCCTATCTTGAAATATAAAACTAGAAGGTAATTTCAGAATCAATTACCCATGACGAAAAAACCATCAGTGCGCAAAGCTCGCCACAGTAAAAGTTTATTGTATCGCAGAATTCTTATACGATACAATAAATAAATTTAAAAATAACATGCGTGCTGGTTGCGGATCATTAGCCCAAAGTTTACGATCTCGAGTAGGTCGCTGACTAATATAATTGTGTATATATATAGCGAGAGAGAGAGAGCGAGAGATTTGTACATATATAGGATCACCTTTGCTTTCGGTACAATAAATAAATTTTAAAAATAACAAAGATGTGTGATGTATCGCTTCATTAAACACCAAAGTTTATGATGCTGAGAGAAAGGAAATAAGATTCGATCGAGGTGTTGTTTATTATCGAGATTTTAAATCCAATGTTATCTTTCGGTTCCTGGCGACGCTAAAACTCACTGTAAAACAGGTGTTTAAAATTTTATTTTTAAAGGGTAAGCTTTCATAGACGTATATATATATATATACACACACACACACACACACATTAACATCACCTTATTAATTCCCGTATGAAGAGAATTAATACAGCTTACCATTCCGCAATTTTCAGAACTTCATTTTCAGAACTTTATTTAATGTACTAACATGCTGTTGATTATACGTTTCGTATATTATATTTTATTATACATATATTCCCCGTTCGTATTTCTTATGCCATTATTGTTTTTTATTTAATTTTTTGTTCATATATATATACCCCATGTGAAATCCAGTTTGCCACCAAGTTTTTAACTCTTCTTGTACTAATTAGTAATTTCTGTAGTAAATGATAAATTTTATTTTTCACAAGGTGATTCTGTTATTCCCGGTAAATCGTCTTATTCCGCTCCCTGTATATTCAGAAATCAGGCATAAATGTACGATAAATCCTAGAGACTTGTTTATTTATGTAATAAATGGAATTATTGTGAGTTGAAGAAATTTGACGTGATTGCTAATTATAAATTTTGCGCACGCTTGTACTAATTTTTTATAGTTTTCAGAATTTGTTAGATGAACTTTTTTCCGGAACTGTACATATATAGGCTTTCTTTGGTTAACCCTTCGATTGCTTCCGCCCGAGTTGTTCATTCTGACGACTGTCAATCTTTTCACCCCACCCTAGACCTACTTTTTAACTGGTATATATATATATATATATATATATATATATATATATATATATATATATATATAAGAGCGCGCGGGAGGTAGAGAGCGAGAGGGAAGGAGAGAGAGAGAGGGAGGGAGAGATCGAGAGGGAGAGAGGAGAGAGAAAGAGAGAGAAAGAGAGACTGGTTACCCATTTATCTACCATTCGTGAAAGGATGTTTACACTCCACCTTAGACCTACAGTTTAACACGGATCATTAGGTTACCCTGGCTACCAACCGTGGAAGGACGCGCCGCCATCGGGTCTCGAACCCTACGTGTATAATCGTGTGTGCGTAATATTTTTTGGGCGTATAGACGTACGTGCCAAAACGAAGTATCCACTGTGCCAACTGGCTGATAGTGCCTGGAGGCACTGGCTGATTAAGCCGACTGGCTGATTAGTGACCTATAAAATAACGTCCGCTCGGCTGAAGTCTTAATATGCGCTTGGCTCCTGTTAAGCGAACACCTCTTTTCCTCTCTCTCCTTCTCTCTTTCTCTTGGGGGATAACTCCGCCTCCAAGTTGCATAACCCCTCTTGCAACAAGGGTTGCATAACACCAAATCCACAAGTCAGAGATCTTAGAGTAATAATGTCGTCGGATCCAGAATTCAGAGAACAATATAAAATCAAAATCACAACGGCTAGAAAAATAATGGGAATCATCTGGAGGAGCTTCCGCAGCAGAAAAGCAAACATCATGCTCAAATTATGGAAGAGTCTAGTCTTACCAATAATTGAGTATTGCTCAGTACTCACAAGCCCACACAAAACACGAGACATTGCGAATATTGAAGCTATACAAAGGACATTTACGTCTAAGATAGAGGGAACAGAAGGTGAAGACTACTGGTCTCGACTACAATCCCTGGAACTCCACTCTCTCGAAAGAAGGCGCGAGCGGTACACAATAATATACATATGGAAAATACTTGAGGGCTCTGTCCCTAACCTTAGAAATGAAATAGAAACAAACTGGAATGAGAGAAGAGGCAGATTTTGTACGGTCCCAGCTGCTGTGGGACAAGGGTCCATGAAAACGAGGATGGAAAATACCCTCAGAATACGAGGCCCAAAGCTTTTCAATGTCCTTCGAAAAGAAGTGAGGAATCTCCAGCACACCAACCTGAATAACTTCAAGAACCAGCTGAACAGATTCCTGTGCAAAGTCTCTGACCAGCCATGCGTGGGTGGATACGACGGCAGGACGAGATCAGACAGCAATTCCTTCCTTCACCAAATCCTGCAAATGAAGCGGGATGCTGCAGAGGGGTCGGCCGCGGGTCGATCCTGAACCGTCGTTCAAACTCAACAAAAAAGTTTGTAAGTTAAGCTAACAGCATCATAGGATCAAATCGGCGCGTCACATACAAGGAGCTATCACTGGAGCTAGGAATTAGTGAAGGAAGTGTGAATACGATAATTCAGCAACTGGGATACTCAAAAGTGTGTTCACGGTTTGTTCCTCGCCAACTGACTGAAGATCACAAAGCCCAAAGAAAAGAAATTGCTTCTGAGTCGTTGGTTCGATACGAGACAGAAAGGGATGACTTCCTTTCACGAATTGTGACTGGGGATGAGACTTGCTTACACCACTTTGAACCTGAAACAAAACGCCAATCCATGGAGTGGCATCACGCAGACTCGCCACGCAAGAAAAAATTTAAAATGGCTCCCTTTGCAGGAAGTGTTATGGCCATAGGCATATGAGGCGGAGGGACTGGGGGGTGGCAGTCCCCCTTAGGACTCTGGAGTTGAGCATTTTCAGGGTAAATACTGAAATTTTCAGGGCAGATTTGCTTGTCATTTAGAAATGTTGTAGCAAAATTTTATCTAATTTTTGTAAATTGTAATGGTTTTTATATAAAAAATGCTTTAATATATGTTACTCATACTCTAACCTTTCTATTATTTTATGCTACACATAGTGCTTATGCAGAAATCAGGGCACCCTGAAAATTTTTAGGGCAAATTCCTCTCACCCCCAGTAAAGTGCCATCCCATACGCATATGGTTATGGCCACCATCTTCTTGGACATGAAAGGGGTGATTCTGGTGGACATTATGAAGAAAGTACAAACAATCAACTCAGAGGCATATATTGCTACCCTACAGAGACTCCAGAGACGTATAAAGCGAGTTCGACCAGAGAGAAAACTGGAAGACGTCCTTCTTTTGCACGATAACGTAAGACCACACAGCAGTTTGCATCACAAAAATGCGCTTCACTGTGTTACCCCATCCTCCATACAGCCCGGATCTGGCACCTTCAGACTTCCATTTGTTTGGGCCAATGAAGGAAGGATGCTATTCGTGGAAGAAAGTTTCAGAGTGACGATGAGGTTGTTGAGGAGGTGAAGAGGTGGCTCCAGCGGAACCCAGTGGACTTTTACTAGCAAGGAATAAAGGCCCTTGTTTCGCGGTGGAAGAAAGCCGTAGAAATGGATGTGGAAAAATAAAAGGATGTGGAAAAATAAAAACTTGTAAAAAAGGTATGTTACTACTTGTGTACAAAAATTTCTGGAATTTACAAGGAAACTTGGAAAGAAAAAAAAGGTGGGGCAAACTATATTGAGTGACCCTCGTATATCGATATATATATATATATATATATATATATATATATATATATATGTGTATATATACATATATATATATATATAGAGAGAGAGAGAGAGAGAGAGAGAGAGAGAGAGAGAGAGAGAGAGAGAGAGAGAGAGAGAGAGCTTTCAAATGTTCCGTACGATGATTCCTCGTTTCGCGAAGGTCAAGCTTGTATATATAACAGAAACTAACGTGAATAATAGTATTATTTTTTATTCAACATTTTTTGGAATTTAAATACTTAGCATTGTTGTGTAACCAACATTTTCATTACCTACTGTTTTGTTCACTATAATGGCGTTGTAATATGTATGATTTATACGTGTGTAATGGTATTATTCTATATTAAACCTTATTTCTCTAAATGAAATCATTGGTATTATGTGTAACTAATATTTTCATTACCTTCTGTTTTGTTCACTAAGGGCGTTGTAATATGTATTATGCGTATATGAAGGTATTATTCTGGGGTAAACGTTTTTTGAAAGCAAATTTATAAATGCCTTTTTTCACTTTTTGTACTGCCTATTTTGAGTGTTTATTTTGCCTATTTGCCTGCCTTTTTTAAGGGGTTTAAGTGCCTAAACATCCGGGCTCTAATTATAACATTATCTGATTGATGGGTGTCTGTAAGTTTCATACGTCACTGCTTAGAATATCTTCCAATTGGCAAATGGACGACAGCTGAATGAATACTACTGGTATGGCATTGTTATATCCGGAGCAAATGCTATTTCTAGATCAGTAACACTGATATAGTAATAAACAGTCACCGAGAGAAATATTATTTAGAAACGAAAAATGTTTTCTATTGAGGCAGCATCATAAATGCATATAATTTTTTTGCATTAATAAGTTCCATGTTACAACTTAAGTGTTGAACCACTGCAGCTATGACTCTTGGTGGTCTCTCACCTCAAAGGAGAGAATTACAAAAATAAAACTATTACAGTGATTCAGATCAATAAACATGGAGCCATTTAAACGATGATATTTGACAATTTTGCAAAGGTGTTACACATTCATAATTACCATTGTACTTGAGAGATATTTTATACATGAACACAACAAATTTAATATCTTGTCCCGCCACCGTTGTTGTCTATGACTTCCAGCAGTCACTGTAGTACAAAAGCAACATGATTATATACCAGCTGTTGATTCCTCCTCAGCACCTCCCACCCACTAAATGTGTGTTGGAAAAGCTGGTCCGTTGTTCGTCCCTCCGCTGGTTCCCACACATTTACAATATTGGCCCATATATTCTCGATGGGATTCGTATCACAACCCTTACTTGGCCAATCCAGAAGGTTGATATTTCTTTGCTCAGAGAACCAGCGTGTGACGATCCGTACTGTGTGAATTGGGAATCTGTCTTACATAAAAGTAATTTGTTCAGGAAGTGGCAGAGCATATGCACGCACAGAAGGAAGCATAACCTCTTCGAAAATTTCTATGTAATGGTTTGCAGTAAACCCCCTTTCTCTTTTGGTGAGCTCTCCTACACATACAGATGAATCCACCTCCTCATGTTACAGGTGACATGACCGCTAGGTGCTTCCTCATAGATGTGCTCTTGAGTATATCGAGTACTCTTCATTCTCCCACATTGAAGACGGCCATGGGATGTGGAGGGAAAGGTCTTTTCGTCGGTAAATATCACTCCGTTCCAAAAGTCAAGTTCTTTGTCAACATGTTGCTGAGCAAATGGAAGTCTATTTTCTCGATGTTGCTGATTTAACTTCTCCTTGATAGCCGGGTTTCGATGGTGTAACCCAGCTTCATGTAGCCAACGCCTTAATGTCATTGCCGTAATATCAAGCTACAATTGTTCCCATATGGCAACAGCATTGGTAAAGGGATGGGCTTCGGCAACATCGCAGTTCCTCCGATCATCCGCAGCAGTTGTCAGTCGAGGTTTCCCCGTTCTGAGGGGATCTCGTAGATCCCCTTCCTCTTGCCACCTCTTCAACCACATATAAACAGTGTTATTAGGAATTTCAAGTTCTCTTGCAATTTGAATTGGAGACAGCCCGCTCTTCTTCATGCCGATGATTCTTTCTCTTTCAGCAATTTTCTGGTGATGATAATCCATTCTGTAGAGTAGTTGCTTCGATGAGATTCAGGAATAGTGTGAACGTATTCTCAGTCACAATACCTGTTAACACTTCTGTCATGACAACATGTGGTGTCAAGTGATATGTTAAAAGTCAGGTGGAATTGTTGGAATGCGGAAACAGTTTGGAAAATGGCCATTAAGCTGCTACACCAACGGTTCCCAAACTTTTCTGTGATTACCTCTTGAATAATTACTCAAATTTTATAAACATAATATTCGTATATTTCTATATATACAGTGCCTTATGTATAAGTTTTAATGAAAATATCACGACTTAACCAGTTAGGTCAACTGTAGTCTCTTGACGATTGGTTAGGTTAAGTCGTGATGTTTTCGTTAAAACTAACGAAAATATCACAACTTTACCTTACCAATTTTCAAGGGCATACAGTTGACATAACCGGGCATTCAATTAACCTAACCTTTAAATTTTTTGTTTTAATGTAATTGAATTTGTTGGGTTGGGGTACCCAACTGCAAGAGAGCCAATAGTTCTAACAGCCCTATTCAAGTGCGCAATGGAGCCACATTGAGACAACCTAAGACTTGTCTACCAGTATTAACAAACAATAAGTTTTCTGTTTTAGGTATACTGTAGAAGACGCTGATGAACCTGAGTAGTATAACCGCAAAATGTGAGACAGAAATGGTTCGATTTGAAAATTTCCCCCCCTCATCGTCCTTCATGGCGGTCCTCCACCGTCCTTCATGACGGTCCCTCCTTTATGAGGTGTCTTTCATGTTTCTTAAAAAAAAAGAAAGAAAAAAAAAAGAAAGAAAAAAAGAAAAAAAAGAAAAAAAAAAAAAAAGAAAGGATTCGTCTTCACTTTTCTTCAAAAAAAATTTAAGAAAGGATTCATCCTCGCCTTCCTCCTTGGAAAAAATTCTTTCATAATCTTTCATGAGACAAACAAAAACAAACATGCAAAAGCATACATACATTCGAGTACTTTCTGTTCCGGCGTGTTAGCGGTCTCCTCTAGTTTCAGCTGCAGGGGAGTACAAACATTCTGACAATAACAACATAAAATAAATATCTGAAAAAGGTTTAATAGATCTAAAGAGAATATCCACCAACCATAAAGCATATAATCATATTCGAACACAACATCTCATTCCGTATTTATATGTTAACAAATTGCATACATCATAAATTAGAATCTCAGACTAAACATGTTTTAAATAAAAAACAATTTCTTTCATTAATATTTGTATTATATAATGTTAGTAAAAAAAATTAAATAAATTGAAATAGAACATTTTACTTTCAATTATAGGGGTAACTTTTGCTTTTCCTAATTAAAATTTGTTTATTCTACACTAATATGAAATGAAGCGAAGTGAAATGAATTGAAAAGGCTTATTACCAGACTATAGTTTGGGCGGGTATCGTCCATGGCAAGTTGATTGGGCCGTACCTGCTGCCTGCCCGACTCGACGGGCGGGTTTATCGGATATTTCTTGAAGAAACGTTGCCGGAACTGCTGGAAGATGTTCCCGTGGCTATTCGTAGACGAATGTGGTTTCAACACGACGGGGCCCCAGCACACTCCAGCAACGATGTGCGGGATTATCTGAACGCCACTTTTGGGGACCGATGGATAGGCCGGGGTGGGCCCGTAGCCTGGCCACCGAGATCGCCCGATTTAACATGCCTCGATTTCTTCCCGTGGGGACACATGAAGAACCTCGTGTACGAGACTCCCATTTACTCAGAAGAAGACCTCGTAGCAAGAATCGCTGTCGCCGCTGGAACTGTTCCCGAAATGCCGGGAATCTTTCGACGTGTACGTCGATCAATGCTTCGACGCTGTCGGGCATGCATTGATGCTCCCGGTCGGAACTTTCAGCACCTTCTTTAAATAAACATGCCTTCTTTAAATAAATATGTTACGCGTACTACGTCCGATTTAAGAATGCCCGCGGCAAGCGCGAGTCTAACCCACTTCACCTTTTAGCCAATTGCAGCGGCGCCCTCTCGCGCCGAATGGTGACGTCAGCGGACATACACTTATTGACGAAAAGGGTTTGTCTTGGTGTTGCCTATCCCCCATTACAATTTGTACAGAAAGTTTTCAAACACCTACCATTTCTATGGTTAAGTCGAATCCATGTCTGCGTCATTGAAGGTTCGTTGTGAGAAACGAATGTCCGTTAATTTCATTCCCTTAAAGTACAAACAAGACAATTGACGGTTTAGATCGTTTAACATTTCCATCACAATATTACTCATATCTCCATTTTCCATTTATTATAGAATTTATGATAATTAATTATTGTTGTCTTGCATCTAACCCTCATCCCTAAATTTTATTAGATTATGCATACATATTGCATGTGGCATGATTTGAACCCTGGTTTGTACTTCCTTATTCATTACTGTATTTCTGTAATTCATCTCTTCTAAATTCTCCCAATAATGACTTGTACTCTACGTACAAATTAGATAAGTATGGCGTATTAATTGTGAATTGACGTATGGCATAATTTGAATAACTATGACGTCATAAAGTAGCGTAATTCCCTTCACATTTTCTACACCTTGAATACCGGTCATATCTTTAGTATTCAATGTATGGTAAATTTTTTAACATCATCATAAAAACTTGACACTCTATACGTTATTATTTATATGTTCATTCATACATCCATGTCCTTTCTTGACCTTTATCTTTTGTTAATTTTATTAATTATTCATTCAGCTACCTATTGTCTACCATTGTCAACCTGTTATGTGACTCCCAATATGTGTACAATAGTTTATGCATTCGTACATGTCCCCTGATGGTCAGGATTACGTACATAGTTACGTACATGTAAATACGTTCCGATGTAATCTTTTTATTTCTTTTCTTTAAATTAATTAATTTCTCGCAATCTCATAAATGCTTATGCGAATGTTCGAATTCTGTTAACCACAGCGGAAGCGAGCGCTTCTGAGATGAAAATCTCCTCTCGCTTGCTTCTAATTTATGAAACATTATTATGTGTGTTATGTTATATATATATATATATATGTACAGGGTGGGCTGAAAGTAGCTCCCTATTTTGGATTGGTAAAAAAATACGTATATTATCCATTTATTTCAGAAGAAATAATATGAAAAGGTAGGCATACATGGTAGGTTTTCTCTAAAATTCAATGTCGGCTCCAACTCTTTCCACCAGCTTCTGGAGCCGCCCAGGAATGGCGTCCACTGACTTTAGCAGGAACTCCGGCGGGATGGAGGACATGACTTCCCGAATTCGGTCCTCCAGTTCTTCCAATGTCCTCGGTTTGGTGCGGTAGACTTCTTCCTTTACCCACCCCCAAAGAAAGAAGTCGCACGGTGTCAAGTCGGGGCTCCTGGCTGGCCATTGATGTGGACCACGACGACCCATCCAACGCCCAGGGAAGTGGGCATCCAGCCACTCACGGACAACAAGAGCGAAGTGCGGAGGGGCGCCATCTTGCATAAATATCAGATCGTCGATGTTCTCCCATGTGCTGACAACCGGCCAGACCTCGTTTCGCAACATAGCAAGGTACCGCTCAGCATTCATGGTGTTGCGCAAAAGGAACGGGCCCACAACCTGATCTGAGGTCATACCACACCACACCGTTACACTGAACCGATTCTGCCGTTTTTCAGCGGTAACCATGGGATCCTCTCCTGCCCAGTAGTGGCAATTGTGGCGGTTGACAAAGCCTCCGACGTGGAACACCGCCTCGTCGCTCCAGAGGATGTTGCGGAAGAGATGGGGCCAGTCTTCATGCCAAGCCAGCATGAATTCCCCGAACTCCATGCGAATGTCGCAGTCCTCGTCCGAGAGAGATTGGCAGTAATGCGGCTTCCACGCACGCCAGTTCAGCTCCTTCTTCAGCACAGTTCGCACTGAGTAGCGGGAGAGTCCACTTTCCCGAGTGCCTGGCGAGTTGACTTTCGTGGACTCCGTGCGAACATTTCCTGAACTGCCTGCACCGTCTCCTGGGCCCTGGATGTCGAAGGGCGACCACATCTTCGAACATCTGCCACAGACCCCGTGGTCATGAGCTTCGAGTGGCAGTTCTTGATTGTTTTCGGGTCCACTTGGGCACGTGGTCCGTGAATGGCCCGCCACCATCTTTGAACTCGAACGACAGATTGCCAAACTTGTACCGTGCCGCCAACTGGGCACGCTCCTGCAGTGTTAAACGCTCAGCCATGTTACCCTTCAATCTGAAATGAAAAAAAAAATGAACGTTACAATTGTACCACTTTAGAGAACACACCATAACAATATAACAATACAATCACAATTTATACATAATTTATATGTAATTTAAATTAGGGAGCTCCTTTCCGCCCACCCTGTATATATATATATATATATATATATATATAATATATATAATATATATATATATATACCGTATGTGCCCATGTACTTTATGTTATACTCCTAAGATCCTAATTGTCTATAAATATGAAACACTGTAAAAAAACTATAGTTAACTGTTTAATTGTAATTAACTGTAATAATTTAATATAATGTAATTAATGTACTTTAATGAAACTGTAATTGACGATAATAAGTGAATGTGAATTAATTGGTAATTATAGTCATAATTGTAATAAATCAAAATTACAACGTACTCAGTGATGTACTTAGGATTGTACTCAATGTACGACCCGACATTATGTCGACATTTAGGAATGTACACTCGGCGATATTACTATTTTTTATTATTATTTTTCCGTTGGGATAAATTTTTGATTTGCTTTCTACTTTGCCAAATAATTGATGACGTGTTCTTTTTTAAAATTTCTTAATCATTTTTAGATTTAGTTTAATAATGAATCCTGAGTAACTTTTGAAATGTTCATGTTTTGTATACGTTCTCTCTTCCTTATAAACGATGAAGTCATGTCTTGCCTAAGCATTTAATTGTAAAACTTAAACCTTTAATTTTTGCTCATATACATAGCTTAGTATAAAGATGCATAGTTCCATTTCCACTTCTAATTAACTCGGCGGATCAGGAAAACATCAGATCTGCAAATAAGCGATTTAAGATAGAAATATGGCTTCCTCTTCCTATATCCTGTTTATCTGTTTAAACATTATCACAGCTAAAAGATTTACTTTCTTTTCAAATATTGTGCAGAAATAATGCAGCCTTTTCAACATTTAATAATAATGATGTTAGCAGTTTTTGGGTATAAAACCCACAAAAATTCTTCCATGTTGATTATGATTCAAACTACGAGGCTGAGCATTACCTCTAACATTTTAGCAGTAAATTATAGTAAGAAAAAGTCTTTATCTTCTCCTTCGAGCCGTGCTCTCTTCAGAGAACTGTCATTAAAATCTCCGGATACGTTACACGAAGAATCGGGGGGAACCCTCAGAGAATTTAATAAGCCTCTCAGAGTCCTCCGAGCCACTAAAGAAGAACCCGGAGAGTAGTATAGACGAAACTACTGCAAGTAACAGATCCATTGCTGCCTCCTAACCAGAACCCCCGTCGACTTCGAACCAACCCAGGCCATAGACGGAGGGGTTAACATTGTGTCGAAACCTGCCAGGATAAGAAACTGACGACCTCTGCATCCAGGATTCTTCCAAACCCTGGAACTAGAACCAACATCCAGTTGACCGGTGTGTCACGACTCCAAGTTCTCCACGCCTAGTTTTCATCCAAGAACAAGTAGCGAGCAAGACACGTCTTCAGGACACGTCTCCAAGGATTTCGCCGTAGGAATCTTAAGTACAGAATTCTTTTTTCAAAGTAATCTCTAAACATTTGAAAAGTCAGTATTACAGTTATTAACAGTTAATAATTAGTATCAAGCCAGAATTTACAAGAAACACAGTGAGCATTCACTACACCAGTGATACATTTCTTTTTATTGAAACTGAATTATTTTCACTATTATAGTTAGTATAGAATAATTTTATTTTTATGCACCAAATATAATATTACCGTACCTTCGCGTACATTCGAGTGAAATGTTTACATATTTATTTTTGTTTATAATTTTTTCAAATTATTGAATTGAATTGACTTGCAATTATTGTGCAATTATTGTGCATTATTATAATGCCCAAATTGTGCATTATTTGTGTATTTCTTGGATAAAGAAACATAGTTTATAGAGATAATTTATAGTTTACAGAAATACTTGATAGCAGTTCAAGTAAGTCGGTTGCATCCAGAGGGACGACCGCCCCAGAGATTTATGGAAATACTTGATAGCAGTTCAAGTAAGTTGGTTGTATCCAGAGGGACAACCGCCCCACAAAATAATAGACTTCACTTGATAGCAGTTCGAGTGCAGTCAGTTTCAGTTTCAAGTCAGTTTCAGTTGCAAGTCAGTTTCAGTTGCAAGTCAGTTTCAGTTGCAAATCAGTTTCAGTTGGAAGTCAGTTGCAAATCAGTTTCAGTTGGAAGTCAGTTGCAAATCAGTTTCAGTTGCAAGTCAGTTTCAGTTTCAAGTTTCAGTCAGTTTCAAGTCTCAGTCAGTTTCAAGTTAGTTTCAAGTCTCAGTCAGTTTCAAGTTAGTCAGTTTCAAGTTTCAAGTCAGTTTCAAGTCAGTTTTCAAGTCAGTCAGTCAGTTAGTTTCAAGTCAGTCAGTCAGTTTTCAAGTCAGTCAGTCAGTTAGTTTCAAGTCAGTCAGTAGTTTTCAAGTCAGTAAGTCAGTCCCAAGACAGTTGTAGTCAGTCCCAAGTCAGTTGTAGTCAGTCCCAAGACAGTTGTAGTCAGTTGTAGTCAGTCCCAAGACAGTTGTAGTCAGTTGTAGTCAGTCCCAAGACAGTTGTAGTCAGTCCCAAGTCAGTTGTAGTCAGTCCCCAGTCAGTTGTAGTCAGTCTCCAGTCAGTTGTAGTCAGTCGCAGTCAGTTGCAAGTCAGTTGTAGTCAGTCCCAAGACAGTTGTAGTTCAAGTGAAGTTCAAGTCAGTTCAGTACAGTCAATTTAATTCAACCTTTTTTGTTGTAAAAGAGAAATTTAATTCAACCTGAATTTAAGATAATTTAATTTAAGAAAATTTAATTCAAGCGAATTTAAGAGAATTTAATTCAACCTTTTTTTTGTTGTAAAAGAGAATTTAATTTAAGAAAATCTAATTTAAGCGAATTTAAGAGAATTCAATTCAACCTTTTTTTTGTTGTAAAAGAGAATTTAATTCAACCTAAATCTAAGAGAATTTTAGAGAATTTAAGAGAATTTAATTTAAGAGAATTTAATTCAACCTGAATTGGCAGGTTTGTGTCTTTAATTCAACCTTCTTTTTTTTGTTGTAAGAAGAAGGAAATTGACAGATTTGTCTCTTTTTGCATGCAGTAATTGCGTATATAAATATATAGGTAAAATTATATATTTTATTATTTGTGACCAAAACAGTTTTTACAAATGTTTGTAACGATTTTTATAATTATTGTGATGTATATGATGACAGGAATAGTGTAGTAACTAATCGATCATGTCCCAATGACTTCTTTTTAAATTACTATGGGGAGAACATGCCGTCTCTCGTTTTGTTTGAACTCCTTTAATTTTTGTTCTGACCAGCGTGACAAGCAATCTTTTTCTAAAGAGCAAACAAAGTGCTCACGAAAAGACGTATTGTCGATTTCAGACAACATGACTCCCAGATAAGCCACCTCCTTTTTGAGTGAGCAAGGCTCGCATGGTCAGTCCACTGTTTTCCGGGCATGTTGCGAATCCCCTGTAACCGTATGACCCGCATGTCCTATCGTATGATCGCACATATTCTAAATTTAGGTTAAGTTGTTTTTTATTTTTAAGAGTATTGTATGGAACAGTAGTATGGCTGAAAAATGTTAGAGTGCAATGCAATTGCAAATGTTGCAATAGTGCCAACCCTACCCCCCTTTGTTGCAAAGCACGCCCCAAAAGGGGGATGCAAGAAGGGGTTATGCAACTTGGAGGCGGAGTTATCCCCCAAGCTGCAATAAACCACGCTGGGGGGTATGCAACTTGGAGGCATGCCCCAAGCTGCAATGAACCTCCCAAAGGGGGAGACCTAACCGAAGAGAGAGGAGGAGAGGTGTTCGCCTGGCAGCTGCCAAGCGCATATTAAGACTTCAGCCGAGCCGCTGTTGTCTTATACGACCCCTAATCAGCCAGTTGGCTTATATGGCTGTGTTGCCAGTTTGCGCTATTTATTTAATTACAGCATATATTCTTGCTTAATCAGCCAGTTGGCTTAGAAGGCTGAGTTGCCAGATTGCGCTGTTTATTTAATTAAAACATATATTCTGACTTAATCCGCCAGTTGGCTTAGAAGGCTGAGTTGCCAGATTGCGTTTATTTATTTAATTAAAGCATATATTCTGGCTTGATCCGCCAGTTGGCTTAGAAGGCTTCTTAGAAAGCATAAATGGCCTGTATATATTAATAACCTTCGAACGAATTAAAAGCGCACACAAACGCACATACACTCACCGACTGTACGCCCAATAAAGCCCCTATTATCACATACACACAAACACACACATACATATATATATATATATATATATATATATATACAGTACCGTGTAAAAGTATGAGACCACTGTCAATCTGATAATTCACTGGGCAACAAAAAAAAATTTTTCGTGTCCCAAGAATGAAAATACCTTATTCTTATAGTATTTTCTGTGCTGAATCCAAATAAGTTTGGAAAATTTCTCTATCAGGTCTGGTTTTTGTGTGACATGCAATTTAATTTTTAAAAACCCATATAGTTACATACTTATTAAAATATGATCGAAAAGACATACCTGCAGTTTAAAAAGTAGCTTGTTTTGATTTTCTGCTGTGCTTTGCCTCAGGCATGTCTCTCTTAAGAGTCCAGCAATAGTCAGCCAGCATACTGGGGCTCCATTTGCCTTGGTAACGGTTTTCCATGGCAGAAATATCCTGATGAAAACGCTCACCATGTTCGTCGCTTACCGCACCCAGGTTTTCCGGAAAAAAGTCCGAGAGTCCAAGAAATGAACCTTTAATGACATATTGCACCCCATTGCTTGGTAAGACTTAAGAAGATCTACTATTTCAGGATAGTTTTCGGCCTTGTGATTTCCCAAAAAATTTGTGCAGACACTTGAAACTCTGCCACGCAGCTTTCTCAACTTCATTCATATCTCCTTCAAATCTCTCATCTCTTAACAATTCTCTGATCTGAGGGCCTACAAAAATGCCTTCTTTAATCTTGGCATCACTGATCCGGGGAAACTTATTTTTCAAGTATGTGAATCCTGTTTGCGCTTTATCCATCGCTTTAACAAAGTTTTTCATAAGTCCAAGCTTGATATGCAAAGGAGGAAGGTACACTTTCTCAGGGTCAACAAGTGAAATATTCACAACATTTTTCTTGCCTGGAACAAGTGAGGTACGTTTTGGCCAATCCTTCTTAACGTAGTGGTTTTGCTTGTCCCTACTGTCCCACTCACATAAAAAACAACAGTACTTGGTGTAACCTAGCTGCAACCCTAGCAAAAGTGCAATGACCTTCAGATCTCCACAGATATTCCACTTATATTTCTGATACTGAAACTTTTCTAAAAGCAACTTCATGTTGTCGTATGACTCTTTCATGTTTGCAGTATGTGCAATAGGTACAGAAGGAAATTTATTTCCGTTGTGAAGAAGGACTGCTTTCAAGCTGACTTTTGAGGAGTCACTGAACAATCGCCACTCATCCACGTTATGTTCATGACCAACAGCCCCCATGACTGAATTAACATCTTTACAAAACACAAGTCCATCTTCATGGGAGAACCATTCTTTGAATTCATCATGGCGGCTGCGGAAAAAACAAACTTTAGTGTCACGTTGCAGTAGATTCCAACCCTTTAATCTTGAACCTAAAAGTTCAGCCTGCTTCTTAGATAATTTCAAATCACGAACTAGGTCATTTAGATCTCCTTGTGACAGTAAATGTGGTTCATTGGAGGAACAGGTAGCCTGCAATGTTGGATCAGAAATGTCTTCATCTTTTTCCTCGTGATATGCTACAGCTACGTTTGATTCCTCATCACTTAAACTTACATGTTCAGGAGGATTTGGTACTGGAAGTTGAGCACTGTGGGGAACTGGTCTCATTGCAGACGGTAGATTAGGGTATTTCATAAGGCTCTTTGTTTTTGAAGTGATCCCCTTTGTATTTACCAGGCAGAAATAGCAGTCTGTTGTGTGATCTTTGGGTTCCCTCCAAATCATTGGAATAGCAAATGGCATGTGACGTGAACCGTTTAGCCATCCTGTAAGTAGTCTTACACATGTCACACAACAAATGTGAGGGGCCCAACTCTTGTCCTGATCGCCTACTTTACATCCGAAATAAAGTTTATAGCATTTTTTTACTAATGGTGTAAAGTTACGTTTCTGGGATTTTAAAGTTAGATCACCACATACATAACAAAAGGAATTAGGATGATTCAGACAGTTCCGCGGCATTACAAAACATCTATATGAATACAACACTGGTGTAAAATTAACAAGAAGCAACAGACACTAACTGTTAACACTGTGACATTTACAAGCAGACTGACTTGGAGCTGCTCTACACACAGAAACTAGGCTCATGTCTGAACAGGTACAAACATGTTTCAACCTGCACAGTCTGCTGCTCCGACCAAATTTATCCTGCCAGCATTATCAGAACTTTCTCCCCAAAGGAATAAATTGTACTAATTTTACAGAAAAATTAATACAACATATATATTAATATTAATATATTTTGTGATAGTTATATTAATTAATATAATATATTATTATATTTATTATTTTTATGTTTTATATTATAAAATTGTTATATACTTAATTATATATATGTTATTATTTTTTTATCCGGTGATCATGCTAAATGAGGAAAAAATGAACATAGCGTCACAAGTAAACTAAGCCTGATAGAAAAAATCTGATTTCATATTTAGATTCAGCATGAAAAAGTACACTTAGAACACCCATCAAAACCCTTGTGACAAAATTGTTGTTGACCAGTGTAATTATTAGATAATCTGTCGTATGAAAATTGGTTTTGACACTAAAATACCCATTAACTAGAACCTCTGGTTCATATTAACGTATAACTAAGTTATTACTTAAGTGTATAAAGTTGTATTAGCTGGATGACCCTCTAGTCTGCATAAATTGGACTTGAGGGTTGATTTATTATATTACTTATAATGCATGTGTTTAAAGATCTAGCGAACTATAGATGATGGATCTGTAGTAAATGCTCCTAAGCCATTGTTCTATCAGTATTTACAATTAAAAGTATTGACATATTCACTTAAATTCTGAAAAACAAATTTATCCAAAACGTTTCTCATTATAATCCTAATTCATGCTGTTTTTTTACTTTCACGGGCTTAAGAAATGACGAAAAGTACAATTTCTGACGAGATTAGATGTAAAATAATATATTTGCGTGGTGAGGGACTGAGTCAAAGAAAAATAAGTGAATCTACAGGCGTTTCCAAAACTGGTGTAAAAACAATCTTGGCTCATCAGAGATGAAATGGGACCCCCAGTTGATCGTCCTAGATTAGAGAGGCCTTCTAAGCATTCTCCATCTGATCTACAATATCTAAAGATTACTCTCCTTCGAGACAGCCGCAAATCCAGCATTTCACTTGCAGCAGATCTCGAAAAAACAACAGGTGTCTCAGTTGATCCCTCGCCTGAACGAAGGAATTCCAAAGGAATATTCCCATCAATGCTGAAAACTGGTTGTATAACACCCCTTTTTAAAGGGGGTGATCCTACACTAGCAACAAATTACAGGCCGGTGTGTTCATTATCTGTGTTCAGCAAAGTTTTTGAAAAAATTGTAAAAAGTAGAATGCAGCGATATTTAGAATCCTACAATTTATTATCTTCAAATCATATGGCTTCCGTAATAATAAAACAACGGAAATGGCTACTTTAAATCTAATGGAAAATGTAAATATAGCTAAGGAGAACCAAAAAATAAGGATATCAATATTTATGGATTTGAGTAAGGCGTTTGATGTAATAGACCATAATATTCTACTTAATAAATCATATTGTTACGGATTTAGAGGAGCAATCAGTGATTGGTTTAAAAGTTATTTGTCCAATAGATATCATTTTGTATCAGTAGATAAGGTTTGCTCAACTAAAGCGCTTGTCAAACATGGTGTGCCACAGGACTCAGTACTGGGTCCACTGTTATTTTTATTATATATAAATGACCTTCCACGTTCATCTAATATACTGAACTTCATAATGTTTGCAGATGATACAACTCTTTTTCTTGCAAAGATGTTAATACAGCTAAGAATATATTTCATTCAGAATTCATCAGTGTAATGAAATGGTTGACCACCAGTAAACTCTTCCTAAATACCAGTAAAACAAATTTCATGATTTTTACTAATAAAATAAATGAATATCTTGATGAACTTAATGTTAATGAAGTCGCCATAAAGGAGTGTACTGTAACAAAATTTCTTGATGTAATACTAGATAAGAATTTGCAATGGATTGATCATGCAATTTATATCGCAAAAAAGATTTCAAGAAGCGTTGCTATAAAGTTTAAACTTAGAAATGTAGTCCCTAAACAAGTTTTATTGACTCTTTATCATACTCTTGTTCTTCCTTATATAACATACTACACCCTTGTTTGGGGAAACTCCGCTAACAACGCATTAAATGGTATCTTTGTTATCCAAAAACGAGCAATAAGGTTATTATTTGATGCTGATTTCCTTGATCATTCTATTGCATTATTTAACGAGCTAAACCTACTTAAGCTCAACGATATAACCAAACTGGCGCATTTTATTTTTATTTACAAGCGTAAGAACAAAATCATTAATTTGCAGTGGGTAAATAGATATTTTGTAACTCATCAAGAAATCCACTCGTATCAGACCAGAAATAGATCAAAGCTTGTTATACCTCAATGTAGATTGTCTTCATCTCAAAAACTACCCATTTTCATTGGATTGAAACGATGGAATGACTTGCATGCCGATATAAAAAATATTGTGAATGTAAATTTGTTTAAAACCAAGTTGAAATCCCGGTTAATAATGGCATACTAACAAAAATCTAGGATTAATGTCCACTAATATGTTTAATATTGTCCATTAATATTGTTTAATATTGTCCATTAATATTGTTTAATATTGTAATACATGTTTTAACTATTAATAATCCTTATGTACTTATTTATTTATTTATTATTATTAATTTATAACAACTAGCTGCTTATTTTTAATAAGAGACCAGTAAAGCCTAAAGCTTAAGGGCCAAATTGAATTAAATAAATAGTCGAGCTTCCAATTATTCATGTCATTGTAAATTGAAATTTTTTTTATTTATTTTATTATTATTAATAAAGGTTACTCTATCTATCTATCTTATTCTAATGTTGAAACCATGTAACGTAAAAATGTGTTGTATACAGTAATTCGATGAACAATTAAGAAACCCCTTAAACAATTTCCATTTTCTTTATAAATATGCATAGAAAACTACATTAGTTGTATAGACCAAGCTAAATGCATCTATAAATACTATTTTAACTGAAAGCGTCAGCTGATTACTGTTTTTAGATAAATTTGTGTATTAAGACGGATGCTGAATAAATTTGTCTGACATGAACGAGGAAAAGGTTATTATTCGTTTTTTGACCCAGTCACACCCAGTTATAACAGCAATATATATTGAATAAACAATCAAAACTGAATAAGAAATATATATATTATCTTGTGCAAATTTGTATAAAATGTACTTTTTTATAAAAAAAATATTTTCTACTTTCTAATATATATGTATATAAATTTCGGTTAATTTGTTTATTTTGGTTACCTTTTTTGGAGATTTTCATTCAACTATAGGCTACTTTGTTTATTTTTGGCTACTTTTTCTTGATTTTGCCTACTTCTTTCTGTTGCTCCTTAGTTTGGTGATTTTCGTTCTAGAACCATGATGTGTCAATCTTGTGAACTTGATTTTGAAGACCTAATCCGCCTTGTTGGCCTCGATGAAGATAGGGCTACACGCATAAGCAAATTAATCACAATGAAAATTTTGTGGATCTCCAAGACCACACCATCCTCACGCAAACCATTGAACGCTTGTGGAAGCTTGTGGAAGGATGTGAAATCGTGGGTTTTACGTGCTGGGAACAGACACCCTCATTACTGGAAATATTTTGCACGATACTTGTTCCTGGCAGAACATCCTGATGATTCTACAGTTCTGCATCACTTCCTTACTGCAATTGCAGAACTATATCCTCCAAAATAAGGTGACTGGTTAGGTTATGTTAGGTTGTTAGGTTAGGTTAGGTTAGGTTGTTAGGTTAGGTTAAGTTACGGTAGGTTAGGTTAGGTTAAGTTACGGTAGGTTAGGTTAGGTTGTTACGGTAGGTTAGGTTAGGTTGTTAGGTTAGGTTAAGTTACGGTAGGTTAGGTTAGGTTGTTACGGTAGGTTAGGTTAGGTTGTTAGGTTAGGTTAAGTTACGGTAGGTTAGGTTAGGTTGTTAGGTTAGGTTGTTACGGTAGGTTAGGTTGTGTTTAGCACGAATGCAAACTTTTCTGGTCAATTTTGAGGTGTTTTGCACGAATCTGCCACCCGTTTCCTGTGCAAATGCGTAGTTTTCGAGATGACGATATCTCGAAAACTACGCATTTGCACAGGAAACGGATGGCAGATTCGTGCAGAACACCTCAAAATTGACCAGAAAAGTTTGCTCTCATTATAAAAAGAGACTGGGTCAAAAAACGAATAATTACCGAGGAAAATATCTACAAACTATACTTTTCCCTTAATAATACGCACATAATAAAGAAATTAATTATACGGAGAACATCGCTTTTCCATTAAACATACACGAAATTAAATTAAATAGCGCTGTCTGGCACCTAATCTTTTTGATTATCTCGGTGTGTATATATATATATATATATATATATTAGGGATGGGACGAATATTATTTTTTTTATATTCGCGAATGCGAATGCGAATGCGAATAGTACATTTCAACAAAAGCGAATGCGAATGCAAATATTTAATTTCAATATTCGCGAATGCGAATAGTTTATTGCTTTAAAGTATTCAAAGTATATTTTATATATATATATATATATATATATATATATATATATATATATATATATAATAGAGATAATGATAATAGATAGAAATAATGGTTAGATAGCTTGATAGATTACAATAGATAGATAATATTTTTTGTATTATGAATTAACTACGGGAAAATTACTGTGTGTACTCACCGATTGGAAAAATACGTGGAGCAAGTTATATTCCGTACGAGTTTTAGCCGTGCAATTTTCCACGTTACCAGGATGCGGGACGGGGACACAACTCGCTAAGCATCCCACGACCGCTTTCCCAACCTCCGCCCGGTGATGGTCAAGAATCACTTACTGATCTCTGTATTTGAAGTTAATTATTGGCAAATTGGATTTTAAAAACAAAAGAATTTCCGCTTTTTCAGATTTCAGTCGGTTTCTTAAGGGGTCGTAAATAAGTCCTTCAGCACTAAAGAGTCTTTCGCTTGGCACACTGGTTGACGTGCGTGCTAAATGATTTTCGTCGTGGCTGAACCTTTTTTTTATGCTATATTCCTCAATTTGCTTCATAGTTTTTCGAATTTCAAGTTCAGAACCATCATGTTTCGAATCCAATTCTTCTTCACTACTGCTTGAGGCAAAGAAGGCAGAAATAGAGTCCGCAGCAGCGGTATCACTCGTTGAAGGTGTAGGTTCACAACATCGGGCACGCTTTGCTGGTGGGTGTTCTGAGTCTGAAGTTTTGGCATTTAAATTTGTTGCCAGATTATATACTTCTGTCTTCATAATATCAATAGTGCTTTGTAGTGAAAAAAATTTCAACTTGAACCTTGGATCAAGAAATGTTGCAATTTTGTATGTGTTTTCGTTTTCTAAGGAACTAAATCGTTCCGAAATTTGAGAAAGCATTGTCTCCTTCATTTCCTTTATTCCTTCAATATTCTTTTTCTTTATTGTATCAGTTAATGAAGCTATCAAAGGAATTACCTCTGATATTGACGAATTCGCTCTGCTCAACTTTTTCGTTATTGCTTCAAATGGTTCGAGGAGTTCAGTGCATTTTTTCATAATATCAAAGTCAGTGGGAGTTAATTTTGGTATCTTACCATTTGCTGCATATAAGCATAAAGGTTCTTTCAGTTCTTGCGTTCTTTTTAACATGTAATAAGTGCTATTCCAATGAGTTTGAACGTCGTGAATAACGTTTAATTTTGGTTGATTTAATTTATTTTGAATCTTTTTTAATTCATCTTTTGCCATTGTTGAGTGATTGAAATGAGATGCTATTCTCCTGCACTTGGACATAACCTCGCAAACGCATTTTTGGGGCGAAGGAGCATTTTTTATCACCAATTGCAGTTTATGTGCCGTACAATCTACACTATTTAATTCCGAGAGTCTAAAAGCTTTTACCCTGTTGCTTCCAGCATCACGCATAACACAATGAACCGAAGTAGTTGGTATTTTCCATTTTGTTAGCATTGTATCAAACTTTTTAGAAATATACTCGGCTGTATGACGTTCTTCCAAAGTTTCCGCTCACAAAACAAGGCTTATCCGCTCAAAATTTTGATTAATGCCATGGCAAGTTAAGCTTAGCAAGGATATACCAGCTGATGTCTCAGACCAGACATCTGTTGTGAATGATAAGTTGCAATCATTAATTGAATTGAGAATATCAGATACCTTTTCCGAAACTGATTTGTAAATGTCTGAACATATCAGATTCTCATAATATTTTCGAGTTTTCATTACATACTGTGGTGAGGACTCAACCATCACGCGTTTAAATCCGAGGTCTTCAACATGGCTGAAAGGGAGGTCATCTAATATTAACATTTCTGAAATTCGGTAATCCATTGATTTTGACTTTGGATTATTTGTCCCATAACTTCATAAAACAGCTTTCAATTGTTCTCTGTTTTGCTTCTTCTTTCATTGATTGCAATGTAGTTTTGGAGGTTGTAGCCAAACTGGAACTTGATTTTTTTCTGGCGTTTTTGATTTCGAAATCTTTATACAGATCTGTATGCTTGGATTTAAAGTGATTTATGAGACCACTAGTTGTTCTTCCTTTTCGAGACAAAATATTTTTGCATGCGTTGCACTGAGCTTTTTCATCTTTTTGAGTAAAATATTTCCACACAGTACTCGAGTACGAAGTCGCCATGATTTTATTGTACAGCTGCAAAACTGCAATAGGCCAACCAAGCCTATTAGGCTAAAACAACGTACTAATTAGCCTATAAACGCGAGTCTAAACGCTAACGATACTTAGTGTATATAAGTGAAACAAAACAAACACTAATTCACAAGAGAAGACACTAACTAGGTAATGAGACGATACTGTTATGAAATATTACAACGCTGTATGAACTGGCACTCGATGAAAAGTTTTCGACTAATTAGGACAGCACTACCAGCCCTCAGGCATGCCTCAGGCAGCAGTCGACAGTGAAGCACGTTTCCAGATAGCTCTATTTTAGATAACATTTGCGAGAGAGAGAGAGATTGCACCGATTCATATTTAGAAACCTATTATGTGGGGTCAATTAAATGAATAATATTCGCATATTCGCGTAGTTTGATTGCGAATGCGAAGCGAACGCGAATGCGAATAAACAAATTAATGCGAATACGAATGCGAATACTAAAAAATAAGCGAATGCGAATGCGAATATTCGTCCCATCCCTAGTATATATATATATATATACACACACACACACACACGGCCTTCTAACCATTATTGTGGAAAATATTTTAGCGGTTTGCAATAATTCGAATTAATCTTCGCAAAATGATCAAATAAAATAACGATTTCATTGCATAGCGCATTCTGGCAGCTAGTCTTGTACCCCGATATATACTGTATATATATATATATATATATATATATATATATATATTATATATATATATATATATATATATATATTAGGGTGTACCTAAAATTAAACTTTATTTTTTCTAATACCACATATCTTTATTTTGTGGCAATGAATGAAAAACTAATATAGACAAAATTTTATTGAATTTAGTTAATATTAAGATGGTGCTCAATTTACTGAAAAGTTCCACTTCACGAAAGTTGTACCATAACTAAATAAATTCCATACTTTTAAGACTTTATTTCAACTTGAGCTTAATTATTTTCAAAATTTAACATAAATATACTTTTGGAGTCTTCTGAACATTCACTTAAGCCTATCTTTTTTAATCTCTTTGTAGGCCTATACAAAAACAACACATAATATATTTTACACATAAAATAACCACAGTATATTTTTTGAATAACACTTATTAACATACATTTTTTAGTAATATTTCTTGGCTTTGGGGTTTTGTTTCCTATGGTATTCTACAACCTGTTGTTAGTGTTGCATTGAACTTCGTTCTGCAAAATCATTTACAACTCTCAAATTTTTAACTATTTCTTTTGCGGCATTGTAATGTGCCGAAACTGACCACCTTTCAGGATCTTCATGAAGAAATTCTGCGAATACTCCTGTGATTGTGAAAAATGATTTGGTTCTTTGCGTACAAAAATCAGGTAAAGTTTTGTGAGAAGGATCAAAGGACTGAACCCTACGCACAAAATCTTCATGGCAAGGAACTTCATTTGCATTTTTGGCCATCATCTTTTGACATCAAATAATATCTCTGGATCAAAAAATGCAAGAGCAACATTTACCTCATTTAAGTACCACAGGTGGCGTCCAAAGACAGTAGTAAGAGCATTTGATAGATTTTGATTTCTAAGACAGTTGAGCTCTTGAAAGAGCTTCAGATCATTTGCTGGAGCCTTTATGGCCACAGAACTTTGGAACCATGCTTTTAAACATATCTTTACAAGAAATATAGTAAAATTTAAAAAGTTTACCCATTTCCTTTCTGAAGCTGTATTTCCTTTTAATCTCAAATTCGGTATTTCCTTCTGTAGATCGAATTGATTTCTAAACAACCACATTTTGAGAGAGTAAATGGCTCTTGACATCCATCTTGCTCGATGGACAGGACCTGGGCGCTTAAAAGAAATACCTGTGATTGGAATCCCGCCAAAAATATGATTGAGAGCTCCAGAAGCTCTCGATAATCATCCCGAGGCTGTTGTTCGTGTAGGGTTGCGTTTACGAACATGATAATGTCATCTTTAAGAGCAATAATTTCTTCTGCGCCAACATCTGCATGGGTAATAGGCCGATACTCATTGTGAATGACCTTTGGCCAGAATTTCTGGAAATGCTTGAAAATCTCTATATTTGGAGATTTTGAGTTATCGTTCAAAAGTATCTCATATGCTTTGCACAAAACAAGCTCATGAGTGTGATGTCTGCATGCCAGAAAAAGTGTATCCTTTTTAAGGTATTGCTCTAGTATAGTGCATGTACCTGCCCTTTGTCCAGTGTTGCTGGCAGTGGTATCGAAACTTAAGCCAATAATTTTATGTGTGTATTCCACTCTTCAATTGTTTCAATTACTGTTTTAGCGACCGTCTCTCCAGTGAAATCAGGAAGTTTTGGGACACTCAGTAATTTTTGAACACCATTTCCAGAAACCGCGATTGGTAAGCGATCAACATTTGTCTGATCTTGACTTGTGAGATCTGGTAACATTTTGCCATCCAAGTGTAAAACAAAAGGGACATGAACATTGCCGAAGGAGTTTTTTATTTCCAGCGCACTAGTTTTCCGATATTTGGCTCTAGCCCAATGAATGGCCCTGTGACTAATTATCATGTCACCAACGTCATGTCCAAGACTTTGTGCTACGGCACTGATAATATGCGATGCACTTCTACTTGTTGATGTTCTGTCCAGTGCAGAGACAACTGCTTTATCAATTACCTGTTTAGTGCCTCGTTTAGGTGTCTTACGAATTGAAACTTCCTTTAGAGCTTTATCAGTATTGTAGGTTGAAGTTGAGGGAAGGCAAATATCTTCATCGCTGCTGGAACTGATGCTACAAACAACAGTTGCGACGGTTTCTTGCATTTCTGAATGAGCTTTCAAACGCTGTGATTCCAATGCTCGTTCTCGCTTCATGATTCGTTGCTGTTTCTTGACTTCTTTCTTGTCTATACCTGCCATATAACCTGGTCGGCCTTTCTGTCTTTGAGCAATAAGAAAAGCACGGTCTTCCTCTCTTTTGGTTAGAGATATGACATTTTGATGAGCAATGTCAAATAATGTACTTAGAGGTCTCTTTTTTTATTCTTAGAAGTTGTGAGGGGTGGTAAATGCATGAGTAACTCAGTTCGAGACTATGCGCCCGGCTTCGAGTAGAAAGCCGTAATACTATAGTGCAATACTAACACTAACCCAAGGCGTTATGATACATCCTGGTACCCGTTTTGTAATGTAATTTCAATAGTGAGGCGTTTATTTCAAAAGCACAGAGGTAAACATAAGATTCTTAGGCAATAAATAGGTGAACATGAGAGCACTGCGTTGGTCGTAGAGGGCCATCAAAAGTGAAAATTAATTGAGAGAGTAGCCAAATTGCTCTTACATATTAAGTTTGAAGATAAGTCTTTCCATTCTACGAATAAGTTGTACCCTTCAGGAGGCTTCTTATTGTCACTGAGGAAGTTCGTCGTAAAAATGTGTTGTATACAGTAATTCGATGAACAATTAAGAAACCCATTAAACAAAATTCCATTTTCTCTATAAATATGCATAGAAAACTACATAACTTGTATAGACCATACTAAATGCATCTATAAATTCTATTTTAACTGAAAGCGTTAGCTGATTACTGTTTTTAGATAAATTTGTGTATTAATTGTGTATAAATTTGTGTATTAATTGATCTATAGTTTTTAGCTAGGTTTTTGTTTCCTTTCAAAAACGGTAACAAAAACCTAGCTAAAAACTATAGGCCAATTAGTTTAACTTCTATTATTTGTAAATTACTTGAAAGTGCCATCAAAGACAAAATTACAATATTCTTAGAAGGATTAATTAGTAATAGCCAACATGGCTTTCGAAATGGCAGGTCATGTTTGACAAACTTAATTGAGTTTTATGATAGTATGTTAAAGCATCTGGATAAAAAATAATCTGTAGATATTGTGTACTTGATTTTGCCAAAACTTTTGATACAGATCCTCATAAGAGGATGCTTGGTAAAGTTAGAGCTCATGGAATAAAAGGGACAATAGCAAATTGGATTGAAGAATGGCTTAAAGAAAGGGAACAGAGAGTCCAGTTAAGTGCAAAATATAACTATTATAACAATGAAATTTCCAAACATAAAGGAGACATGAAAAACACTTGGACAATTATAAACAATCTTCTCGAAAAACAAATTAAGAAAAATTCAACAGAGAAATTAAATGTTGATAATAAAGAATTTACTGATGATACTGCTATTGCAGACTCTTTAAATGCACATTTTACTTCAATAGCGGATAAGCTTCGCTCACAATTAATAAATAATGATCACTCACCTCTAGAATATATGCCACCCAGTCCACTAAATTAATTTTCTTTTGTTCCTGCTACCTCTACTGAGGTCCAGAATATTAGTGGTAAATTAAAAAATACAAAAAATAACATTCATAACATTCCTGTACCTATATTGAAACTTGATAAAGATAAGATATCTGTAACTTTGGCTAAAATTATCAGTCAAATTAATTCCAAAGGAATATTCCGATCAATGCTGAAAACTGGTTGTATAACATCCCTTTTTGAAGGGGGTGATCCTACAATAGCAACAAATTACAGGCCGGTGTGTTCATTATCTGTGTTCAGCAAAGTTTTTGAAAAAATTGTAAAAAGTAGAATGCAGCGATATTTAGAATCCTACAATTTATTATCTTCAAATCAATATGGCTTCCGTAATAATAAAACAACGGAAATGGCTACTTTAAACCTTATGGAAAATGTAAATATAGCTAAGGAGAACAAAGAAATAAGGATATTAATATTTATGGATTTGAGTAAGGCGTTTGATGTAATAGACCATAATATTCTACTTAATAAATTATATTGTTACGGATTTAGAGGAGCAATCAGTGATTGGTTTAAAAGTTATTTGTCCAATAGATATCATTTTGTATCAGTAGATAAGGTTTGCTCAACTAAAGCGCTTGTCAAACATGGTGTGCCACAGGACTCAGTACTCCACTGTTATTTTTATTATATATGAATGACCTTCATATACTGAACTTCATAATGTTTGCAGATGATACAACTGTCTCTTTTTCTTGCAAAGATGTTAATACAGCTAAGAATATATTTCATTCAGAATTCATCAGTGTAATGAAATGGTTGACCACCAATAAACTCTTCCTAAATACCAGTAAAACAAATTTCATGATTTTTACTAATAAAATAAATGAATATCTTGATGAACTTAATGTTAATGAAATCGCCATAAAGGAGTGTACTGTAACAAAATTTCTTGGTGTCATGCTAGATAAGAATTTCCAATGGAGTGATCATGTAAATTATATCGCGAAAAAGACTTCAAGGAGCGTTGCTATAATGTTTAAACTTAGAAATGTAGTCCCTAAACAAGTTTTATTGACTTTGTATCATACTCTTGTTCTTCCTTATATAGGGTGGGGCACGGGAATCAAGTGTTTTTTGAATAGCTAGTAATCGGCCATTAGGAATGGGAGGGGCGTGCGGTAGGTAGCATTCCATTCCTGGGTTCATAGCATTTAACTTTAACTAACACTCACCTTTATCTTTCAGGTGCCATCATGGAGCAGTGGACGTTAAACACCGCATGTTCGCGTATGATCATTTGTTAGGAGTGGCGAGTCAGTGACAGCAGTTCAGCGTGCGTTTCGCCGCAGATTCAACATTCATCGAAATGACTCTGTTCCCGCTCGTGACACAATCTTACGTTGGGTTAACAATCTTCGAACAGGAGGATCAATAATGAAAACAAAACCGAACGGGCCGCAACGCACTGTGCGTACTCCAGAGAACGTTGAAAGGGTCAGACAAGCGATGTTGCAAAGCCCAGGCCGCTCTGCTCGGAGACATTCAGCTGCACTCGGAATCAGCAATCGTACTGTTAGACGGATTATTCATTTCGATGAATGTTGAATCTGCGGCGAAACGCACGCTGAACTGCTGTCACTGACTCGCCACTCCTAACAAAATGATCATACGCGAACATGCGGTGTTCTAACGTCCACTGCTCCATGATGGCACCTGAAAGATAAAGGTGAGTGTTAGTTAAAGTTAAATGCTATGAACCCAGGAATGGAATGCTACCTACCGCACGCCCCTCCCATTCCTAATGGCCGATTACTAGCTATTCAAAAAACACTTGATTCCCGTGCCCCACCCTTATAACATACTGCACCCTTGTTTGGGGAAACTCCGCTAACAACGCATTTAATGTATCTTTGTTATCCAAAAACGAGCAATAAGGTTATTATCTGATGTTGATTTCCTTGATCACTCTAGTGCATTATTTAAAGAACTAAACCTACTAAAACTCAACGATATAACCAAACTGGCATATTCTATTTTTATTTACAAGCGTAAGAACAAAATCATTAATTTGCAGTGGGTAAATAGACGTTGCCGGACGATTGTTCGAACACAATTGTTCAAACACAATTGTTCGAAAACCATAGTTCGAAAAACAGTTGTTCGAAGCAACAATTATTCGAAGTTATAATTGTTCGAACACAATTGTTTGAACACAATTGTTTGAAAACCATAGTTCGAAAAACAAAAAGTATTAAAAAAAACATTAAAAGTTAAAAATCTTTATTCATACGTTATTCAAAGTTAAAAATCTTTATTAATAAAACAGGATAGAAGCATATGAAAGTCAAGGTAGGTCAATTGAATGCCCGGTTAGGTCAGTTGAATGCCCGGTTAGGTCAACTGTACGCCCTTGACGATTGGTTAGGTTAAGTCATGATATTTTCGTTAAAAATACATTAATTATTTAAAGTGCTCTAACATGTTTGTTTTTCATTTTTCCCCCCAAAAAAGAGTTATTTTTGAAATCAGTGACCAAAACTACATTAGTATACCGATTTTCATTAAAATTCGGTGCTAGCCCCCAAACGGAAAAAATCCACTACTACATTTTGACATTTCCAGTACACTCTTGCTTTCACTTGCTTGTCTCTTACATATAAAAACCCATTCACTAAGAGCATTGGCTTTCCTTTCTCACTAGAAACAAACTCTGCCATTTTAAGGGTGGTTTAACTGCAGCACTATAAATGTTATATTTTAAATGAAGATGCTAACCTTCTTATTTACGTCTTGGTTGTTCATTCGAACAATTATAACTTCGAATAATTGTTGCTTCGAACAACTGTTTTTCAAACTATGGTTTTCGAACAATTGTTTTCGAACAATTGTGTTCGAACAATCGTCCGTAATTCGTAAATAGATATTTTGTAACTCATCAAGAAATCCACTCGTATCAGACCAGAAATAGATCAAAGCTTGTTATACCTCAATTTAGATTGTCTTCATCTCAAAAACTACCCATTTTCATTGGATTGAAACGATGGAATGACTTGCATGCCGATATTAAAAATATTGTGAATGTAAATTTGTTTAAAACCAAGTTGAAATCCCGATTAATAATGGCATACTAACTAAAATCTAGGATTAATGTCCACTAATATTGTTTAATATTGTCCATTAATATTGTTTAATATTGAATACATGTTTTAACTATTAATAATCCTTATTTACTTATTTATTTATTTATTATTATTAATTTATAACAACTAGCTGCTTATTTTTAATAAGAGACCAGTAAAGCCTAAAGCTTAAGGGTTAAATTAAATAAAATAAATAGTCGAGCTTCACAATTATTCATGTCATTGTAAATTGAAAAAATTTATTTATTTTATTATTATTAATAAAGGTTATTCTAGCTATCTATCTTATTCTAATGTTGAAACCATGTAACGTAAAAATGTGTTGTACACAGTAATTCGATGAACAATCAAGAAACCCCTTAAACAAATTCCATTTTCTTTATAAATATGCATAGAAAACTACATTACTTGTATAGACCATACTAAATGCATTTATAAATACTATTTTAACTGAAAGCGTTAGCTGATTACTGTTTTTAGATAAATTTGTGTATTAAAACGGATGCTGAATAAATTCGTCTGACATGAACGAGGAAAATATCTACAAAGTATACTTTTCCCTTAATAATAGGCACATAATAAAGAAATTAATTATACGGAAAACATCGCTTTTCCATTAAACATATACAAATTAAATTAAATAGCGCTGTCTGGCACCTAATCTTTTGGATTATCTCGGTATATATATATATAATAAATATATATATATATATATATACATATATATATATATATATATGTGTGTGTGTGTATATATATATATATACACACACACACGGCCTTCTAACCATTACTATGGAAAATATTTTAGCGGTTTGCAATAATTCGAAATAATCTTCGCAAAATGATCAAATAAAATAACTAGTTCATTGCATAGCGCATTCTGGCAACTAGTCTTGTACACCGATATTACTGTGGAAAATATTTTAGCGGTTTGCAATAATTCGAGTTAATCTTCGCAAAATGATCAAATAAAATAACTAGTTCATTGCATAGCGCATTGTGGCAACTAATCTTGTACCCCGAATATATATACATATAATATATACATATATATATTATATATATATATATATATATATATATATATACACAGCCTTCTAAACACTATATCGTAAAATCGCGATGAAATATGCCCCTTACTTGGACCTCTACTTTTTATTATTTATATTAAAGACTTCGAAAGGGGCCTAAATAGTAAAACCTCAATATTTGCAAATGATACAAAATTGAGGCAAAAAGTAAGGTCTTTAACAGGTGCCATGAAAATGCAAAAGATATTGATAAAGTAGTTGCTCGGGCAGATAGATGGGAGATGAAAATTTAATTTAATATGCCACAAAAGCTGGTTTAAAATTGCAATAAATATAATGCAGTAAATCATGTTAATCCAATTATTGAATTGTAGAAGGTGCAATTATATGGGTTGTGCCAGAAAATTCCATTTTTAATAAATATCGTTTAGAAAACGATATTTATTGGGGTAAGCCAGCTAAAACTTAAAATCGAATTATATTAATGTTTTTTTCATCAAAGTTTATGATACTTCGAGGAGTCTATACCTTTTAAAATAATTTTGCATCATTATTTCAGTATATCTTCAACAGTAAGATTTAATATGATCGTGAATGCTGGTTTTAATTATATTAAAAAATAATGACGCAGTGTTGCTGCAGGGCTGCAAGTAAATGAGGAAAAATGAATGTTACTCCGAGACAGAACCTATTTTGTTTTTAAAATCATATTAATATTTTTTGTAATAAGGTTTAAAGATATATTGGTGTCCTAAAGATAAATTTATATTGAAACAGAATAATTGGGCAAAAGAGAAAAAATTAATAAGTTACCCGAAATAGAATCTATTTTGTTTTAAAAATCATATTAATGCTTTTTGTTATAGTTTAAGGATAAAATTATTTCTTAAAGATAAATTTATATTGAAACACAATAATTGGATAAAAGAGGAAAAATTAATAAGTACCCCTAATTTAATTTCTATTTTGTTTTAAAAATCATATTATTGCTTTCATTTTATAGTTTAAGGATAAAATTGCGTATTATGATGAAAATTTGTATTTGTATTAAACTTAGTTTAACTTATTCGATTTTTTGTTTAAAAGATTGTCCCCACCAATTGTCAAATAGGCCTCGTTAAACCACGAAAAGCTCAATAGAAAAACTACTGGCGTTGCCTTTTTTGACTTGGCCCCATAAACGTATTTGTTTGTTTAATAGCTCTGTTTATTGGGTCGTATTTAGAGACCTTGTCGGTCTATCAGGTGTTGGTAAGTAAGGCGGTGGTTGTCGGGTTGTTGTGTGATAGTTTCAGGTGTTGGTAAGTAAGGCGGTGGTGGTTGGTGGGTTGTTGTGTAATAGTTTCACCACCAATCGTCTAAGTTTGGACGCTTGGATGTAGCTCTCATATCGGATACGTGGTGTTAATGGGATGAGTTCCTAGAAGTCGTAGCCCTCATCTCACATGTTCTGTTGATGGGATGAGCTCCTAAAAGTCGTAGCCCTCATTTCACCATGTGCTGTTGATAGGATGAGCTCCTAGAAGTCTATACTTAAACGATTGTTGGTGATGTGATGCTTTTTTTGTGTGGTGGTTGTGCTCGTATATATTTTGATATTGGGGTTTTGCATGCATCAATCAGTTTATGTATATGTGTGTGTGTGTGTGATAATAGGGGCTTTATTGTGCGTACAGTCGGTGAGTGTGTGAGCGTTTGTGTGCGCTTTTAATTCGTTTGAAGGTTATTAACCCTTTAAGGACTGAAGATGCCAATTGCTAACGTTTCAAATACACGCATTCATAACTTAACCCTACAAAAAATTCAGGGCTTAAAGGGTTAATATATACAGACCATTTATGCCTTCTAGCCAACTGGCGGATTAAGCCAGAATATCTGCTTTAATTAAATAAATAAACGCAATTTGGCAACTCAGCCTTTTAAGCCAACTGGCGAATTTAGTAAGAATATATGCTTTAATTAAATAAACAGCGCAATCTGGCAACTCAGCCTTCTAAGTCAACTGGCGGAATAAGTCAGAATATATGCTTTAATTAAATAAACAGCGCAATCTGGCAACTCAGCCTTCTCAGCCAACTGGCTGATTAAGCCAGAATATATGTTTTAATTAAATAAATAGCGCAAATTGGCAACTCAGCCAGATAAGCCAACTGGCTGATTAGGGTTCCTATAAGACCACGGCCCCTCGGTTGAAGTCTTAATATGCGCTTGCAGCTGCCAGGCGAACACCTCTCCTCCTCTCTCCTCTCTCTTAGGCTAGGTCTTCCCCTTTGGGGAGTTCATTGCAGCTTGGGGGATGCCTCCATGTTGCATACCCCCTAGCGGGGTTCGTTGCAGCTTGGGAGATAACTCCGCCTCCAAGTTGCATAACCCTTTCTTGCAACCCCTGGGGTGTCTTGCAACAAGGGGGTGGGGGCTGCAACAAAGGGGGTGGGGATTGCACTCTTACAACATTATGCAACATTTGCAATTGCATTGCACTCTAATATTTTGCGGCCATCCTACTTGGAACCAATAACCCCATGTTCAGTTCATTATAGTTTATAATTGCTTTCTATTTTTAATTTGTATTCTTAATTTTCTTAATTCAATTATCGTACTGATACTTCTGGTTAATGTTACTGCTTATATACTCTTCATATATGGCTATAAATGTTACTAGTCGAATACATTCTCATTAATGCTACCTGTATTAGAATTTAATAATAATCGACCTTGAACTTAAAGGATTTTATAATATTAATAATAATAATAATAATAATAATAATAATAATTATAGTAATAATAATAATAATAATAATAATAATTATAGTAATAATAATAATAATAATAATAATTATAGTAATAATAATAATAATAATAATAATTGACTTAAACTTAAAGGATTTTATAACCCTACTCCCATTTTAAATTAATATATATAATTTTTAAACTTTGTTAAATCGAAAACTTTCCGAATCCCTACACATACACACGCATGTATGCACATTTCTCCACAAACATTACGTAAAAAAATACTACAAAAATCTACGGATACTGATTACACTTTCACCAAATTACAATTACCCACACTCTTGTAATCATTGGCATACTTATTGTATTGGAAATGAAATTCACTCTTCATATCCTGAATTTATTTAATCTTAATAATTGTTGCCTAATATATATAATGTTGCTCATGCATTTATTAAGTTATTTTAGCGAAAGCTAATCTGTTCCTTAACCCTTTAACACCGAACGTTTTTGTAGGGTTAAATCTAAATGCATGTATTTGAAACGGTACGTATTCGACCCAGTCACCAATGACCACTAATGATTTAGTTCTTCACGGGATAAACCAATTACTCTCACATTCCACATACACATATTCCACGTATACGTATATATACGGATGCGCACTTACGTATAACTTAAACTATAAATAAATCCCTTTCCCCATTTGGACATACCACCAACCACTTACATTCTGTACCTAATACACGTAAATACACACTTGACCCCAGGGCTATGCATCATCCATTACGTAATTCGATTTTTACCTACACTAGTCAATAAAATTAGTTTATTAACTGTACTATCATGGTAACTTTGGATATTCCTGAACTTAAAATTTAAATTTTTCTCTTTTACCTATTATTCATTAGGTATGTATTTATTTTCACAGGAAAATAAAGTTGTTAAAAATTTAACAATATCATTGTTTGGCTAAATTAACGTATTAATCCTTTTATTCTATTTGCATAAATTAAAGTATTAATCTTTGAATTTTTTATATTTTATAATAACTCTAAGCAAGTGTCGTGTTAAGGATTTGATTTTCTAATTACTGTGCATTGTAACTGAACCACCCGGATTTATGTTGTGTATATAAATTTGTAATTATAAAAACCATTAGTCATCATCTATTTTGAATTAGTTTGGATGTTATATTATTGTATTGTATTAATTGTATCATTCTAGAGGGAAGAGCCCTGTAAAAATGAACAATGAATACTTCCGATAAAATCAATATTCATTTTTACATAAGAACCAAAATCGCCTAACGCGAGTTTGTATAAAATATTTATTTGTTGCTTTCTATTTTTGCTGTTTCACAACCATGCGACCTATCATTTCTATGGTTAAGTCGAATCCATGTTTGTGTCATTGAAGGTTCGTTGTGAGGAACGAATGTCCCTTAATTTCATTCCCTTAAAGTACAAACAAGACAATTGACGGTTTAGATCGTTTAACATTTCCATCACAATATTACCCATATCTCCATATTACCCATATCCATCGGGTGGATCCACCCGAAGAGGATGTTGTGGAAATAAACTCTGTCTATTAGAGTGGGTTTTTATTATCATATTCCTAATTCTGTTTATCTGTTTAAACATTACCACAGCTAAAAGATTTACTTTATTTTCAAATATTGTGCAAAAATAATGCAGCCTTTTCAACATTTAATAATAATGATGTTAGCAGTTTTTGGGTATATAAACACACAAAAATTCTTCCATGTTGATTATGATTCAAACTACGAGGCTGAGCATTACCTGTAACATTTTAGCAGTAAATTATAGTAAGAAAAAGTCTTTATCTTCTCCTTCGAGCCGTGCTCTCTTCAGAGAACTTAGTCATTAAAATCTCCGGATACGTTACAAGAAGAATCGGGGGGGAACCCTCAGAGAATTTAATAAGCCTCTCAGAATCCTCCGAGCCACTAAAGAAGAACTCGGAGAGTAGTATAGAAGAAACTACTGCAAGTAACAGATCCGTTGCTGCCTCCTAACCAGAACCCCCGTTGACTTCGAACCAACCCAGGCGATAGACGGAGGGGTTAACATATATATATATATATATATATATATATATATATTATATATATATATATATATATATATATATATATATATACACACCTTTCAAATGTGTTTCAAATTTCATATCATCAGTCATTATAACCCCTAAGTCTTTTGCTTTAGAATTTCTCTGAATTTCCTGTCCATCTGGGGTATAATATTCCTTGGATTTTAGGTCCTCTATTTTTCCGTACCATAACAGCTGAAATTTCTGTGTTAAACTTCATATTGTTGTCTTCCGTCCACTTGTAGATTCTGTTGATGTCTGTTTGTAGAGATCCTACATCTAGGTCCTACATCTGAGTGTGTTTTTAATTTCCCTATAGCTTGTGTAATATCATCTGTCGTAAAGTCGAAGTCCGTTGTACTCTCCCCTTGTAGTTCTTCAAAGAACGCGTTTCTATCGCATATCAGTTTGTCACTTTTTGGGATGCTGAAAGATGATTCCTACTGAGCTCTTAATATTTCGGATACTTCTATTAGATCATCAGATAAAGCACTGTTCTCGTTTTTTAAAGATCCAATAGTCGCATGGTTTTTTGACTTCCTTTTTGCAAAATTATACAAGTACTTTGAGTTAACCTTTATCGCCTTTATAGCGTCGCCTTTTTCTTTTTCTGTATGCTCCTCAATTAGTTCCTGTATGACGCAATCGATGCTCTGCAGTTTATCATTTAATATTTTTCGGATGTTATCTTTACAGTTACTTAATTTTACAGTCACTCTTTTTCTCTTTCGGAACAATGACCTCTTTTGTCTCTCGAACGTGCTTCTCTTTCCATTTTGTCGTATTTTTGGGACATGTCTTTCCACAATTTTCAGCGTCTTCTCCTCTAAGGTCGTTAGCATCTCTTCCGTTGTCTTGGCCTCGAAAATGGATTTCCAATCTATTTCTTCCATGCTGGATACATCTTCCCAATTTATAGCTTTAGAGTGAAAATTAAAAATTTCGAATTTACTGCTTTCTGTTGTTCGTGCTCTTTCATTTCTTGTTGCTTTTATATTGGTTGTTATTTCAATAATGTTGTGATCCGATATTATAGTTGGGGATATTTCTACATTATCAATTAAGTTGCTGTTGTTTGTGAATACCAAATCTAGGCAATTGTTTTTTCTTGTGTCTTCTGTTATTTCTTGCGTTAAAATAAATTCATCAGCTGGAGCTAGTAGCATTTTTACCTGTTCCTGGTCTTCCCGTGTGCCCCCCTTGTCCTGGTGTATACATATACTTTTTCCTGTCCTTTAATATTTCATGACTTGGAAATTAAAATCACCACAGTAAAATATTTGGGGTTGGAGAGTGTAGATCTTTTACCCATTTTCTTACCTTTGTAATGGAATCAGAGAATTTTGGTGTTGGCGTGTTCCGGAGTCTGTTCATTACAATTAGCACCATATTTAATTTTTCAATTTTTGCTGCTACACATTCTACGTAGCTGTTTGAGTTACTTAGTCATTTCCGCCATATGCCTTTCGCGTGTTTAAATAGCACATCCTCCTTTACGTCTCACTGTTCTGTCGGCTCGGAGGATGTTATAGTTGTCAATTTGTATTTCTTTTTTATCAATACAGAACTCACAGTGTTCACAGTGCGCCTGGCAGTCCTTTAGATGTGTCTCCATGAGGCATGCGAAGTCTGCTCCGGTTTCTTGCGTGAGTCCTTTCAGGTATAAAACTTTGTCCTGGGAATGATTTGACTTAAGGCCCTGAATGTTGGCTAGGATTATTTTTATTTTTTCTCTATCATTTTCACATACATTCGATTCGTTTCCCAATAGTTGTGTAGAAGAGCGTTCCGCACAAGATGAGGAGGGAGAACGAACAAATTCCTGGGTGGTATCTCATTTTTCATTTCTTCGTTCTCCCTCCTTATCTTGTGCGGAACGCTCTTCTACACAAGCGTCGTTCTTTACATTAATTATACTGTGTTGTTTGCAGTTAAAATGTATATATGTACGGCATGCGAAGGTGCCCTCTCAGGGCATTGGTTTCTGCTCGTATGTAGGAGAATTACGACTTCTGATTGATCGAGGTCCATGGTGTAGTGGATAGCATATCTGACCGGCAATCGGATGATCCCGGGTTTGATTCCCGGGTGGCACCTCATTTTTCATTTGTTCGTTCTCCCTCCTCATCTTGTGCGGAACGCTCTTCTACACAAGCGTCGTTTTTTACATATATATATATATATATATATATATATATATATATATATATATATATATATGTATATATATGTATATATATATATTATATGTATATATAGAGAGAGAGAGAGAGAGAGAGAGAGAGATAGAGATAGAGAGTGTTACAAGGACAAGAGGAAGCCACAAAGACCTTCCGCTCCACTCTGGGAGGTTCCTGTTATTAACTCTCAAATGCACAAAAAAATTATTATTTCTATTATTTCTATTATATATATATATATTATATATATATATATATATATATATATATATATGATACGGTAACTCTGAAATAAAGAACGAAACACCTTTATCATCTTCATTTTATTTCCTCATAACATAGTTTTTAATTAGAAAATATTTAAAACGCAGGGGAAAAAATTTAAAAAATGAACAAACCTCTACTAGATGTAAAAGAAGAAATAACAGAAAATTTTCATTTACCAACCGCACTAAAACTTATTAGCAAGAAGGTTTGCATTCATACAGTATATTTCAGTCTTTTTAGAATGTTGTGCACAAACACTTTTCTTACATTTAGACAAAGCTGGGCACAAACCGTTAATCCGTTAATCGTTAATTAACGAAGTTAACTTTTTCATTAACGATTTAACTTTTAAGTTAACTTTGAAAATCATTATCGGACTAATTAACTTCCGTTACATTTAACTTCCGTTAACTCAAGTCCGTTAACCCAAAAAATTCATAAATAAACGTTTAAAAGTTTCTATTATTTTCAGTGCTGAGCAGGTGCGCAATTAATCCGCCACTGTTAATAGTGATGAACGAATTTCCATTTCCGCAGTGCAAAATCAGGCGATATATTTGTTTCCGTCGCCACAATTTGTGTCTTACCAAATATGGTAGTTATTTATGGCATTGGTTTGAGCAAAACATGATCGACTGTAAAATCAGGCGGAAAGATTTGCCATTTGAGTTGAATGTTTCAACTTCTTTCAAGAAATATCACGAACATTTGAAGGCACTTTCAATAATATATATGTAACAATTACAACAAATAACTACATTCGTTTCATTTGCAGTCTGTCTCTTGCGCAACATGTTTGTGCTAGTGAATATTTAAAAATAATCGTTGTCAAGTAAGTCATGTATATTTATAATATGTCTGTGAGTACCTTATTAGTAGTCTCCTTGATACATTTCAAGAACCATAAAACTGATCAGGTAAGATTTCAATTCTCATGTCACTTTGATGACATAAATGAAGTCAATTGATGTCTTACAATGGGAGCGTTTTCACATCATCTGGTTGGACAAGTATGACAACACCAAGGTCGCCAGGGTATTTGTCATTTACCATTACTTATTCGGACTATAGTGGATTTAATTTTCCCAGAAGAGTTCCTTGTTCCATGCACGGTCTGTGTTTAACATATAAGTTTCTCAGGGGACCATTCTGAGTTTGTGTGTATTATATATATATATATATATATATATATATATATATATCGAAACATACGGTAAGATTATTAAATGCCCGATTAGGTTAATTGAATGCCCGGCTAGGTCAGCTGTACGCCCTTGACGAGTGGTTAGTTTAAGTCGTGATATTTTCGTAAAAACTAACGAAAATATTACAACTTAACCTCACGAATCGTCAAGGGCGTACAATTAACCTAACGGGGCATTCAATTAACCTACCCGGGCCTATATATATATCTATATGTATATATTATATATATATATATATATCGAAACCTAGGTAAAATTATTGAATGCCCGGTTAGGTTAATTGAATGCCAGGTTAGGTCAACTGTACATCCTTGACGATTGGTTTACGTTAAGTTGTAGTATTTTCGTTAAAACTAACGAAAATATTACGTCTTAACCTAACCAAGCGTCAATGGCGTACATTTAACCTAACCAATTGCTAATGGCGTACAACTAACCTAACCGGGCATTCAATTAACCTAACCGGGAATTCAATTAATCTAATCGCCCATTCAGTTAACCTAAGCGGGCATTCAACTAACCTAATCGGGCATTCAGTTGACCTAACTGAGCATTCAATTAACCTAACCGCGCATTCAATTAAGCTAATCGGGCATTCCTGTGACCTTACTGGGCATTCAATTAACCTAACCTGGCATATATATATATATATAGCATTCAACTACCACCCGGGTCGCCGGGTCGCTCCGCTAGTAGAGTATATATAGAGTATATATAGGTTTGTCAGACAGGATATATGTCGCCTAAATCCATGTTGAGAATTGTTGCTTTTCTTGGATTTTACTTCGAATATTTATATCAGATTTAACTTCAGCTGAGAAAATATAAGCGACTACATATCACTCTTCACTCTTCCTTTAGGAGGAGGAGATTGTAGACACCAGGGAAGTACTAGAGAAGTACTACGGGGATGTTTGGCAGAAGACAGGGAATGCTGGGATTCCCGTTTCTCTGACACTGTCCTCCTTAGCTGATCTTTTTTCGTGTCTCATCTACCATGTGAGCAGTCTTCCATGCTCTCAAACATGCATATTACATACTACAGAGTTTTATCAAAATTTCCCCATTACTGGCTCCTCCGTTGCCGATGCTGATACCGGGAACGCAGACTCGGGCAGCGGGGATGGTTCTGCTGCCCATTCGAGACATTCTGAGTCTCTGCCTGATTCACTTTTCATAAACTTCTGCAACATTCGTGGCCTTTCCTCAAATTTTCAATTGTTAAACACCATCTCTACTTCTCTAAGCCTCACCTTCTCTTCACTGAAACTCATTTGTCTGGGACGACTAACAACAACTCCTTTGCTGTACCCTCCTATCTTTCCTATACTCAGTTTCATTACAAATGTGGATATTGCCTATATGGAAGCATATGAATCACTTGAAAGCACTTGACTTTTCCAGATACTACACCCTCTGGCTACGGCTTACATGACCGGCTTACATGGTTTGATTTCTCCGTTCCAGAGCTTTTGTTCTGTTTTGCTTACCAATCAATGTTTTTGGAATGTTCATCTGCTGTAACCTCGTTTAAATGTTCTCAGCCTGGTGCTGGAGGTCCATAGTTTTCTCTCAGTCATCATACTTTTAAAGAAATTTCTGAAGAACTTCTTGGTACAAAATTCTTTCTCATGAATATGTAACTGTTTATATAATATATTCATCTATTCGCTCTCCATTCTTTTAAACCCCCATGGGTGGCCACTTTGTCATAGTGTGGGGGTACCTCCGTGTTCTGACTCAGTAGACTACGTCGGCGGGGGCTTAGTCCCAGGAAGGTCATCCATGCCGGACAGGCATCACGGGGCCCCGTTTTTAAACCGACGGTGTTTCCTCTGGAAAAGAGGTATCCCGCTCCTTGCGGTTTGCGCTCGGCCTCCCTTTCTCACCGGTAGGCAGTTTCTCGCGTCCCCTTGGCCCGTTTTCTTTACTCTTCAGTTTTATGGATAAAATTAACTCTTCGTTTAGCACTCGGATGGTGGGCGACGAGGCCCTCGAGTCCTCTACCACTGGAAGACCGCCTCTTGAGGGGGTTGTTCCCCCCCTGGCTGCGAAAAATTCGCGTTCTTCTCGTTCTAAGACTATATTTACGTCTTATTCCCTCAAGTCTCTTGACCTCTTCATAGGGGGCGACGGCTCTGACCCTGACTACCCTCGGTTTCTTGTTCTCAGTTCTTCCGCCTCTCCTCCTCTCTCACAGCGGGATGTTTTTGAGGTCTATGATGACTTCACTTCTCACTGTGGCGATTCCCTACAGTTGTGGCCCCAGAACGATGGCTCTCTTGTGGTGGAAGTCTCCCCAAGGCCCGAATACCAGAAGGTTTCGTCCCTTTCGACCGTGGCTTCTGCTCCTCTACACTGCCTCCTCCACTTTTCTTTAACACTTGTACGGGTGTAATTCTTGTCCCGTCTTTTGGAATACGCAGAGTCGGATCTTCTCACCCACCTCTTCTCTCAGATGACCCGTGTTTATCGTCCCCCCCCCGTATGGTCCAGGGGGAAAGGGTTTCATCCCCCTTATTGATCCTGACTTTTGCTAGTTTCCAGTTACCTGAGAAAATTAGGGCCCGTTATCTCCGATTTCTGGCCCGCCGTTATATCCCCACACCAAGCCAGTGTTTTAATTGCCAGAGGTTTGGACACGTCAGTAAGACGTGTCGAAGTTCTCCTACCATTTGTGTTAATTGCGCGTCTCCAATGCAGGGTTCCTCTTGCTCTAATCCTCCCCGCTGCGTCAACTGTAGACCTAATTATTTGAGCGTGAGGTCGTGTCAGTCCGGGAATCTGACAAAGTCAGCTTCCACGAAGCTCACGTTAGTTCCCGATTCGTTCGTCCAGGCCTTACCTTTGCTCAAACTCTGCGCCCTTTCGGCCCTGCTACTTCCCGTTTGCCTCGAACTTCGGTCACTCCCGTATCGTCCTCTTCCTCGCCTTATCGCTCTAGGCCTGATCAGGCCTCACCACCCGTTCCCCTATCTCGTCCTCTATATCAGCTTTTTCGTTGTCTTCATCCTCCGTGTTCTCCTTTCCACCCGCCCGTCCCCCCAGAACTTCCAATTTCACTGCTCCCATCTGCTCCACCTCAGTAGCATGTCTCCTCCACCCCCACCCCAGAAATTGGATTCACCCCGCCCCGCTTCATACCCCTATTCTTGTATTCCCCGATCTCCCCCCCCCCGAAAACTAAACTCCCTCCACTTTCTTTCATCCGTTCTTCGACCACCCCTTCCTTAACCTGCCACCCCAGTTCCGTCTGCTCACTCTTCTAATCACACTTTTAAGTCTCGCCCGATTACATCTCTCGCCCCACTTTGTATTCCGGTCTTGATGGCTGCTATCCTTCAATGAAATTGTCGAGGCCTTCTCCTTAATTGGGAGGACTTTCTCCTTATTTAGGATTCGAATCCAGTGTGTCTCTGCCTTCAAGAGACCCAACTTGGGATTCGCCCCTAGCCCTATCTCCGCAGATTTTCATCATACTTCTCCCCCACCTCTCCTCGATGCAGCCCTCAGTGCGTCTTCGTCCGGTCTGATGTGCTGTCTACTCCCCTTCCCCTCCGCACTCTTCTCCAGGCTGTTGCACCCGGGTTTTCCTTGACCGATTACTATGGTAATAAAAACCCACTCTAATAGACAGAGCTTATTTCCACAACAGTTTCGATGCCCACTGGCATCCTCTTCGTTTTTCTGTATCTACCCGAAGAGGATGCCAGTGGGCATCGAAATTGTTGTGGAAATAAACTTCCTTATACCTCCCCCTCCCCGGTCACAGGAAGTTTCTGTTAACGATCTTTCTGCCCTCCTTTTATATTTGTCTGCACCCTTCGTCCTCCTGGGAGACTTCAACGCGCACCATCCTCTGTGGGGTGATACCGTCACCAATCAGCAGGATGGCGTTGTGGTCTCCCTTCTCTCAACTCCTTCTGTTTGTCTCCTTAACACCGGCCAGCCCACAGCTTTTCACCTCCAGACCCGCACGTTTTACTCCATAGATCTTCCGCTTACTTCTTCTTCCGCCTTCCTTGATTTCTCTTGGTCTGTCACTCCAGACCTTTATGGTAGTGACCAATTCCCGGTCCTCTTCCTTACGTCTCGGGCCATCGCTCTTCCTACCTGATGGTCTCTTGCCAAAGCTGATTGGTCTCTTTTCCGGTCTGAAAGCCAAACGTACGCAGTTCCGAGCAACTTTCCGACTATCGATGCTGCCTCCACCTACCTCACTGATCACATCACTTGTGCCACTCTATCCTCCATTCCCAAATCAACATTTCCCCGCTCTGCCCCTTCGGTTCCATGGTGGACCCAAAAATGCGCCCTAGCGGTTAGAGCCAAAAAGTCTACCTTTCGCCGTCTTCAACGCAACCCATCCCTTGCTAATTCAATAGCCTTCAAACGTGCTCGACGTCAGGCTTGTCGCACGGTCCGTGAAGTCCGCCGCTTTTCCTGGCGAGCCTACGTCTCCTCTCTCACTTCCCGCACCACTTCCTCCCGAATCTGAAATAAGATTCGGAAAATTTCTGGTAAATCCCCTCCTCATCCTTCTCCTGTCTTTACAATAGACAGACGCCAAGTGTCATCTCCTACTGCAGTGGCCGAAGCCTTGGCCTCGACCATTGCTTCCATCTCCAGACATGACCACCGTGATCCCACTTTCCTTAGACGTAAGGCTTTGCTTGTTCGCTTCCCTCACTTTTTCCAGACTCCCAATAATTTCCATTATAACCGCCTTTTTTGCTATGTCGGAACTGCAAGAGTGTAACTTTTTGTTAAAATAAATTGGCGTGACAATAAAACACTAACGTAGAAATATTGGGAACAGTGATTCGGTAAAATAAACTTTGGCACAGAATAAAACACTAACGTAGAAATATTGGGAACAGTGATTCGCTAAAATAAACTTTGGTACAGAGTAAAGCATTAACGTAGCAGTATTTGGAACAGTAATTCGTTAAAATAATTGGGAACAGTAAAAAGTGTCGCTAACACTGGAAACGGTTTTAAAATAAAGATAAATAAACAAATAAACTTCACGATGTCGGTAAAGAGCGTGGAAATAACGAATGAAGAAGAAAGTGTAAGTAACATTATAGTCCAGGCAATCTAGAGCAAAAATAGCTTCAACCTGGGCATAATTGCTTCAGAAGCTTTCTAAACTGTTTCCAGCTCAGGAACCATTGCAGAATAACATATCCAAAATCCGACAAAATTGGACCCAGGGAACACCCCCAAAAATGAAATTCAAACTGGCGGACTGGCAGTTTCCTACGAAATACAATAAATTTTAATTTCGCTTTGTAGAGAGAGTTATGACGTTTTTCTTGATCAGTAAAATGTTTTAAAACACATTTTCGTTTCTAAATTAACCTATATGACACTAAAAATTGTATCAGGCGGCTAGTATTAAACTATGACGTCACGTAATGTAAATAAAATATACTGTATGGAGTGTATGTGAGAATGGACATTGCTACATCTTTATAAACTTATATTATATACAACTCTTTAATTCCTACTACCCACTATCAAATCTGCGTATTTGTGCTTGTCATTTTCTTTAAAACTGTTATTATGTACTCCTTTTAAATACTGCAACACAGTTTATTAATTTGTGTTTTCTGTTTCAGACTGACTCGGTGTACGGCTGACTCGGTGTGGGTCCGCCTTCAAGAATGCAGACCCCTGAAGAATTGTGCGTGATTTGTAAGGAGAAATTGGACAGCGGACAGGAAGTGGTTCACATCTCGCAAAAAGGAGCAGATGGTATAAATGCATCCAGCCGCAGCCGTGGAAGCGATGTTGTTGCAACAGCTGGAATAAGTGTTCACGTTGTATGTAGGAAAAGGTTTACGGATAAAAAGACCATTGAAATAAAGAAGCGACAGACCGCAGCCGAGGCAATACCAAGGAAAAGTGCTCGTTTTCATGAATACGCATTTTCCAGTGCTACTCACTGTTTGTTTTGTGATACCTTTGTGGACTTTTTTTCCAAACACAAACCAAAATCAGAGCATGTCAAAATATGAACTACAGAGTTCTCCGAAACCATAAAAAGGTGCTGTGAAAGCCGCTGCGATGAATGGTCGTTTAATGTAAAAGGCCGTCTGGAGTATTATCTTCGTGATCTTCCTGCTGCAGATTGTGTCTACCATCACACCTGCAGCGTAAATTTTCGAAGTGGAAAAAACATTCCTCGCGCATACTCCTCCGACAATCATGATTCGAAGAAAGGGAGACCAACTAATGAAGAGCAACACCAAGCATTCCTTCAGACCTGTGCTTACCTGGAAGAGAATGATGATGAACAACTGTTGATTGGAGACCTAATTTCCAAAATGGAGGAATATCTTCAAGGAAGTCAGAGCTCTGTCTACGAACGCAGGCACATGAAGAGAAAGCTTTTAGAACGTTACGGAGACAAGCTCATAATATCAGGTGAAAGTGGGAAGGCAGATGTAGTAACACTACGAGAGACAGCTAATGAAATTCTTATAGATTATCACAAAAAGTCGAAAGAATGTGATATAGATATAGAGCTACAGAAGATTTACCTAGTAGAAGCTGCTGCAAAAATAATCAGAAGTGATATCAAGTCTGTCGACTCGCCTAGAAAAGATGTGTATCCATCTCCAAATGACATCACTGCAGAAAGTGCTCTTGATTACATTCCCAACAGTCTGAAATTGCTATTATCAAAAGCATTTGCGGGACAGGATGCTTCAAGAAAAATAGGTGCAATTGAGCAGAGCATTATGCAAGCAACCCGTCCTAGAGGATTACTATGTCCACTACAGATCGGTTTGTCGGTTCAGCTACACCACAACTTTAGGTCAAGGTACCTTATTGACGTTCTCCATCAGCTGGGTTACTGTTCGTCGTATGCAGAAGTAACAAGATTCGAAAGAAACGCGGCGCTGGCAAGTGGGTCTGGCTCTTTTACTGTTGATGAAAACACTGCAGTCCTTCTAGCAGCAGATAACGTCGATCATGATGTCTGCACTTTGGATGGGAATACCTTTCATGGAATGGGTATGTTTGCCGCAATAACTCCGAAGATCAAGATCCACCCTTCTATTCACAGGCGTAATGTTGGTGACAATGACATTAAGAAGATTGCAACCGTTGACATTAGGGAATATAGACAAGCGAGAAGCATGTTGAGGGACATCTCATTCCGCGAACTTCCAGTACCCACTGCCACCATAAGTCGACTTAGTCTTCTCTGGCAGATATCTTCAGCAGAAAGATCAGGTCCAAGTTGGTCCGGAACAATGCAGGCAATTCACGGTGGATCAAGTGTCTCACATCCAGGTGTGGCGTCGATCACGTTCCTTCCCATCATAGATATGTCGCCAACTGACATGACCTGCATATTTTCGACATTACTATATTTGAGCAAGATAGCACGCGATCAAAAAGTCCCATGCATTATTACCTTTGATCAGCCTTTGTTCTGGAAAGCTTCCCAAATCATCAATGAACAGAGAGACCTGCAGGACATTGTTTTAATGCTGGGATCATTTCACACTCTGATGAATCTTTTGGGAGCAGTCGGTAGGTACTCTTATGAATGGTTCAGGATTGTCTGAAGTACTTCAAGAAATATACGGACCAAATGCCGTGCAACACATGATGTCTGGAAAAGCTGTTTCAAGAGCGATACGTGGTCATATGATAGTAGATGCAGCTCTTAGTACCTTACTAGTCGCAGACGTTTTCCCTCGTAATGAAGATGGAACTCCTCATGACCTCCATAAGGAAGCTTGTGACCTGCTCGACGATGTTATGACCGCCAAACAATCAGTTGAGGATGTGGAATCTTCGAATGCATTGTCTCAGATTGCTACCACTTTGGATGCGAAGAAAACTGACCTACAATCTACTTCGCAAACAAGTCAACTCTGGTTGGAATATCAGCGAATGATCAACATTGCACGTTCCTTGATAACAGCAGACAGAACCGGCTCGTGGGATTTGCACTTGCAAGCTATGCTGGAGACCATCCCCATAATTGCAGCAGCCGGACATCACAATTACCTGAAATCGATATACCTGTACCTGCAGAAAATGTTAAGTTTGCCTTCTGAAAATCCAGCCGTTAACAAAATGTTCCAGGAAGGTAAGTTTGTGGTAAGAAGAAGCGACAGATTATGGGCCGGACTCGGCACAGACCTGGTGATAGAACAAGTACTAATGCGTTCCCTGAAAAGCAAAGGCGGACTGACACGCGGAAGTGGATTTACAGACATCCAAAGGACAACGTGGCTCTTTTCTATGCCTCTGTGTTCCACTTATAACTTAGCAATGCAGGAATACACCAGAGTTTTATTGGAAAGTAGTGAACAGCACAAGGAAATGAGGGGAAGTAGACAAATCAGGGACAGTAATGACATGAAGAAAGTACTTGAACGTCTGGAATCCTTATCCCCATTCCATTCTACCTCGGGTCTCTGCAACATTGTAACAGGGCTAACTGCTGATCCTGGAGTTAACGTTCATCAATTGCATTCAATCGGTACGAACATTGTCGTAAAAATGATTGGGAAACAAGCCTTTACATATTCTGCCAAAAGATCTGACAAAGTGAAAACACTAGGATCTGCTTCTGCCGTTGTGATCACTGATGCTTCAGATATAGAAGTAGATCCTGCACTACTGTTTCAGAGAATGATGGCTGTTGCCACTGGCGGAGACATGAATCTTGAAGATGTCATGTGTTATGAACTGTGTGCATATCCTCCTGCATTGTTCGAATCACGAAGTATCTTGAAGAAACCCGATAAGTCTCAGCTAGCTCATGCAATAATCAAATACACTGACACTTTACGCATGGAAGAAGTTCAAGAAATTCAGTGCACAGACCAGTACGTATTGGATGGTGGATCTCTACTACATCGTGTTTCCTGGCGTCAAGATGAAACATATGACAACATCGCCAACTCATATGCCGATTTCACTCTGAAAACATATGAAAAAGCAATCATTGTTTTTGATGGCTACAGCAGCTCTCCTACGATCAAGGACATGACCCACAGAAGACGCAGCACCAAGACAAGCAGAAATGTGAATCTCAGTCCAAGCATGAAGTTTGTTGGCCAGAAGGAACACTTCTTGGCTAATGAAAACAACAAGCAAGCATTTATTTCCCTCGTAGGTGAGATGTTGAAGAAGCACGGGTGTACTGTTCACAACGCAGATGGGGATGCTGATGTGGACATCGTTCGTGCAGCAGTTTCCTCATCAGAAAATGCAACTACAACAGTAATAGGGAAGACACCGACTTGCTGATTCTCCTTCTGTACCATGCCAAGGACAGTGGTTTCAAGTTGTACTATCGCAGCGATATAAGACGGGGACCATCTCCTAATCCTGTGTATGATATTCTCAGCATTCAATCATTGTTAGGCAATGACATCTGCAAGTATCTCCTGTTTGTGCATGCTTTCACGGGCTGTGATAGCACATCCAGAATTTTTTCGATCGGTAAAGCCAAAGCATTCGACACACTGATGAAGGTGGCTGAACTCCGTTCAGTTGCAAATACATTCTATTCTGATTGTTGCCAACACTCTGACATTGAAGCCGCTGGAAGAAAGGCAATGCTTCTGTTGTATGGCTGCAAAACACTTGAATCCACTAACGCACTACGTCATCGAATGTTAGTTGAAAAGGTAGCTACAGCTAAATCTTTTGTTACACCCGAACGTTTGCCACCTACCGATGCGTCCACAAAGTACCACAGCTTTCGCACATACTTTCAAATACTAATCTGGAAGTCTACAGAAGAGAAGATCGATGCAGAACAGTGGGGTTGGTATGTAAAGAATAATTCCTACTACCCTACAGCCTGCGACAAGCCACCAGCTCCAAATTATCTACTCAACATGATCCGCTGCTCCTGCAAGACGAAATGTGCTACTTCAAGATGTGGATGCAAGCGTAATGGAATGCCCTGTTCAGCCGCTTGTGGCGAGTGCCAAATCAGTGGTTGCGATAACAACCCAAGTACCGGTAATCTATCCGATGATAGTGATGAAGAGGATTAATTTCTGTATGTTTGTGACCAGGTATCACTTCTTCTGTAATGAACATAACTTGAAACTGGGAAAAAAATAATTGTTGTATTATTGATTATAAAAATCTGTAAAAAGCTATATAACATTATATTTGCGTAATAACTCGTTGTGTTGTATATTGTTGAATTATTTAAAACATTACAACTGAAAGAAAAAGCATCAAATGTATCTCTATAAATAAAAGCGTAAATTATATATATTTTTTTTCGTAGGAAACATCCAGTCCGCCATTTTGAATTTCATTTTGGGGGTGTTCCCGGGGTCCAATTTTGTCGGATTTTGGATATGTTATTCGGCAATGGTTCCTGAGCTGGAAACAGTTTAGAAAGCTTCTGAAGCAATTTTGCCCAGGTCTAACTACAAATTGCCTGGACTATTAGTGATACCGAACCAACGAACTTAAATGAAATAAGTACAGAAAGTTTGGAAAATTTAAAAAGGATAAATTTTGCCAACATTATTCGGTTATTAAAGGAATGCACGGAATTAGAGGGAGAAATAAACCGAAGATGGTCGAAACTGGAAGACCTTGCAATGATTACTCCGCAGCTGGAGTATTGGGACAACCGAAGGTCGGGGGTTCGTCCCCGAAGAATCTCTAGTTCCTCCCGTTACAGAAGAAGAACTTTCGAGGCAGGAAAGGGTTGGGTCGGGACCAGAGAACCCAGAAGACATCCCAAAGAACCCTTGCAGAAGTGCACACACCACAAGAGACGAGAAACACCGCACCGACGAAGACCGGCAGAAGAGTATAGAAACCGTCGTACAGGTATTAAAGATTACTAGCTTACCTTTGCAACGTGAACAGGCAGTAAGGGGTCCTGAGCAAACGACTTTTGGACACACAGTGGAAGGAAGTTCGCCGAAGTTTATGGGAGAACGGGCAGAGGAGAACCCAGGAACCAGCCCAAACGCCGTCAGGAAGGAACAAGGTGAGACACTCAACATAATTGCCACAAAAATATTAAGTGCAGGTAATGCCTTGGTTCAGGCTAATCCGATAAGGAGACATATTTAAGATGGCATAATTGAGGACGCGTTGAAGACCGTTTTGCCGGAGTATGCTTGTAATTGCATCAAAGGAACAGCCCGTCGGGAATATTGGATGGAATCAATCAAGTTTTCGGTAAACAACCCAAGCTTAGGACTAAGAGATGAAGAGGTCCTAAGAGAAGAAACGCCACAAGATAAAAGCCGAAGACTGCAGAAACTGCAAAATCCTCTCACATCCTGGGACTACAACTCACAACATCCAGAAGAAAGAACAGCCACGAAGGAGGACAACATCAAGGATGTGGAGGTGAACGACGGAGACAAGTCCAGCAAGAGAGGAGAGCCCAGAAGGAAGAACTGTGACACTGGTCACAGGAGGAATAACACAACTCAAGAATGTGACTACAACCCCATGAGAAACCAGAAGAGAAAACAAACCAAGTCAAATGAAGACAGCGACCCCAAAGAGGAAACAATGGAAGAAAGTGGCCGGAGCCAGTGCAAGATTTGTCAGCAAATGCGAAATTGGGAAGAGGCGTGCCCTCGAGCAAACCTTCGGCAGGACTGGAAGAAGAAGCCTCCAGAATAGCTTCAGAGGAAGTAGCGGCGAGTCCATCGGCTAGGACTGACCACCCTACCAGTATTCGTCGCTCAACAAGCTTCCACCGCGCTGGACGATGGTGGAGCTTCCGTCACATTGACATAAGCTATGCACAAAAACATCGGGAGCCTTCTTTGGACAGTTGCCAACTTCTCAGTACACAGTTGCACCGGCCCCGCCCATTCATGTAAGGGGAGTAGAAGTAAGTTTGACTATGGGAAGGGGGGTTGAAGAATTCTTTTGTGTCTGTATAATTCCAGAGGCTCAGCAAGACGACTATAGGCGTGTTGTTTCGGAGGATATGAAGACGAAACAAAGGTAACTTTGAAGAGAAAAGAGTCGTCACTCTGAACGAAGAGGTAACCAGACCAGGAATGGAAGCAGACAGAATAAAGAAGCTAGTAGGATTCTGACAGGGAGGGTCAGAATGAAAGCCGGGGACGCGGTTCACGTGGACGTCTATTCTCCGATGCATGGGATATGCGATGAGGCTCGAGGATACTTGGAGAAGTTGTCGAGCAGAATTCCAAAGGGAAGTTAAATGATAGGGGAATAGAGAGTGAAGAAAAATTGGGGATATGGGTTCCCCTGGACGTCAATTCTCTGCTAAATGGGATATGCGGTGAGGCTCGAGGATACTGGGAGAAGTTGTCGAGCAGAAGCCCAAAGGGAAGTTAAATGAAAAGGGAATAGACAGCGAAGAAAATTTGGGGTATGGTTTACCGTGGACGTCTACTCTCCGTTGCAATGGATGTGCAGTGAGGCTCAGCGTGATTTGCAAGTATCACAGAGCGGAAATCTCAACGGGAAGTTAACCCTTTCCAAGGAGGTGGTAAAGTTACTCTTGAGAAATAAAGGTGACGACTGAAGAGTATTACCTTGAAGACAAGATGACATGAGCATGGTGGTTGAGGCAACGAGAACGGGGAGGTTAGTCGGAACAGCCGTTCAATTCCTCGCCCGAAAAGAAAAAAATGGAACAAGTATCACTGTGAGAAAGAGTCGAAAGTCCACAAGTGATTAAGAAGAGCTTGACACACCTCAAGACGCATGTTCACCGATGTCCGTCGCTCTCAAAAGGAAGAAGACCGACGAGGGAAAGACAGGATTAATTACTACCGTCACCGGTAGAGTACCAGGACCTCGTGATCACTAGGAACGAAGAGTGACCACAGGAGTCCAAAGGGGAAGCGATTGAAGAAAAAGAAGTATTATGGTATGACTCACTCCTCCCGTGGCGCCCAACCGTGTACCTCACGGAGCATACGAGTTCGAACAAACCCAATCACGTTTCATCAGGGTGACTCACCCCGCCCGTTGAGCCGATCCTCCCTCCTGTGACTCACGCGGAGCATACGAGATCGAACAAACCCATACGCGTTTCATCAGCGTGATTCATTTCTCCCGTCGAGCTGATTTTGTCTCCTGTCGCTCATAGCCATCTCAGAGCTTGCATCGAGTGGACGTGCCATAGTCATCTCGAACCGTGTGAACGTGCGAATACGATGGAACTCCCTTTGAGAAGCATTCTCAACGCATCGTACGACGTCTCCGTGACGAAGTCATTGCGCGTGTTCAGGCGAGAAACCGGCACCATTAACTGTGTGCTTGAAACGATCTGCAGGCATGCAAGTAAACGTAACGTTATTTATTTAAGTGTTGAGGAGATGCATAAAATCTTCGTGGTAGTTGAGAGGTGGGCTGCGGACCGCTATAAAATACCAGCTGACGTAGGTACAAGAAGAGAGGTGATTAGTGACGCCGTCTCATATACACCATTGTTTGTACATTGAATGTAAATAACGAACAACCATGCATTGATATACGACTGATGTGGAAGAACACAGCTGATAACGACGGTCTTGTTCCTACACGAAACCGTTTCATCCTCGACAGAATGTTTGAGATCGTCGGTTTCCGTAAGCTGAACCCTATATTAGATGCGCGTGTTACAGACATGATTTATTTTGATACGGTTCTTGAATACGCATACATCGCTCTGCTCGACGGATTTGTCGAATGTAGGAATGAACAGGGGAAGAACGGTCTAGATCTGGGTGCATATTTAAAACGTTTAGATTCTTCGAAATACCCTGAACTTTGGTACAAAGCACTTGGGAGGTACAGAGCTGAGCTCGCCTACACTGTTCACTCTGAAGAGCTGTACCTCTATATAGTGGATAGATGTTACGATTTGGTAGAATATTTCAATAGCCGCTATGTCGAGTGAAGAAGAGTTCACGATTAAAAAGTTCGGGACGTTAAGAAAAAATCCCCGATTGGAAAGGCATGATTATAAACTTGTATTTCATGTTGTGGTTAACGACGACATTTTTGTGCGTGCTTTTGATTGTATTCTAGCCATCCTTAAACATAACTTACCCACCGAGTGTAAAGTGGACACAAAAAAAAGAATTGAACGATATGAAAGCCATTTATACCGAGTATAGACCGCCGTATCAGTTAAACGGTGAATTGATGTTTGGACGGTTTTACTACGTCGTACAAAGTAACGGCGATGTGGATATAGACTCTATCAAATGCGAATTTAGCGTTTTGCACCGTAGAACGTAAAGACAATATATATTTTTCCTGTACTAATATGATTATACTATGTTTTGCATATTTCCAATATAGTTAATATAACTATGCATTTTTTCCTGTACTAATATTTTGATAATACTATGTTTTGTATATTTTCAATATATTTAACATAACTCCGTATTTTTCTTGTACTAATATTTTGATAATGCACCGTTTTGTATGATTATATATATTTTCCATTCTATTATTTGATCATATATATGCCCCATTGTATTTCCATTAATTCATGTAAATAAACAGAATGATGTATTGGTGTTTTATTTATTCCTCGTACATAATTATACCATTTCTTTGGTTTCGGATTTCAGAATAGTTGATTAATTGCTATTTGTCAAATCGGTCTTCTAAACCAACTGGCTGAATAATATATGGTATAATTTAATAAATAACGAATCCGGCAATTCAGACTTCTAAGCCAGATGACGGAAGAATATAAGGATTAATTAAATAAATATTGGTATCTGGTAACTCAGCCTTCTAAGCCAACATTAATATATGCTTTAAATAAATAACGAATCTGGCAACTCAGCCTTCTAAGCCAGCATCAGTATATGGTTTAAATAAATAAATAACGAATCTGGCAACTCAGCCTTCTAAGCCAACAGGCTGTGGCCCCTGCTGGCTCTGGTTCATGAATATAAGGATTAATTAAATACATAGTGCAATCTGGCAACTCAGCCAACTGGCTGATTAGGGGCCTATAAGAGAGCGGCAGGGTGGCTGAAAGACTCATATGCGCCTGGCGGTCGCCAAGCAAAGACCCTTCCTCTGTGTCCTCTCCTCTTCCTCTCTCTCTCTTTCTCTCTCTGCCCCTTTGGGAGGTGAGGCCGTCCCAACTTATCCCCCAAAGAGGCTCCCCCTCTTCCTTTCTCTGCCCCTTTGGGGGATGAGGCCGTCCCAACTTCTCCCCAAAGATGCTCCCCCTCTTCCTTTCTCTGCCCCTTTGGGGGGTTCAGCTTGAGGGATAACTCCGCCTCCAAGTTGTATACCCCATACCCCTTGCAACCCCATTTTGGGGTTGGCAACAAAGGGGGGCCTTGCAACATTATGCAATTGCATTGCACTCATACATTTTGCGGTCATACTACTAACCGTATAGAAAACTAAAAAATAAATCTGTAGGTAATAAAAATGCTATCCTTACCCGCAAAATCCGCTGTACAGTTGTGTACATAAAGAATGGAGTTTTTTAGCATAGACATTTGATGTTGCTTTATTAATTATCACTAGGTTTGACGAGGCTGTCGATATTCAACAAGTATTGGGTGTTGTATATAGAAAGTTGTGTATTATTCTTGTATTTGCGTCTACTGGTTGTGTTATGTTTGACATAGATATATGTGATAAATATCTCCAATTAACCTGTTTGCTCCTAATGAATGAATTTCCAGTAACTTATATATATATATATATATAATATATATATAATATATATATATATATATATATATATATATATTTAAAACTTAATTATTAGTCTGAAAACAATTACTGCGGCAGTTATGCGGCAAAAATGTAGGCTGAGTTGGCATCTGTTTTTTTATTGCGAAGGAAATCAGGTGTTTAATTTAAATATTCGTTTACAACATATATAATAATAATGTTTAAGCGTATATTTAGAAAACGGCTGTATGTTTGATTTAGTGCTCGTATTTCTTTAAATTTATTTGGCTGAGCAATATGACAGTGAAGGACCGTAGAAAAATATCATTGGTTTAAAGGCCTCGCTGGCCACTTTCTCACCAGCTGTTATGTTCTGGTGTATATATATATATATATAGGTAAATTATAGCCACTCCATGTATCTAAAATAAATTACATAAATTCATTAACATATTTTGATTAGCGTCTTTACAAAGTGAGTTTAGAAAAATATTTTTTGGTTTAAAGGACAACTTTTCACACCAGCTGCTGGAGATAGTTGCCAGATTCTCCAAATATAATTATTGTTCAGTAATTAGCTCGCATAAGGTGTCATGAAATCTTTACCAAAGAGGTAATTCCAATTAAGTTAGTATATATGGTATGTTCTGGGATATATATGTGTGATATATATATAATATATATATATATATTATATATATATATTATACACACACACACATATATAATATATATATATATATATAATATATATATATATATAATAATAATAAGCAGGAACACCTGAGAAAAAATAAACATCCTTCACTAATTCCATCTTCAGGGCTAAAACAATAAAATACCAAATCACATACAAAATAAAAATTGCTTAATAACAATTTAAAATAAAGTTAAAAATTATAAAAAGTAGCTAAGAAAATGTAAAACATTAAAACTAAAAGGTAAATAAATGTGAAATTAAAAAGTTACAATTATAAAAAGTAGCTACGAAAAATATAAAAGCATTAAAACTGAAAGGTAAATAAATAAAATAAACTAGTACCTTAACCAAAACATAGCAGATCTACCGATGATTCACCAGAATTTAGGTCTGGTTTCAATATATAAATAAACAAAGATTCCATAATTTTGAGCTTAAGGTCAGAACTTTCGGCAGCAAGTACGGCGAAATTAGACTGTGAAATTGGGTGGTTATTATTGTGCGAGTGATTACGTATGAGAGAATTAGGTGGTTTGCCAAGAGGTAAATTTGTGCGGACCGATTTACCGAGATGTTCGTAAATACGAGATTTTAAATGTCTTTTAGTTTTACCTATATATGACCCCATACAGTGGTCACACTTGTATTTGTAAACTATGGATGACTTAAGAAGTGTAGGAATAACATCCTTGTATTTTTGCTTTCCTTTTCGCATAGCTATAGAAGTATTTTGGATTTTCCTTTATTGCTTCTACCGCCTTTTCCTCTTCCTTCTCTGTATGGTCCTTAATCAGGGTTTGTATTTCCCTATCGATACCCTCCAGTTTTTCTTGTACTACTTTCCTGGCATTATCTCTGCAGTTGGCTAACCACGCCTCCACTCTCTTTGTTTTGCGGAATATTCTTCTCTTTTGCCCCTCTAGCCAGCTCTTCTTTCCTTTTGGCTGTGATTTCGGAGCATATTTTTCTAAAATTCTCAGCGTCGTTTCTTCTAAGATTGTTAGCATTTCTTCAGTTGTTTTATTCTCTAAAACTATTCTCCACTCTATTTGGGCCTTGTGCGATCTGATTGCTTCCCAATTTATAGTCTTGGAGTTTAAGTTAAAGGCCCCAAATTTGCTTCTTTCCTCAATATGTGTATTGTTTTTTAATGTTGTCGTCATATTTGTTGATATTTCGATTAAGTTGTGGTCTGAGATAATGGTTGGGGTTATTTTTATATCAACAATCAAGTTCGTGTTATTCATGAATACCAGTTCTAGGCAGTTATGTTTTCTGGTATTTTCTGTTATCTCTTGTGTCAGCATAAATTCATTTGTGAGAGCCATCAACATTTTTGCTTGCTCCTGGTCTCCTTTTGTGCCCCCTTTGTCCTGGTGTATATATATATACCTATCCACCTTTTGGTATTTTATAAATGGGAAGTTAAAGTCTCCGCAGATCATTTTATCGGGAGATGGAGGGTTTATGGCCTTTATTAGCTTTCTGATATCATCAATGGCCTCCGAAAATTTTCCGGTTGGGGTGTTTGGAGGTCTATAGATGAATATTAGTATCACGTTTAATTTTTCTATTTTCACTGCTTGGAGTTCCACAAAGCTGTTTGTTTTACTTATTACCGTCTCTGTCATATGACCTTCATGTACATATATAGCACAGCCACCTTTACGTCTCGTTGTTGTATCCGCTCTTTGTAAGTTGAAACCCTCTATATTTATCTCTTTCTTATCAATACAATGTTCGCAGTTTTCACAATTTCCTTGGCATTCCTTAAGATGAGTTTCTGTGAGGCATACGATGTCCGCCCTTGTTTCGTTCATAAATCCTTTCAGGTACGAAACTTTGTTGAGTGATTGGTTTGGTCTTATTCCTTGAATATTAGACAGAACAATATTTATGTTCTTTGTTTTTCGTTGCCCCTTGTGAATTTCAAGTTCGTTTTCCTTCGGTTTTATATATAACCTGTGGTTATAACGAAAGGTTATATATATATATATATATATATATATCTATATAAATATATTAGTGGTGGACCGGATGTCAGTTTTTCAACATCTGCGGATGCGGATCTTTAATTTCAATCTCCGCGGATGAGGATGTTAAAATGATGCGGATGCGGATATCCGCCCACCAGGATGCCATGCAGCTAATGAAAATTAAAAAGGACAGACAATTCCTGGAAGCGCAACGGGAGACAGGACAGAGGGGCACGATAGCTGGAGTCGACAGAAAACTCACTCTGCAAGAAGAACGTGTTGCAAAAAGAACGTGTTGCAAGAAGGAGAGCGGAAGCTTCAAAGCGGGCTGGCAAAGCGGCTTCATCAAGTGCTGCTGCAACCGACGTCGCTGTTCTTGAGTTGTCTTCGTCGAGCAACTCGTCAGAAGTGGAGGAAGAGCTTGCACCGTCAGAAGCGCTTGCTCATAAACGAGCTCGACTTCGTGGAACTGTAAGTGTGGTGACACCTGAAGTGGCAGCTGCACTAGATCGGACTAATGTGACTGACCGGCAAGCAGCGCATATATTTTCAGCGTTAGCGTTCACGAGCCAATTCGGTCACGAAGTAGAAGACCTGATGATCAGCCGAAGCACTATCCGCAAGGAGCGGATGGAACATCGAAAGAAGTTTGCTCATGAGATGAAGGAAAGCTTCTTCCCAGCAGTTCCCCTGATCTTGCATTGGGACGACAAAATCATGGAGGATTACTCTGGTCCTGGTCGGAACAAAGTGGACCGTCTCCTGTTCTGTCTCCTGACTCTTGTATCTGGACAAGACGTGGTGAAGTTGCTGGCAGTTCCAAAACTTCAATCGGGAAAGTCGGAAGTAATTGGGAGTGCCATCGTGGAGACGATAAATGAGTGTGGACTGAGGGAACGAGTGAAAGGGTTCTGCTTTGACACCACCGCGTCCAACACTGGTTCAAAGGGAGGAGTTTGTGTTCCTTTGTAAACTGAGCTTGGGAGGAATTTATAGAACTTGGCGTGTCGACATCACATTTCGGAGATACTCCTAGGGTCTTCAGCCTTCCTGATGTCTCCAGCTCCAAATCTCCAAATATTCAGCTCTTCGGTCAGTTCTGGGACTACTGGCCTCACCTCGATAAGACAGCATACTCCTCGGCAGTGGATGAAGAAGACCCAATCCCTGTGATAAATGGATATAAGACTGAGGTCATTACATTTGCTGTTGACCAGCTGTCCAAATTTCAGCCACGGGATGACTACCGTGAGCTCCTTGAGCTGACGATTATCTTCGTTGGAGCGGTCCTTCCACGCGGGATCTATTTCCGATATCCAGGAGTAATACATCGAGCTCGTTGGATGGCTCGAGCTATCTACGCCATCAAAATGTGGCTCTTCCGCAAGGAGTTTCCCCTTTAGCAGCAACAGGGATCATCAAGAAGGCCATCGCGCAGTGATATGGTGTGGAGCAACCTCCAGGAAGTAAGCCTCTTTGTCACGGACATCTATGTCAAATACTGATTTCAGAGTCCGTCTTCAGTAGAAGCTCCGAGAAACGATCTGAATCTCCTCCGCGCACTAGCTAACTATGCTGATAAAGATGTAGCTAAGGCTGTCAGTACAGCATTCAGCCGCCATCTTTGGTATCTATCAGAAACATTGGTAGGCTTCGGTTTCTTCGATGACAGTGTTGCAGCAGAGGAGAAGAGGCAGATGGTAAATGCTCTGGGAAACAAAATCAGGTCTGAGGAGCCCCTTACACGATTTTGTCACCATGTCAACTCTGAGGTTTTTTGAAATACTTGAACTGCCTCAAGATTTCTTGGAGGAGGATCCAACACTTTGGCCAGTCCATGGATCATACAGGAGGAGCCAGGCTACTGGCCGGTCGGTCAAAGTAATCAACGACCTGGCAGAACGCGGTGTTTCACTCATCCAGGAGTTTAATGCATCTCTCACCACCCGCAGCGAAGAGCAGAAGCAGTTTCTTCTAAAAGTCGTTGAAGATCACCGGAAGGTCTTCTTGTCACCAATGAAGAAGTCTGCCATCAAGCGAACCAAGCAACAATGATTATTTATCTGTCATTTATCTAATAATATATGTCATGTAAATTGTCAATGGAGAAATTCCAATGCTTTGTTTTTGTACAATACACAAATTATTTTTTTAATAAAATATCTCCCCAACACGGATGGTTGTGGACCACAGTCATTAGCGGGGAAAGGGCTAATGACCTGTTATGTGAAAGGAATATTTATTACAATATTTTAATAATTTAATTTGTCAAAATGGACAGATGCTTTTCACATAACAGCTCCATTTTTTTGAAATGTGTCCCAATAGCAATAAAATGGATAGAGGTCTTATCAAAAAAACAAAATAGCTTCGAGCAAGTCCTAAATATATTCCGACATCAGATTTATAAAACCACCCTAATATATACATATATATATTATATATATATATATATATATATACTAAGGGCACTCAATATATTTTGCCCCACCCTTTTTTCTTGGCTAAATAATAGGCCGTGGGACTGAAATGTCTTTTGGGCCGTAAGTTTGAACTTTCTGCGTTTCACATAACCGGATTTTTCCAGTTTGAACCTCCCCACCTTGTATAAAACCGCTTTTAAACGCCCTTGCATAAAACCGATGGTTAACGTAGTTTCAAAATTGTGTCTGACAGTGATGTGCGTCGTAAACAGAGAGCTGTTATCGAGTTCTTAATTGCAGAGAAAGAAACAGTTGGAAATATTTACAAACGTCGACAAAACGTTTACGGAGATGTTGATCGAAGCACAGTTGGATGCTGGTCTAAACGTGTGAGATCATCGGAGAGAGGGGAGCCAGCCTCGATGATGAGCCACGGAGCGGTCACCCGGCATCGGTTGTGACATCTCACACTGTGCAACGTGCTAACAGCACCATTCGATCAAATCAGCGCGTCACATACAAGGAGCTATCACTGGAGCTAGGAATTAGTGAAGGAAGTGTGAATACGATAATTCAGAAACCGGGATACTCAAAAGTGTGTTTACGGTTTGTTCCTCGCGAACTGACTGAAAATCACAAAGCCCAAAGAAAAGAAATTGCTTCTGAGTCGTTGGTTCGATACGAGACAAAAGGGGGTGACTTCTTTTCACGAACTGTGACTGGGGATGAGACTTGGGTACACCACTTTGAACCTGAAACAAAACGCCAATCCATGGAGTGGCATCATGCAGACTCCCCACGCAAGAAAAAGTTCAAAATGGCTCCCTCTGTAGGAAAGGTTATGGCCACCATCTTCTAGGACATGAAAGGAGTGATTCTGGTGGACATGAACCACCAGATCAAACCTAGTTGGAGGCATACTGGAAACCCCTCCTTGAAACCCCTGAACAGCATAATCAGGATGCTGCCTGGATAGAGACCATCAGGGTGGCAAATGAGGGTAAACCAGAAATGGAGGAACTATTTATAACGGACGACAAGATAAGAAGGAAACTGGCAAAATTCTCCAACTTTAAAAAACCTGGCCTAGACAAGCTCCCGAATTTCTGGCTGAAACAGGTCATAGCATTACACCACCATTATACTGCCGCTTTTCACAGAATTTTGCAGAGAGTAGAAGAAACACCAGAATGGCTTACAAGTGGAGACAACCCTCATCCCTAAGACTCGTGAGACAAATCTCCCAAATAAATACCGCCCAATCTGCTGTCTCACTGCCACCTATAAACTTTTTACAGGCCTAATTGCAGACAGTATATATGAACACCTAGATGCTGGAGACTATCTGGAAAAAGAACAGAAAGTATGTAGAAGAAACTGCTTGGCATAAAGGATCAGCTGCTCATCAACAAAACTATCCTTGAAGACTGTAAGAAAAGAGGCAAAAACCTTAGTATGGCATGGATAGACTCTCAGAAGGCATTTGATAGTGTCCCACACTCGTGGATTTTGGAATGCCTTAAACTGTACAAAATCCACCCTACCATTATTAGCACTCTAACAAACCAGATTACAAAATGGCAAACAAACATCAATCTTACCCATGAAAATGGGAAAATATCCATTCCCTATGTCAAGATTATGAGGGGTATATTCCAGGGGGACAGCTTATCACTTTTGCTATTCTGCCTCACCCTGGACCCCCTTAGCAAATTACTTAGCAATAGTAACAAGGGCTACAACCTCAGTCAAACTAAGCGAAGAAATCCTGACAGTGTACTGAACCATCTACTGTTTATGGATGATTTAAAGCTGTACGCAGACTCTGACCAAAACCTGGAATGCCTATTAAGAATCGTCCATACTTTCTCCGGTGACATCAAAATGAAGTTTGGATTGGACAAGTGTGCTAAGTGTACACTTAGAGGGGGCAGGAAAATACAAACCCATAACATCAATTTAGGAAGAGACACTGAGATTAAAGACTTGGAAGAGGATAGTTCCTACAAATACCTTGGAATAGAAGAAAGTGGAAATATAGAACACCGGCAAATGCGAGAGAAAATCAGCGGAGAGTATGTACGAAGACTGAAAAAGATCTGCAAAACCCAACTTACATCAAAGAACAAAATAACAGCCATAAACCAACTCGCCATCCCTGTTATCAACTATAGTGTAGGGATCATAGACTGGCCACAATCAGAACTAAATAAACTAGATGTTAAGACCAGAAAAATCCTCACTCTAAACAGAACAACATACCGGAACCAGTGTCTTCCCAGATTGTACCAACCAAGAAAACTGGGAGGAATGGGATTGACTGAGGTTAACCAGCTGCACCGATCATCGACCATCAGCATTGGGCAGTATCTGAAAAGTTCGAGTAGTCCTACAATAGCTCTGGTCCGTGAACACCACAACACAAGGGTAACGCAACATACTTCCATAACCAAACTGGCCCAGCACTTTAGAGGCAATAATATGACAGAAGAAGTAGAAACTGAAAGAGTAGCAGCCACCTTAATAGCTAGGAAAAGTCGCAAAAGATTTGTCCAGGAACAACAGGCCAAGCATGCAGAAGAATGGGAAAAACATCAAAGAGCTGGAAAATATTATCAGGAATTACAGAAGGATTATATCAACAAAGAAGGATCATTGGAATGGCTAAGGAGAGGAGTTCTGCAATATGACGGAGAGCGACTAATAATAATGGGTGCCCAAGATTTTGCACTCCGAACAAATGCATTTAAAAAAGTGGCTGGAATAAGTAATAATGACAGGTGTAGATTCTGTCATGTTGAGGTAGAAAGTGTTGGCCATCTAATATCAGGCTGCAGGGTGCTCCTGGCAGAGGGGTACTATACAGCCAGACACAATAAAATTTGCAAATATATCCACTGGAAGATCATGACATTAGAATTAGAATGTAATAAAAATGTATGGGAACACACACCTGCACCAATTACTGGAAACAACCATTATACTATATATGACACAATACTTTCAACAGCCAATTTTATAGACAATTCTGCAGTAAAACCGGACATAGTAGTGTGGGACAAGAGGGAAAGGAGTGCCTTACTTATTGACTTATTGATGTCAGTGTCCCAAATGACTATGGCCTTAATAGAGCGGAAAGGGAGAAAATTACCAAATACCAGGCGCTCAGATATGACATAAAGAGAAACTGGAGATTGAAAGAAACTGCCATTCTCCCGATCATAGTTGGGAGAACAGGTATGATGAAAAACAACCTATCAACTTACCTGAACTCAATCCCAGGACAGCCCCAGGTCATAGAAATCCAAACAGGGGCATTAAAAGGAACGGTCACCCTCCTTAAACGAACGGTAGGACAAGTTCAGACATAGTGGAAGTGTTTGGCTTCGGGTGGAAGCCCCAGTTCCAACTATAAAAAATACAATAAAGAGTATAAACCAAAAAGTGGACATTATGAAGAAAGGACAAACAATCAACCGGAGGCATATATTGCTACGAGTAGTATCACCGCAAAATGCTAGAGCGCAATGCAATTGCAAATGTTGATCAATGTTGCAAAGGGGAGGGGAATGTTGCAAGAGGATATGCAACAAAGGGGGGGTAATGCAACTAGGGGAGGGGTTATCCCCCAAGCTGCAATGAAGGGGAACTCCCCAGCTTGCTGGGGGAGTTCCCTTAACCTCTTTTGGGGAAAAAGTGGGACGGCCTCACCCCCCAAAGGGGTATACCTAACCTAAGAGAGGGAGAGAAATGAGGAGGGTCTTTGGGTGAGAAGATGGGACGGCCTCACCCCCAAAGGGAAACCTAACCTAAGCCTTAACCTAAGAAGGAGAGAGGGGTGTTCGCTTGGCTCCTGCCAGACGCATGATGAGAGTTCATCCGAGCGCCAGCTGTCTTATAAGGTCCTAACCAGCCAGTTACCGCCAGTTGGCTTAGAAGGCTTAATCTGACTTAGAAGGCGTAAATGGCTTCTTCAGGTGTACACTATTTGGGTTGAGTTGCCAGATTGCTCTATTTATTTAATTAAAGCATCTATTCTTGATAGTTGGCTTGCCGCCAGTTGACACTATCCGACAGTTGGCTTAATCCGCCAGTTGGCTTAACCCGTCATTGACGGTAGAAGACCTAGAAGGCAGGTGTATATATTAACTAACTTTTCAACTGACAGATTGCGCTATTCAGATATTCTTGACAATTGGTTTAGAAATCCGACATTCGGTTCAGAAGGCGTAACCAGCCATTTGGGATACATATAATTAAATAATAATATCGTTTATATATACAACCAAAAGAATTAAATGAAGCACCATTACATCATTCTGTTTATTTAGACGAATTATTGGAATCAATTTCACGAAATACAGTACACAGAAAATAAATATACAATCCCATACAACCGATGGAATATATATGATCCAAAAAATAAAATAAAAAATAATAATAATAGCAAGAAATACGAACGAAGGAATATATATAATCCAAAATTAATACAATACAAAACGATGGAGTATAACCATCAACATATTAGTACAGGGAATATATATATATACACAAAATTATATTAAATAATTAAATATATTGAAAATAAATATACATCAACATACATGCGTTCTACTGCGCTTAACTAAAACACTAAACTCGCACGTAATTGAGTCTACAGTCACATCATTATTGCTTTGAACTACACAGTAAATACGACTTAACATTATTTCACCGCTCAAGGTGTGCGGACGCCTATACTGGATGTAAATGGCCTTCATATCGTTCACTACTATTCTGGTGCCCATTTTACATTCGGTTCGCAAGTTATCTTTATACACGGCTAGAATACATTCAAAAGCACGCAAAAAGAGGGTATCGTTAGCCGCCACATCATTATTAAATACAAGTTTATAAACACTCCTTTCCAATCGAGGGTTTTTTCTTAACGACCCGCGCTTCTTAATCGTGAACTCTTCTTCACAACGCATAGCGGCAATTGAAATAATCTTCCAAGTCGTAACGACAGCTGCCCATTATATAGAGGTACATTTCTTCAGGGCGAACAGTGTAGGCGAGCTCTTCCCTGTACCGCTCAAGTCCTTTGTACTAAAGTTCATGATATTTTGAAGAGTCTAAACCTTTTAAATAGGCATCCAGCTCTACACAATTCTCGCCTTATTCATTCCCACATTCGATAAACCCGTCGAGCAGAGCGGTGTATGCGTATTCAAGAACCATGTCAAAATATAGGCTTTAGCTTGCGGAAACCGACGATTTCAAACATTCTGTCGAGGATGAATCGGTTTCGCGTAGGGACAAGAACGTTATTATCAGATGTATTCTTCCACATCAGTCGTATATCAATGAATGGCTGATCGTTATTTATACACAACGTACAAACAATGGTATATGAGGGGGCATCACTAATCTGTTCTCTTCTTGTACCTACATTTTCAGATATTTTATAACGGTCCTCACCCCATTCTCAACTATCACGAAGACTCTGTTCATCTCCTCAACACTTAAAAAAATAACATTACGTTTACCAGAGTTTGCTTGTCTACAAGTCGTTTCAAGTACATAGTTAATGGTGCCGGATTCACGCCTGAACGCGCGCAATGACTTCGTCACGGACACATCGTACGCGGCATTGAGAATGCTTCTCAAAGGAAGTTCCATCGTATTCGAGGAGTGCACGTCCAGCCGGTTCAAGCTCTGAGATAAATATGAGCAACGGGTGGGCGGATCGGCTCGACGGGGGAGCGAGTTACACCATAAGCTGTTGAATCATGTATGGATTTGTTCTAGCATGAATCACCCATTATACCGGGATATACATTATACATGGGATAATTTCAGTTTCAATATTTTCTGTGCACTAGACGTTCTCCACACATTAACAATCCGGTGCACTATTTGAGAGAAACATATGACCGTATTTATCCTTTTTGTTTAACAAGCAGTACTCCTCTCTAAACTCTATCAAAAACTCACACAGGCCTTTAGCGACAACCTCACTGCGAACCTCGTCATGATATATATGAATGCAGTGGTAAAAATACTTTAGCTTGTGCATGATGACAAGGTTTACATTCTCAGCAGCAGGGAACGCGTACTTGGTATGATGCAGCATGAAATAATACCGCCTGTCACACCACTCATCAACAAGACTCATTATCCATATCCGTTGCTTCTCTTCTGCACGCGTTGTTTCTTTCACCTCATGGTATATGTACGTTTTTATACAGTTTAGCCCTACAACGTAGTCCATTACGTCGTTTGAGCTGTGAAATCCGGCAATACTCTCGTCAGAATATCCGTAGAGTATTTGAACATCCTGTTCCTTCGCGCAGTTCAATGTAGCCTTAAAAGTCTCAAAAGAGGGTAGGGTAGGTCGTCTTTCAGTGTTCACCACATCTTCCGACTTTACCGAATACCACTTCATAAACGTCGAACACGTAATATCAAAAGTAGCCATCACTATTTTTTCGTCTACGTGAGAAAATACACGTCTGAGCTTTAGGGTTTGCAGAGGTCAAGCGAGCACGCGTGGGTAGAGATATGCCCAGGTAGTAGCAAGAGTCACATGACCGAGCTCACAGTGGGCGGAGCTTAGAATTGTACATACGCACGCACAGAAAGGAGACAATGAAACCCTAATTGAAACAAATATGCGTAATAAATAAACATATCGTTAACAATACATATATATATATATATATATATATAAACAATCAAGGGTTAAGGTATCCAAAGGGTACAGTATCGCAGGTACCAAGCACCTGGTAACGTTTCCTATAGGTGTTACTGCATACTTTCGTACCCCTAAGTTCCTTCACGCCCCCAAATTTCTGCACCCGAAAATTGTGGGTCCCCACAGTCAGTTTGGGTGGCTGGTCGCCCTTATCTTCCAAGCACACTAGATCCTTCAACGAGTCAAAGTTAACGACTCGTCGGTTCGCATGGTTAAGCGTGATACCCTTAGCCTTCACAATATATTTCATATCCTCCCCCACTCTCATCCTTACCCCATAAGTTTTGGCTCCATTGATACAAAGGAGTCAGCGTATGCACCATCACCATACTCATCCTTGATCTCGTCAGTCAACTCTCCGAGGAATTCACCAATAGGCGGCATGTATTCACCCTCCCTCTCTGTGAATATTACGCTCTCTGTGTCAGCGTAAAGCACCCTCCGACCAAGAGAGTGCAGTAGTTCCCAAAGCTTGATGCGGGCGTAGGCAGATGTTTGTAACACGTGAGGTATCTATGGCCAGTTCGGTAATGTTGTACTTTATTATGTATTACCTACATTCACGCTCTATTTGACCTCTTTATCGGGAGCGTTGGCATAATCCCAGATTTCACTATAACGTTGTGCCAAATGAACGTTCCCTTTGCCAGTATTCTGTGCAAATTTTCCCCAAAGACTGTTTAGACACAACTTTACACTAAAGCGCCTGCCAGGATTGTTAACAACTTGGGAACGGTCAAGCTGTATAACTTCACGAGCAAGGTAACGCTGAATATAAGCCGCTTTTTCATCTTCGGTTTCAACTCCTCGGGGATACCCTTATGCCTCTACCCTATCCTTCAAAAAGTATTTATATATGGCGTGAAAAGGTCGGGTAGCTTCTGAAACCTCCACACCTCATGTATCTTCAATATTCTGTAGCAATGGCGAATGGCTAGGTCCAGCTCAGTGCTTGCATATACACCTCTGATCTTACGCAGGTTGGGTGTATGATTACAATCCCCATTGTTCTCCACTGCGCACTTCACCCACAGGGGAAACATGAGCTTGTGATCTATAACGACGGGTAAGATCGTAGTCCATAAATCGCGAGGGGGGAGCACGTCTACGAAAAAGAGTCCAAAGTAGCGCTCACTCAAGTTAGCTGAGAAATCCTCGATGGTTAGCATGGCGGGCCCACTAGTTTTTCAGGGGCACCTACGGGTTAAGGATTGTTCTTCATCACGTAGGGATATAAACAACAGAAGTCGTAGTAATGGAGTTTCACGCCCTCCGTAGGCGGAAAGTATAGCTTGAATGGGTTTGTACGCCCTCCAAACAAGCTGTCACCGCATTTCAGGGAGTCCAACACCATTGAACGTTTGATGGTCCTTATTTCTTCACGGTACTGGCCAACTGTTTCTAACCGTGCATCATACTCTTGCTCCCACACGATCTTGTGAGTGAACAGGGAGCCTATAAGTTGATCGTGGTTGCGGGTCCATGCGAGGCTGTCGGGGGACCTTCCATGGAGGTCCCCTGTGATGGCACACTCAGGGCGTGGGCATCCATGCCACCAGCAGCTGTTAAAGGAGTACACAGTCTTCTCACCAGTGGTTGGATTCTCACTTAGACCATCAACCCAAAAAAGACAACCATTGACATTAGTGGGTACTTCCCCCGTGTTGCGGGCGTGTTTTATGTATACACCGGTGTGTTGCTGTAGGTATATGAACCAGTAAATAGCCTTGTGCCCATAACTGCTGGGATTGTTTCTGTGAATGACGGCTAAGGTGTCTTTAGACAAGAAGTTATTCTTCAACACCGTAAAACATAATGAGGCGATCGTGGATGCGATTGCAGCGGATCGCATTTGAAACGGGCTATGTACATCCTTTTAAAGGCCTGGAAACATACTCTAAGCACGCGCACACCATTCACGCAATAACGTTCATATTCATCAGCCATATTGTATGGACTAGCTTCATTAAAACTGTTGTAGTAGCGGTCAAAATCTTCACGCTCACTATAACTCATGATAAAATAATATTTGGGTGGAGGTAGTCCACGTAATTTAAAGTTTCGTTAGTGAGGAATATGTAAGGGAAATATCCTTTTGAAACTTGAGCGGCTACGCCCATGACCTTGGGTAGCTTGGCTAATTTGCAAGGTGTGAACAACAGGGTGTCTTTAAACTGAACATAACCTCTTATCTGCATTTGTATAAGTTTGTTGCCTCTTTTCAAGGGGTCGCTGTAAATATCTCCGATGACTCGTGTTCAAGCAACTTCTTATAAAGGAATTGTGTGTAAAATTTTGCTTCGTTATGGGCAAGAATATACAGTCATTTTTTTTAACTTGTCCGCTAACTTGACAATATAGGATACAGAGAGTTTCACAGGGCTGTCTTGTGCAATCGTTTTAAAAATGTTTGTCCGTTTGCCACATTTGTGACACTCATCACACTCGACATCCATGCACTCATCACAGACAGTCTGGCTTACGAGTAAATGTGGAATAACCTCTTTGTTTTCAGCGTGAAACATGCCACATTCACAGATTCTCATTTTCCTGCAAATGCCAATTGATTTATGGAGCTCAAAGCATTTATTATTGAAATATGTACGTCTGCACACATTACATTCCCTCTTCTCGGTTTCAACTACACGACTTTCACATTTGGGGCTTTTACACTGCTCACATACCATGTAGCACTCCTTACAACGTTTCACTATATCATCCGCAAACTCGAGAGATCCCTGACACAAATCATGATGCTTTCCATATTTTCGACTTTTATCATAACTAGCGTAGAGAGTCCTTATACTACGGATGGGGAGATACGATGTTCCTGACAATCCTAAAATAAGTAGAGGTCTTGTACGATCTCTCTCCCAGCTTTTAAAAACATACACAGTCCTACGACGATCATCCATTCCAAACACAACTATACGAACAATCATTTTCTGCTCTACCCTTCTCAGCTCTTCAGGACCCATATTACACTCAAACTCAAGCTTACAATCTGTAGTCAGTTTACGGACACACTGCACAACCGTAGGCAGCCAGATATTATACGCTATTTTTATTTAGCACAGTGAACATATGAGCTAAGACTATTGCTATAAAACCACAACCACGATCAACGTTTAAATGCTTTCTGTAAATAACCGGAGAATTGAAATTAAGAGTATAAGGTGTGGCACTATGAACCGGAACCCGGAATACTCTGTCAATATCTATCGTGAAGTTGTCCATATTGAAGGCTGTACTACTTTGAGAGGCCTGCAGTATACGGCCCAAGATATATTCTATGTCTACAGCTACCAAGCGTCTGAACGGTATTACTACCCAAAAATCGTCTATATCCCCGTCATCGGAACCGAACCTGAATGAAAACCTCGTCTGAACTTCACGTTCGTCGCGGTTCTGAAGGGCAAACTCTACAATACGTTCAACTACGCGTCTCAGCCCAACACCGCTGGTATACAGGGATCCAGGGTCAACTCGGACCACGTACCGATTTCTAGTCAGGGCAGGGATGGGGGTAGCGGTGCGCACCAAGTCGAATGTTATACCTTCCTCCACAGCACGAAAAGCTGCTGGTATGGAGGATGGACCCGGAATTGAACAGGAATAAGGGGGTATATTTGAGGAAGGTACTATTGTGGGGGGTTGTGTCGTAAGACGTAGAGGGTTGGGGTTCTATTACTGGGGGTCTAACAACCGGCGCAATCCTGGCGCGCTTTATACCTGACGTGGAGGGTTCTTCATCATGCTTCCGCTTTGAATTGTCGCGTACTACAGGTATCGCTGGTGAGGGGTCATCTATAATATCGATGATGGGGGGCTGTACATCGTCGTCATTCACGGTTCTGTGGAAGAATTAAAACAAGAATATAAGGAACAGCACTTAAATTTTGTTATATTTTGTAAATGACCAACTTAGGGGTGTGACGTGTTAGAGATGGAATCTGTAGAAAAATTCAGGTTCGCAAGCCCCTCCACATGTATTATATCTGGCTCTACAGGATGTGGTAAAACTGTGTTTATGCTTAAAATCATTAAAGATAAGGGGGAGATGTTCTCAAAATATGTGCATAAAGTAGTATGGTGCTATTCGACGTATGAGTCAGTATTCAACGAGTACCAAGATGATATTTTGTTCCACAAAGGTGTATATGACGTTAATTCGTTAAAGAGAAATGAGCATAGTCATTGTAATTGACCATCTCATGCTGGAAATGGATAAAACGTTTGCCAGAGACATTTACAGTGTTCTCCCACCATCTTAACATAATCGTATTCTTCATCAATCAGAATCTATTTTCCAAAAATAGATACATGCGGATGTGTCGTTAAATACACAATATCTAGTCTTATTTGAGCAACGTAGAGATGTGTCACAAATTGGGGTATTAGCCAAACAAATGTTCCCGAATCAGCGTAAGGAGTTTTTGGAGGTTTATAAAGAAGCTACAAGTCAGCGTTACGGATATTTGCTTTGTGACCTTCATCCGCGAATCACTTTTAGGGTGCTTCTAAGAACGAATATATTCCCAAACGATCCTGAAACGGTGTATATTCCAGAATGACAAATAGGCTGAAGAAATATCTTGAATTAATAAAAATCTATCAACGATTGCCCCGGGCATTGCAACAGATGTTTGTTAAAAATATCAACTCCGACTTTTAATATGGATTTTTGAAATCTGTCTTAATGTTATAAAATGTAATGTGCCAATGAAATCCTCTCCGAATGCTCGCCTACGTCGTAACAAGAACATAATACGTGCGTCGTAAAAGTCAAACTGTGGGGAAGAAAAAGCGAATTATTGTACAAAGGGGAGATCATTCCTCCCCATCTTATTTTCAGTTTTGGGACCTTACTGACTAGATTAATATCATATCATGAAGAAAGTGGTAGTCATTCCGCACGAGGTGTGTGTTTCACTGCAAAGTTCAAAGAATCCAGACACTGTTCTAGAATCCCGTAAAAGCAGGCTTAAAAGAATGGAAAGCGAATTCTTAGCCCTATTAAACAGTGAAAAGTCACCTGATGAGAAAAGAGTCTTGTACCAAGAGGCTTTGCAGACATTTCTTCATGAGTACGAAAATTATAAGAATCCGACAGAGCTCCCCGTGGTTATTAGGCACAGCGCAAGCAACGATGAGCATGTCAACATAGGGCCTGTGGCCGACGTTAGAGATGACCAACCAATGAATAACGGAACGCAACACATCGAGCATGTATTAAAAGCAGTCTCCCACATACATTGAGGAATAAAGGTTTAAGTCTTTATAATCTATTGAGTGAGGACCCCATCATACCATGGGCCGATACAGGCGAGGTCATTGTTGAAGGATCAAGGGGACTGGGATCCAATATCTTCGACATTGTCCATGATCTGGTGAGAAAGTGGGACAGGCCCTAACCATCAGGATGGAAGCATATTAAAGCAAAACTACAACAAATAAATGTCCCCAAAACATTGATAGGAAATCTGACTAGGTTAAAAGACTTGGAGCAAGTCTCGCATGTGTCACGACTGAGTAGGCCATCACCCCCAACAGTAGCATTTCTGAAGAGGAGAAAGAAGAGGAAAAACGGCCAACCTTATCCACGTGTCACTAAAATATGCAAATAACTAACATATTAAGAAAAGGCTATTATGACATTTCTAACCCTTCTCCTATGACGGTGTTAATTGACTGTACAGAGGTGTTTACAATGATGGAGTAGGGAAAAATGATGTTGAGAGGTTTTTACGGGGCAGGATGTTTATATACTTCATCAGACGGTGAGGAAAAGGTTTAAAACGGCCAAGACAACAGCGGCTTTGATTGACTCTATTTGGCAGGCGGATTTAACAGACATGCAAATATATTCAGTGTATAATGATGTCTACCGCTACATCCTATTCATAATAGATGTATTCTCTAGATATCTGTGCCTAATTCCTCTGAAAAATAAATCGCCTGAAACAGTTGCTAAAGCTACCAAAACGCTGATGTTGAAAGAAAACAGGGTTCCTGGCTATTTTTGTACGGATATGGAGAAAGAATTTATAAGCCGCGCTTTACAGAACATGCTGACGTGCTGAGTTTAATATCAGTTACTACACTAGCAATTCTATACATAAGGCCTCTTCAGCTGAAAGAGTTCAACGTACCATAAAGGAACGCATGCATCCACTAGCGTAGCTATAGGGGGGCGGAGGGGGCGGTCCGTCCCGGGCGGCACTTTTTGAGGGGCGGCACTTTTGGTCTACTGCAAAAAAAAAAGGTTTTTTTTATGTCGGGACAGTAGAAGGATACAAGACGCCAGACAATTTTATTTTTCCACGAAAACACTGCTTACTTCGTTAATTTCCGACAATGGTAAGGATTGTGTTCCCTTGAAGATGGCCTTATTGACCATCATACCTATTTGAGCGCTTAGTTGTGCTTAATTAATAATAGCATTGGTATAAATGCATTTATTTCATTAAAAAGGGAAATAACCCATAAAGTTCTGTAAATACGTTATAATCTATAAATATACGTTTAATATTTATAAATAATCAATATCAAAACTAATATGCTGGTATTAGTTGTAAAATGATAATGGTAATCCCAGGATTCGGCCGAGAAGGAATTCGAGAAGAAATCCTTCAGAAAGTTGAAGTAAAATGCTTCCCGATGGGCGGATCGGGAAGCGGCCAATCGCGAAGCGAATTCTGAGACATTGATAAGAAAGAGTTCCTCGTTGAGAGAAAAAGACCAGCATTTTATTGCTGTTGCTGCTACGCAAGACGAAACAGAGACGTGGAAGAAAGGCCCCCTTGAACTTTTGCAGTTTATTCAAAAGTATAATCTTGGTAACTCGGTTCCAAATATTGTAATACTGCTGCGGATTTTTCTCACAATTGCTGTTAGTGTTGCTAGCTGTGAGAGGAGTTTTTCTAAACTAAAACTGATAAAGAATTACCTAAGATCTACTATGAGCACCTTGCGGTTGAGAAATCTTGCCCTACTGTCTATAGAACAACAATTGACAGACGAAATAGACTTCGACAATGTCATCGAAGATTTTGCTAACAGAAAAGCAAAAAAAATAACTGTGTAGAATGTTGTAGTTAATTTTTTCACTTCAGAAGTAAACATGTTGTCCTAATATTTTTCACAGGTTTTTTTCTATACGTCGTTTTCACTTTTTGTTTAAGTATGTTTGTTATGTGTATTGTGTTGTGTTTCAGGGGGGCGGCAAACTCAAGGACCGCCCCGGGCGGCACAAACTCTAGCTACGCCACTGCATGCATCGCTATTTTACACATAAAAACATACAGATATATAAACATTCTGGGATCATTGGCCTCGTCATACAACCGTTCACACCACCGTACGATTGGCACAATACCTAACGAAGTTTTAGAAAGAGGTACGCGCCCAGAGCCTGATGTGAGAAGAGATGGAACACCGCCACCACACTCTACACGTTTCAAAATCAATGATTATGTAAGGCTATCGCGTTCTGGAAATAATTTCGCGAAGAGATTTGAGCAATGATGGACACGTGATATTTTTAAAGTTAGTGCTATGAGACCTAAAGGCGAGATAGTGATGTATTACGTTGAAGATTTGAATAGGGAAGAAATCGCCGAAGGCTTTAACCGCGAGGAGTTGCAGAAAGTGTCATTTAATTTAGGAAAAAATGTGTTTAAAATTGAAAAAATTTTAGGCAGCAAAGGTTCAGGAAAGATAAAAATGTACCTGGTGAAATGGCTAGGGTACCCAGAAAGCTTCAACACCTATGTAAAAGCTGTTGCAATAATGAAGCTTAAATAGTATGCAACATGGTGCCTAACCACTTCTATGTCACATTCCCGTCCCTCTTCTTCTCTCTCTGTACATCCTAACAACACCGTGGCCAACTTTGTAATAGAATTCCATGGGCCCATTGAGTTGGAACGTGATTCGTACGAAGTAGGTGTTTGTGAATTCCAGTTAGTCACCAAATTTTTAACTCTTGAAAATGAACAGATCATAGTTCTGGTGTGAAAAATTAGGCATAACCTTAGACAACACTATGCCATCAGTTCTATTCGGTGGGGTACAGTACTATAGTACAAATGTACGAGGGTAATTCAATAAGTATCCGCACTTTTCATTTTCACAATTTTATTTTCACATCTGTTAGATTATAAACACATCACTTCTGAACATAGTCTCCCTGTTTCTCAATACACTTAGTCTAGCGATCTACAAGCTTCCTAATGCCATCACAAAAGAATGTTTTTGGCTGTGTGCGTAACCAGTCATGCACCGCCTCCTTCAGGTCATCATCTCCTTGGAATCGCTGACCTCTCAAAGCGTCTTTTCGTGGTCCAAACAGGTAGGCTGGATGGTCGAGAACTTCAAATTTAAGTTCTTGAAGGCATTTTCTAGTCTGTGCAGCGGTATGAGGGCGCGCATTGTCGTGTAACAGAATAACACCTTCCGACAATCTCCCTTCCCATTTTGTGCGAATTGTTTACTTTAACTCATTCCGAAGCATGTCAGAATACGATGCACTTGTTACTGTAGTTCCACGCTCTAGATAATGTCCAAGGATAGGGCCTCGTGTATCCCAAAACAGTGTTAGCATAACTTTATCTGCTAACGGCTGCGCTTTGAACTTCCTTGCAACGGGAGATGTTGGATGCTTCCATTGCATGCTCTGTAGTTTGCTTTCTGGTTCATAGTGATGGATTCAGGTTTCATCTCCAGTGATAATGCGCTCCAAAAAGTTTTCACCTTCATTATGATACCGCCCCAAAAGACGAGACCAGACGTCCATACGATTACGCTTGTGCTCTTCTGTCAACTGTTTGGGCATCTATCTTGCACAAACCTTGTGAAAGCCAAGAATGTCATGAACTATCGAATAGGCTGACCCTTGACTGATGTCTAATGAAGATGCAATTTCTTTTATTGTTAATCTTCTGTCATCGAAAATCATGGCTCTGGCTTCTTCCTGCTTGTCACCACTGGTTCATGTTGACGGTCGTCCTGAGCGCTGAGCATCTGTCACACATGTCTGACCTTCCTTGAACATTTGAATCCACTCGTACACACTTCGCCGTGGTAACGTATTCCCATACTGAGCATATAAACGCGTGTGAATTTCAGCTCCTTTCACACCTTCTGCCCACAAAAAACGAACCACGGATCTCTGTTCTTTCAGAGTACAAATTGAAAGCGGCGCAGCCATGCTCACTACTCGTATGATTTGTGACAGCTACGAGTAGCCTAAATAAGCCTTTACTGTTGCTAGCCCAAATAAGCCTATAGATCTCATTTTGCTCGTTATTATGAGTATATATTATATATACTATATTATCACTAAAATAAAAGTGCGGATACTTATTGAAGTACCCTCGTAACACTAAGAATCGGTCATTATGACATAGCCACGGACATTCTGACGGGCTTAAACAAGAGTTTTGAAAAGTCGTACTGACAAACGAATTAGTTTTTGAACTCGTAAACATATACACGCCTGCACGCGCGATGAAGTTAAAATCAACGCTTAGTAGAAATATTAAAGACAAATAGCTATTGACAATTGTGGCCGAGGGTCGATATAGTGGAGCCCTCCAAAGAGACACCTTTCACGAGGCACAACATGACTTGTCCAGCTTAATGTATCAGTTGAAATTGGAGAAATTGGTTACTGGCTATACACTAACGTGGAGCATCAATTTGTTGGGGACACCCAGGCGCGCCTGCTGCGCATTGTACACATTCCCAACCATAGATGGAAGTGTTTGAGCATTACATGTGACGAGCCCCACTATGTGAATGTTGCGACGAATCTATTAACCAATATCCCAAAATATATAAGAATGATTGAGGGAAAAAATTTCCCATTCGGTGATGGGAGCTTAACAGTGAAGCTACACTTTTGTCGCATTCAGTTATAATGATCCGAAGGCCTTTCACAGTCTATCGAGGGGTAAGATATCAGCGTGGGAGTGGGCTTGGATCCACTTTTTCAACCATACTACGCACGGCTATCCCATTGTTGAAGAGGGGGACTAGATACGTCGGGAGGAAGGCGTTACAATCAGGTTTTAACGCGGTAGAAGACATAATGGGTGGAACTAAACCTAAAGAAGCTCTAAAAAAAACATTTAAAATGTACGCGGGACGAAATCATCAGAGATGTAAAGAGAAAAATGCGTGGTGGCGGAAAGAAGAAGAAGAGGGCTGTCTGGAAGAAGGGGTTACCAACCCCTGGCGCTAAACGTAAAAAGACATCAAAAAAGAAGTGTTCTAAGCGAATGAAGCCTATGGCTGATCATTTTTTTTAATTGATATAAGCTGAGGACACTGCTCTCACCAATCATAGGCTGATTACTACTTGTCGAGAGAGGTGGCACTATTTCTGACTCGTCATGGCGCGCTTCATCCATCCGTGAAGCTCACAATGTTGTAAATCGGAGCTGTCCCTCTTTGATATGCACCTACACAGGTTTGTATTGAGCATAGTGACTTTATTACAATTAACCCATTAAACACAATTAGTTCACCGAGTGCCCCTATAGAATTCGTGATACCAATACTTTTTTAATCCAAGCTGCATGCACATGTACGCTAAATTGCGGATAGCCTATTCTGATGGAACTGACTGCGATGATAGTTACTCTTCATACTCTGAAACCAACTTTCTACACTCCATATTTAGCCAGTGTGAGGTGTATTTAAATCAGGTCAACATCTCGGCAGGAACGGGTTATTATCACCTACGAGCCTATCTGGAAAATGTCCACTTTTCAAAAGAAGCGAAGGATATCTTTTTAACTACCGAGAGCTATTATCAGACTAAAGACGAAAGTAGTATAAAGTATAAATTTAAAAATTCTGAAAAGAAGATATACGAGTATTTTGGACGTCTTCATACAGACTTCACATTCCAGGAGAAACTGCTTATGAATGGGGTGGTTATGAAGTTAAAACTCAATCGCACGAATGCTGAGATCTGCATAAATCTGGGACGTGATCAAGAAGAGGGCGCAAAGCTCGTTGTGATTCACACCATGAAAACATATCTGCGCGTATGGCGAGTGAAATTAAGTTCGCCGAAATATGTAGAAATGGAAAAAAATTTAATACACACAACAGTAAAATACCCAATTAACAGAGTACAGATCAAACTATACACGGTGCCCGCCGGGTTGACCTCGAAGCAGCTAGAAAACGTGGCCCTGGGAGTTCTATCTAAAAGGATATTAATTGGAATACAGGATCACGCTTCGACGAATGGAAAATATAAAAAGAGCACCTTTAAATTCGAGAATTTCTGGCTTAAAAATATAACTCTATACGTAAGTGGCGTTGCATTGGGCGGGACTATGGTTACGGACTATTCATCAGACGCTGTGTTCCCGCTCTGCGCGAGAGCGTATAGTAATCTGTCCCATATTGCCGGTGGCTCTAACGAGCGTGGGATTGGCGTAATACAGAAAGAATTTGTCGATCAATTTAACCTTTACCCATTTGATATAACCCCTGACTTATCTGCTAGTGTAAATACACACTTAAGTCCACAACAAAGTGGGAACATCTCAATCAGATTGGAATTCGTCGACACTATAGACGCACCTATTAGTTTATTAAAATACCTCGAATCACCAGCTCTAATAGAGCTCGACCGCTTCAGGAACGTTGTCACAGACTTTTAAAATGGACGCGAATACAGTCCAGAGAGTAATGAAAAGTGACCGAGTCACACGATCCAAATTTATCGGTGTGTTTGCGAAGAATGAAACGTTCAAATTGTCAACTACGAGAGATTGGTGTAGTCTTATCATCAATACGGACATTGTGGGGGTGAGGGGATTCATTGGTGGTTTGCAATCTATTTTAAAAATAGGGAAAAATGTACTATTTTCATTCACTCGGCACTCGGCCCTGGAGTGACCCTGTTGTCGTACAATTTATCGAACAGCTACATGTCCCTGAAATTGTCTGGAATCCTTACCGTTTCCAAGGATATTTTAGTAATACTTGTGGCATGTACTGTCTTTCATTTCTCCTGCACATGTCACGTGGGAGGGGATTTATAAATTTGTTAAAATTATTCGATTTGTGCGACACTGAGATGAATGATAAATTGGTATGCAGACAGATAAAAAAGGTAACCATTTGTGCGCACTCTCTCTATTGTGTAAAGTTTTACGTGTGTATATATAATTGTAACTATAAAATGTCTATTAATGTTAGTCTTATTTAATGGATGCTAGTTCTGCAAGCCGAATTTACTAAAACATGCTTTCTACTATTTAATAAATTGAATGAAAATACAATGTTTTGTTCTTAATCACAAAACAACTTAATTAGTTCCTCGATGACCTGGCATTCGTTGGACTGGATGTGAGCCAATAACTCGACCTCCGTATTCAGGTCACTGGGTTGGCTGCGTGGTAAAGCCTCCAAATCGCCGTCATTTATTTGTCTTTCATCAAAGTTGTCGCGAAAAGTAACTATAACACGATCAAGTTCCGCATCGGTCCTTTAAGGAGAAATTAACATGATTAGTTCATACTGAATCTTTTTTAATTAAAGTCCATTTTTCATAAATCGAATTGTATTCAGACTCCTAGCTCAGTACTAATGCAAACTAGGCTATAATTGAAGATAACCTCTAATGAAACATTTACGATAAAATGTGAGGTGTAGAAATGTATTAATTCAACCACACCATATATATATATATATATATATGATACACACAGACAGTGCATGGAACAAGGAACTCTTCTGGGAAAATTAAATCCACTATAGTCCGAATAAGTAATGGTAAATGACAAATACCATAGTTTTTCTTTTTCATGATGCTAGCCCGACGTGGGCAACGGGTCACTTGCAAAGAGGTCCCATAAATATAGCTTCCCTCACCAGCTATCTGCAAAGCAGACAGGATCCAGCTTTGGGACATGGATCTAGGGTTTAAAGCAGCCTAGCCCTGCTACATTTAGAACCTCAATATAAGCAAAAGACTCACTGCCTTCACGTCATATTGAATACATAAAAGAAAAAGGGGTAACTATTATATTTTTAGCCAAAAGCCAAAACTTAAACCTCATTCGGACTATAGTGGATTTAATTTTCCCAGAAGAGTTCCTTGTTCCATGCACTGTCTGTGTGTATCATAAAAAACTCAGGGGACCATTCTGAGTTCATTCCCATAATATATATATATATATATATATATATGCCGAAATAACCACGAAGGCGACATAGAATGGAAAATAATTAAGAATCTATTGTTTTTTACCAAAATACACACAAAGGTACATAACCTTTAGTTAGCTTCCGCCCGAAATGTTCATTCTGACGAAGGTCAAGCTTTTCTGAAGCTTTTCACTCCACCTTAGACATACAGTTTAACGTGGAATCCGAACCACGCTCTATCAGCAGCCCAGCGTCTTAACCACTAGGCCACCTAGGGTCCCCATTTATCTACCAACCACTTTCTTTATTGTGTGGAAGGATGAAGAGCTTGGTTTTGCTGCGCGCCGGCTGCCGTCGGGTCTCGAACCCGGAGCCGATGGATTCGTAGTCAGTGACGCTAACCACTACACCACCGAGGCGCTTCATATATATATGAAGAGAGAGAGAGAGAGCTACAAGGCGTTACAAGTACACTAATTTACAGCTCAAAAGGAAGATTAGCTGGGTGTACTACGCATCATCAACGAGCACCGGGTAACGAGCCCAGGCCTGGGTTGTTACACATACATCCATATATATATATATATATATATATATATATATATATATATATATATATGAAGAGAGAGAGAGAGCTGCAAGGCGATACAAGTACACTAATTTACAGCTCAAAAGGAAGATTAGCTAGGTGTACTACGCATCATCAGACAGCACCGGGTAACGCGCCCTGACCCGGGTTGTTAACATATACATCCACACATATATGGGAAGAGAGAGTTATAATCAGAGAAAATGCCGATTAAGGCGCCCGTGGCAAATTATAATTACAAAGCAGGTATCCTAACAGGGCTCAAAAGTAAGATTAGCTGGATGTGCTACGCATCATCTGTCAGCACAGGGTAACGAACCCTGTTGTTAACACATACATCCATATATATATATATATATATATATGGGAAGAGAGAGTTGCAATAAGAGAAAATGGCAATTAGGGCGCTCGGGGCAAATAATAATCACAAAGCAGATATCCTAACAGTACTCAAAAGTAAGATTAGCTGGATGTGCTACGCATCATCTGCCAGAACCGGGTCTCGAACCCGGGACCGCAGGCAATTCTTTAAAGTTTTGGCAATTCTAAAACCCTACCTGTAGAACTTTCTATAAATTTTTAAGTTATGAGAAACAAGCGTGTAATAAAATTTCATTTCCAGATGATAGATTCATCATATAATAAATCCACTGTCTAAATGACGTTATCAGGAAGGAAGGTTAGCTGGGTGTGCTACGCATCACCTACCGGCACCGAGTCTCGACCCCTGGGCGTATATCCTTTCACCTCGTTTTATTACAAATTTTTATATATTGTAACACTTGCACTGAATGAAACGATAAATATACATAGCCTGGCCTTCCGCTTAAATCACAAACTATTTTTTCAAAGCACATTTATTATGGCCTTTTATAAATTAACTAACACTGGCACTGAATGAAACGTTATATATACAGAACCCGGCCTTCCGCTCAAATCACAAATTAAATTAATTACTTACATTTCAATAGTCTTCAACGGTCGATTCTTTCTCGCCGTCACAAATATCTGCAATGGATTTCGTGAAAGTAGGGCGTTCCTGTCTGCCGCTGCGAAAAGATGAAGTGTAGACAACGCTGCAGTGTCTCCATCTTCAAACAACTGGGGGTAGCTGTAAAGCTGTTGTGATTGGCTCATGATGATATATCGTTGTGGTTATTCTTTGATAAATACAACTTTTGTGGAATCCAGATCAAAATGTCCCCTTTTATATACGCGAACCTAATTGTAAACACCCACAATAGCAGAATCACGAATTTCCTATTGGCCGTCGGTAAAATTTGGGTGGCGCATAACGTGTAAGTGCTATTACCCGCCAACCAGAGGTCCTGGAACGTTCTCAGGATCCGCCCACTGGGCTGTAATTAGCTGAGCCGTGAATTCTGTGGCGTGTCAAATATAACTTACCTATTCCATAGGTTTCTTCCAGAAATGATTCGTAGAGAGAGAGAGAGAGAGAAGTTACAAGGAGTTACGAGGTACCAATGGCAACGGGTACCAGGGAAAAATTCATACACCCTCAAATAGTGTACAAGATTCGGTCTAACTTTTTCTTGAAGAGATCCACAGAAGAACTATTCACAGCTTCTGAAGGTAGCCTGTTCCACGTGTCAGATCTTATACGTAAAGTAATTCCCACACACAGTAGTCCTAAACCGTTCCAAATCCAACTGCCAACCATTATTGGGAGTTGAGTTATCATTTAAACTAAACATACTTCTAAAATCGACATTGTTGAACCCGCGTAAGAACTTGAAAACCTCAATGAGTTGACTGCGCAGCCTCCGAGTTTCCAGCGAAAACAAATTCTGAGCGCGTAAGCATCGATTGTAGCACATATGCCTAACGGAAGGGACTAACTTTGTGGCCCTCGCCTGCACTCGCTCCAGCCTCTCAATATCTTTCCTGCGAGTGGGCGACCAGAACTGCACAGCATACTCCAGGTGCGGTCGAACCAGAGAATTGTACAGAGAGAGCACAATCTCCTTGTTCCGAAATCAAAATTGCCTCCTGATATATCCCAACAACTTCTGGCCTTTCTTTTCCACCTCTACGCACTGTTTGGTAAACTTAAGGTAGCTGCTAATTAGCACACGTAAGTCCTTTTCCAAATCAGTCGCCTTGATATTACTCCCCAACATCGAGTAGTCCGACATGGGATTGGCGTAGCCAATGTGCATCACCTTGCATTTCCCCAAGTTAAACGGCATTTGCCATTTTTCGGACAACTCTCCTATCCTACCTAGATCCTCACGCAGTTGATCGATCCCCTCGGACGTCCCAACATTGGCCCCAAGCTTGGTGTCATCAGCGAATTTGGCGATCCTACTGACGATGCCACCGTCGATATCATTTATGTAAATGATAAACAACAGTGGCCCCAAAACGGAACCCTGAGGAACCCCACTAGTGACCGAGACCCAACCCGAACTAGCCCCTTTAATTACAACACTCTGCAGCCTATTCTTCAGCCAGTTTTCAATCCACCTAACTACTTCCCCACCAGTACCCAGCGCGAGCACTTTGGCCATTAGCTGACGGTGAGGTACCTTATCAAATGCGTTCTGAAAGTCAAGATAAAGTTTATCAATCGCCCTACTTTTATCATACTCACTCAACATGACGTGGAAAAACTCGAGCAAGTTGGTGAGACACGACCTATGCCGTCTAAACCCATGTTGGGAGTCCCCAAGCAGCTTCTGGGAATCCAAATGGTCAACGATCCTGTCCGCTATTATCCCCTATAATAATTTACCGACAACCGAAGTGAGATTAATGGGACAATCGTTCCCTGGACTTTCGTGATCCCTTTCTTAAAGATAGGGGTCACGTTGGCTTCCTTCCTGTCACCAAACATCTGACCCGTCTCCAACGATATGTTGAAGACTGCAGCCAGGTGGGGAGCCACCTGGTCGCGCACCTCCTGCAACACTCTGGGGAGGAACTGGTCTGGCCCAGGAGCCTTAAACGCGCCTGGCTCGGGGATGACGCGGGTGTCCTCCTTGGTGAACACTCCCGCAAAGTACTCATTCAGCACATTATCGATGTTCGCGTCGGAGGTTCGCTTTCACTTCTCTGCACAGGCTGACATACGACTCAGTGTTCTCATGGGAACGATTGGCCTTCGCCCTCCTATACGCAGCTTTCCTATTTCGGATAGCCGAAGCGATGTCACGACTGAACCACATTGGCTGCGTTGAAGCAGGGGTGACCGGTTTTGAGGGTATGGCAGCAGACTGCAGCACCATAAACTGCTCCCGGAATGCACTCCATACTTCCTCAACATCGCCACCGACCAGTAACCCCCATCTCCACTATGCTATCCCAGAGGCCAACAAAGTCCGCCCGCCGTAGATCGAGCTTACTGCCTCTAGAGTCACTACGCTTCACCAGAGGGACGCACACACAGAACCTAATCAGACCGTGATCACTCCCGCCCAACGATTCTTCAACGGTGAGGCCAGTGACGAGGTTGTCTTCGGTCGTGAATACTAAGTCTAGAACGCTTTCGCCTCGTGTAGGCCCAATGACCCACTGAGTGAGGAAGTTCTCATCAGCAAAGTGAACTAGCCTCCTCCCTTCGGAATCAGCAGTCCTGTCTTCCCAGTTTATGCCGCGACAGTTGAAGTCCCCTAAAACTACACACCCTATCTCCTAGCAGGCTACGGAGTTCGGTGTACAGGGCTGTATCCTCCTCAAGGAGGAGATGCGGAGGTCTGTACACCAAGATTAACCTGTAGTTCACCCCTCCCACGTTCAGATCGACGCCAAGCAGCTCCCGTTCCGATCGGAACTGGCAGTCAACCGGAATCAACGTGACCCTGACGTATATTAGTACCCCTCCCCCTCCACACGGGTGCGGTCTTTGTGAAACATTCTATACCCGGGAATCTCGAACTCCCCAACGTAGTCCCTACGATCAGTATGAATACAAGACTCGGTGATAGCAACGATATCCTGGTATTCTGATGCTAAGAGCGCCTGTAGCTCGCAAAACTTATTCCTCATCGACCTGGCATTAAAACGCACTGCACGGAGTGAGCCTCCCCTATTCTGACCTCCCCCTAGCCCGACCCGTTTCCCGAACAGCCAGTGCTGTCGGGAGTTGAAGAGCCCCTCACCAACGAGGGGGCAACTTCTGCAGGAGGCTGAGCCCCCTCGAACGGGTAAGGAGGGTCACCAACCTGTACCTGGACGCACCCTTCAGTTGAAGGTACGTCCGCCACCGGCTCAACATCATCTCTGCCAGGTGGGGGCCCATCATCAGAGAGAGAGAGACTTTGTTTCGAAAATAAAACTTTATATATAGGATTTTACAACCATCTAAAACTGAAAATAATTTTAAAAAATAAATTTGGAAATCTGGGCAGATCGCATCGTTTAAAGTTTATGGTGTTGAGAGATTGGCGTGTGATAAATATCCATTTTATTACCGGTGCTAATATATCCTTCATATATATATATATTATATATTTATACTGTGTATATATATATATATATGAAAATTATTTCACGAAAGTAACACGTGAAAAATATTACAACCCCCTAAAAGTGAAAACAATGTGAAAAATAATTAACAGAAATGGAAGGGAATAGCATCGCCTTAGTCCATCAATGTTTATGGTGTCGAGAGATTGGTGCCTGATAAATATCCATTTTTACTTCAACTGTGACAATATATATATGTATATACAGTGTATATATATATATATATATATATATATATATATATTATATATATATATATATAAGGGATTTCGCGACATTGGGAAATAAATTTGGAAATCGGGGCAGATCCCATCGGTTTAAACTTTTTGGTGTCGAGAAACTGGCGAATGATAAATATCCATTTTTTTACCGGTGCCAATAATCCTATCATATATATATATTATATATATATATATATATATATATATATATATATATATATACGGTATATACATACTGTGTGTATATATATATATATATATACTGTATATGTATATAATATAATATATATATACAGGGTGGGCGGAAAGCAGCTCCCTATTTTGGATTGGTAAAAAATACGTATATTATCCATTTATTTCAGAAGAAATAATATGAAAAGGTAGGCATACATGGTAGGTTTTCTCTAAAATTCAATGTGGGCTCCAACTCTTTCCACCAGCTTCTGGAGCCGCCAGGAATGGCGTCCACTGACTTTAGCAGGAACTCCGGCGGGATGGAGGACATGACTTCCCGAATTCGGTCCTCCAGTTCTTCCAATGTCCTCGGTTTGGTGCGGTAGACTTCTTCCTTTACCCACCCCAAAGAAAGAAGTCGCACGGTGTCAAGTCGGGGCTCCTGGCTGGCCATTGATGTGGACCACGACGACCCATCCAACGCCCAGGGAAGTGGGCATCCAGCCACTCACGGACAACAAGAGCGAAGTGCGGAGGGGCGCCATCTTGCATAAATATCAGATCGTCGATGTTCTCCCATGTGCTGACAACCGGCCAGACCTCGTTTCGCAACATAGCAAGGTACCGCTCAGCATTCATGGTGTTGCGCAGAAGGAACGGGCCCACAACCTGATCTGAGGTCATACCACACCACACCGTTACACTGAACCGATTCTGCCGTTTTTCAGCGGTAACCGTGCGACTTCTTTCTTTGGGGTGGGTAAGGAAGAAGTCTACCGCACCAAACCGAGGACATTGGAAGAACTGGAGGACCGAATTCGGGAAGTCATGTCCTCCATCCCGCCGGAGTTCCTGCTAAAGTCAGTGGACGCCATTCCTGGGCGGCTCCAGCTGGTGGAAAGAGTTGGAGCCAACATTGAATTTTAGAGAAAACCTACCATGTATGCCTACCTTTTCATATTATTTCTTCTGAAATAAATGGATAATATACGTATTTTTTTACCAATCCAAAATAGGGAGCTACTTTCCGCCCACCCTGTACAGTATATGATGAATAAAACCACGAAGGAAAGGAAACACAGAGTGGTGCTCAAGCGCTTTCGTCTAATGACATCCTCAGGAACATTGAAGTAAATAAAGAGTTCAAGACTATACAGGGTGTCCCAGAATTAACTATCTATTTCAATTTAATCGGACAAATTTTTTAAAAACACACTTTTATTTATCTTTATCATGTTTAATATGTGTTAAAAATGTATAAATTTCTAAATTTTTTTCATAATTTTATTTTCATAATTGTTTCATTATCTGGTCCAATGAAAGACCGTCCGAAATCATAGAATGGCAAAGAGACTCCAAAAGTTAACGTGTGGCTTGGAATGACCAAATCCAAAATTTATGGTCCATTCTTCTTTGCGGAAGCAACTGTAACAGGTACCGTCTACCTTGATATGCTTCAGCAGTTTCTCGAACCACAGCTTCTTGATGATGGCATTCTTGATAATGTTGTGTTTCAACAAGATGGAGCACTATAAGTTTTGGATTTGGTCATTCCAAGCCACACGTTAACTTTTGGAGAGTCTCTTTGCCATTCTATGACTTCAGACGGTCTTTCATTGGACCAGATAATGAAAAAATTATGAAAATAAAATTATGAAAAAAATTTAGAAATTTATACATTTTTAACACATATTAAACATGATAAACATAAATAAAAGTGTTTTTTTTTTAAATTTGTCCGATTTCATTGAAATAGATAGTTAATTCTGGGACACCCTGTATATAGGCTGAAAAAAAAATATTTATATATATATATATATATGGTAAATATGGTAAATATAGAAATAAAAATTGTGGGAGGAGCATACAAATTTGTAAGGAAAACTACCAATTTTAGCACTTTGCCTGAATTCAACACAAGATCAAATGGATTATTTACAGCCTATTTTATAGATAATGCCTGAATGATTGTAGAAGGTCGATGGAGAGAACGGCCGTATATTAAACTTCTGTTTTATCACCTGTTGTAATATATATTTTAGCGGATTGTTTTTCATTCAAAGCCCCGCCTATCGGCGAATGCACCCGGCGCGCGGTAAACGATCATCCTTCCGCACAATTGGTTGGCAGATAAGATGGGTACCTTGGGTGATCTAGTGGTTAAGACGCTTGGGTGCTGGATTCCCCGTTAAACTGTAGGTCTAAAGTGGACTGAAAAGCTTGACCTTCGGCTAAATGAACACTTCGGGTAGGGCGGGATTCCGCGTTAAAATGTACTTGTAAGGTGGCGTGAAAAACTTGACCTTCGACTGAATGAACACTTCGGGTAGGTCCGGATTCCGCGTTAAACTGTAGGTCTAGGGTGGGGTGAAAAGTTTGACCTTCGTCAGAATGAACAATTCGGTTATTTTTTGTCTTTCTTGGAATAAAAAGAAATGCTGTTTTGAAGACATTTTTTATAAGAGATGAATGACAAAAGTAAATAGACGCCTCTCACTCTCTCTCTCTCTCTCTCTCTCTCTCTCTCTCCTCTCTCTCTCTTCTCTCTCTCTCCCTCTGGAAACTCATCTATAAATAAATAATTAATATATATAGCTGTGTGTGTATGTAATAATACGGGATCTATGTGCGTTTGTATGCGCTTCTTGGGGGGGGGTTCAGGCAATGTATACATTGTGCTAACTGTCTGATAATGCTTGGAGGCACTGGCTTCTACGCCAACTGCCGGATTTCGAGTTCTAAGTCGTGTTGCTACCATGATCAGTCATTGAGCTTCTTCCGCTCGTGGAAGCTGGATGGTCTCTTCCTCTCTCTCCCTCCTCTCTCTCTTAGGTTAGGTATACCCCTTTGGGGGGTGAGGCCGTCCCACCTTCTCCTCAAAGAGGTCAGGTAGACTCCCCCAGGTTGCTGGGGGAATTCCCCCCATTTTTTTGCACCATGGAGTTGGCACTGGGGGTCTTGAAACAAGGGGGAGGGGGTTGGCACTGGCACTCATTGCAACATTTGCAATTGCATTGCACTCTAACCTTTTGCGGTCATACTACTGTTACCCTCCAGATACTCCAGAGACGTATAAAGCGAGTTCGATCGGAGAGAAAACTGGAAGACGTCCTTCTTTTGCACGATAACGCAAGATCACACAACATTGATCACACAACATTTTGCAAACAAGAGAGGCCATCACAAAAATGCGCTTGACTGTGTTACCCCACTCTCCATAGAGCCCGGATCTGGCACCTTCAGAGTTCCATTTGTTTGGGCCAATGAAGGATGCTATTCGTGGAAGAAAGTTTCAGAGCGACGATGAGGTTGTTGAAGAGGTTAAGAGGTGGCTCTAGCGGAACCCAGCGGACTTTTACCAGCAAGGAATAAAAGCCCTTGTTTCGAGGTGGAGGAAAGCCGTAGAAAAGGATGGAGACTATGTGGAAAAATAAAAACTTGTAAAAAAGGTATGTAACTACTTGTGTACAAAATTTCTGGAACTTACAAGGAAACTTGGAAAGAAAAAAAAAAGGTGGGGCAAAATATATTGAGTCACAAATGTCCATTTCGCTTCAACAACTTTTACAATAGTTTTCATCCGTGCTCATTTTTTACCATGTACAGTAGCTCCTTCGGGTCATAGTTGTTTTACTTTCTAAGTTTCAGTTACTTACTCGTACATTTGTGGTAAGATAAGGGAGGTTTCATTAAAAAGTTTGGAGAAAACACCTTTACCGTATACAGTAAGTATTTTTTCGAATTTCACCTGCTTTAGAATTTTAATTAAAAAACTCTAAATCAAATAGCTCCATGTTACCTCAGACTTTTACACAGCCCGTGATTTGTTTTTGTTTAGTTTAGGTTAACCTAACTTAACTTAACAACATAACTTCAAAAAGTATCATCTACAAAAAAGTCCGACCGATTTGTAAAATAAGAGTTAATGGGTAAAACAGGTGGCTTCCTGTTGGTACTACTTGGGGATTTATATACCGTATATACACCCGAGTATAGGTCGATCTCGTGTATAGGTCGACCCTTGATTTTTGGCCAAGAAATCATTAATTTATCATATGCCTCGTGTATAGGTCGAGTCCAGTTGTTGAGGGTAGTGGAACAACAAATTAGGGTAATAAAGCACCATATTTTATGGCATATAAAACTCATTTCCAAAAACTAGAAACTATTCTTTGCTGAACTGAATCTTTGCATAAATTTGTAGTGTACAGTTACCATATGTCTTTTGTTTCAAATTTAATGAACAAAAATTTGTATCTTTCTATAAATAAACTTTTAAAAATGTATTCATTTTATGTTTTATATCATCCTGTGCTAACATTCTGTAATTTTAATAATTGGTACATATTTGGTAATTTTAATAATTGGTACATATTTTGTTTTCATTGTTTACTGGTACTAAATGGTAAATATTTTTCATGTCTGAAGCTAACAGTAGCTCCTAGCCCTCCCCATCGTGCATGGATTTCAACCCCACGAAAATGTTACCCTTATATAGGTCGACCCCCTAATTTTTGCCTAAGAATTCAGTCTTAAAAACTCGACCTATTCACGAGTATATACCGTACCTTTAATAACCTTTGGTTTGCTTCCGCCCGAATTGTTCATTCTGACGTAGGTCAAGCTTTTCACTCCACCTTAGACGCACAGTTTAACGTGGAATCCGAACCACGCATCACTAGCAGCCCAGCGTGTTAACCACTCGGTTACCCAGGGTGCCCATTTATCGACCTATCACTTTCTTTATTATGTGGAAGGATGAGCAGCTGGGTTTTGCTGCGCGCAGCCTGCCATCACCGGGGCCGATTGATTCGTAGTCAGCGACGCTAATCACTACACCACCAAGGCGCATATATATATATATATATATATAATAAATAAATATAATTGGTACTTAAATAAGCTGTGTTGTGTTTTGTTAGTTAACCGCCCGCAGCCTGACAGGCTAATATACTGCAGGCACTACCAAAGTACAGAATATAAAACTGCTCAATTATGATTTAATATCTCTCACTAACTTGTTATTTTTGTCATGTACATTTCTCAAGGTATGTAATTCAGATATTGAAAACAACGATAAATACGGTAACATATTTTATTCATGCTTCACTCAAACTCACTATATTGCATCACATCTCGAAATTGGCTGTAAATGTAATGAAGCTCGCTCTCTCGCTCTCTCTCTCTGTCTCTCTCTGTCTCTCTCTCTCTCTCTCTCCTCTCTCTCTCCCCACCCCTCCCCTGCTTCAACGCAGTCTAAGTGGTTCAGTCGTGACATCGCTTCGGCTATCCGAAATAGGAAAGCTGCGTATAGGAGGGCGAAGGTTAGGCTAGCGAAACGTAACGACGAAATCCGGGTGGCAAGCCTCTGCAAGGGGAACTCTAAGGAGTTCTTCAGGTATGTTAATAGTAGAAAGCCCATTAAAAGCATGATAAAGGACCCCAGCGACGTTCTGTGGACCTCCGACGCGGACATCGCTAATGTGCTGAATGAGTACTTTGCGGGAGTGTTCACCAGGGAAGACACCCGCGTCATCCCCGAGCCAGGCGTCAGGCACGAATGTGCTGGCCTGGATAGAGTTCGGTGTACCGCGACAGTCGTTGCCGATAGAATAGACAAACTGAGCGCGTTTAAAGCTCCTGGACCAGACCAATTCCTCCCCAGAGTGTTGCGGGAGGTGCACGACCAGGTTGCTCCCCACCTGGCTACAGTCTTCAACAAATCGTTGGAGACGGGCCAGGTGCCTGGTGACTGGAGGGAAGCCAACGTGACCCCTATCTTTAAGAAAGGGGATCACGAAAGTCCAGAGAACTATCGTCCCATTAGTCTCACTTCAGTTGTAGGTAAATTATTATAGGGGATAATAGCGGATAGGATCGTTGACCATTTGGATTCCTACAAGCTGCTTGGGGACTCCCAACATGAGTTCAGACGACATAGGTCGTGTCTCACCAACTTGCTCGAGTTTTTCCACGTCATGTTGAGTGAGTATGATAAGAGTAGGGCGATTGATAAACTTTATCTTGACTTTCAGAACGCCTTTGATGAGGTACCTCACCGTCGGCTAATGGCCAAAGTGCGCGCGCTGGGTATTGGTAGGGGAAGTAGTTAGGTGGATTGAAAACTGGCTGAAGAATAGGCTGCAGAGTGTTGTAATTAAAGGGGCTAGTTCGGGTTGGGCCTCGGTCACTAGCGGGGTTCCTCAGGGTTCTGTTTTGGGGCCACTGTTGCTTATCATTTACATAAATGATATCGATGGTGGCATTGTCAGTCGGATCGACAAATTCGCTGATGACACCAGGCTTGGGGCCAGTGTTAGGACGCCCGAGGCGATCGAGCAAATGCGTGCGGACCTACATAGGATAGGAGAGTGGTCGGAAAAATGGCAAATGCCGTTTAACTTGGGTAAATGTAAAGTGATGCACATTGGCTACGCCAATCCCAAGTCGGACTACTCCATGTTGGGGAGTAATATCGAGGCGACTGATTTGGAAAAGGACTTGGGTGTGCTAATTAGCAGTGACCTTAAGTTTACCAAACAGTGCGTAGAGGTGGAAAAGAAAGTTCGGAATTTGTTGGGTTATATGACGAGGCAATTTCGATTTCGGAACAAGGAGATTGTGCTCTCGCTGTACAATTCTCTGGTTCGGCCGCACCTGGAGTATGCTGTGCAATTCTGGTCGTCCACCCTCAGGAAAGATACTGAGAGGCTGGAGCGAGTGCAGGCGAGGGCCACAAAGTTAATCCCTTCCGTTAGGCATATGGGCTACAATCGACGCTTACGCGCCCTGAATTTGTTTTCGCTGGAAACTCGGAGGCTGCGCGGTCAACTCATCGAGGTTTTCAAGTTCTTACGCGGGTTCAACAATGTCGATTTTAGAAGCATGTTTAGTTTAAATGATAACTCAACTCGCAACAATGGTTGGAAGTTGAATTTGAAACGGTTTAGCACTAGTTTGTGTGGGAATTACTTTACGTATAAGATCTGTGACACGTGGAACAGGCTACCTTCAGAAGTTGTGAAGAGTTCCTCTGTAGATCAGTTCAAGAAAAGTTTAGACCGAATCTTGCACACTATTTGAGGGTGTAGGAATATTTCCCTGGAACCCGTTACCATTGGTACTTTCTCGGTATGGGCCGCAAGGCCTTTTGAGGTACTTCTTGTCCTTGTAACTCTCTCTCTCTCTCTCTCTCTCTCTCTCTGAGTTTAATTTACACTCTGTTCATGATTTTTTAATAGTTATTTTACTGGCAGCCCACTTGGTCCTCGGATATTAACTATAGGCACGTGCCCTAGTGTGCCTATGCCTGTGGGCGTCCTTGAGTTAACTACTGAAGGTTTAATAATTCTTCAAACATAAACAATTTTAACTTTTTTGTTACTTTTTATGTAAAGAAAAATATAGCACCCAAATATTATCCCCATTCGTTTGAAAGAGAGAATAGATATCGACCAGTACCTTTTAAATGTACACTTTAGAAACTCGTCTGTTGGAAAGGCTGAAGTATCGGATTGGCATGTGAAACACTAGTCATGCCTGTGTAACGTTACATAGCCAGTGCCATTAAGACTGGTCTGTTTTATTTGACCTAATGGGATACTTTATACAGAGTGTACGCAAAGTCCTTTCCCAATTATAAACTTTAGTTTAATTACATGAAATCCAAAGAAGACACGGTAATGCTTTGTTTTGCGTGTTGTTGCATAACACATTAAGTTTATTATGTTTCTCATTAAATCTCAACGTGTGCGCCGTTAGTTACACGTAGCACATGCAAGCGAAATTCGAGTTCACGCCATACATTCGCTAGCATATCTCTCGTGACACTGTTCATGGCATCGCAAATCCTTGCACGAAGAGTGTCAATGTCAGCAACAGGAGTATGGTACACATAATCCTTTACATATACGCACAGGAAGAAGTCCAATGGCGTGATATTGGGGGATCATGGAGGCCATGGCACCGGCTCGTCGCGCCCAATCCATCTTTGGGGAAAAGTGGTGTTCAAGAACTCACGCACTAACAAACCCCAGTGTAGAGGCCTTGTGGAGTCTCGTTGTAAAATGAAGGATGGTTGAAGGTCTTCTAATTGGGGGACTAATCACGGTAATCACGGACTTTGACTCCGCAAACCAAACAACACATTTTGCTTTCTCCTACGAAATTGCCATTTTGTTTCGTTCAGTCACCAATGGCTCCCAATCAGCCACAACATGATCTGCAAATAAGAGATAAAACTTAATGCGTTTGCAACACCCTGCAAAACAAAGCATTGCTGTGTCTTCCTTGGATTTCACGTAATTAAAGTTTATAATCTGGAAAGGACTTTGTGTACACCCTATACTCTATGGTCCTTTATGACCCCAATACGTCACGTTTGCTGGAAGCTTTCCGACCAAACGGTTCTGTTGAGTGACAGAAATTCGTCAAAGAAAAAGGCTGATCAAAGTTTTTATTACGCATAAAATTTCACATTTGTCACATTTGGCACATTTTATTAGTATATTAATGATAAAAGGGACACTCGCCATTTTATGAGTTTTCCTAATATTAAAGAGAAAGATCATATGAACATAAGTTCTTATTTAAATCTCGTTTCAAATACGAGAAGAAATATTTAGAAGTGCAGTTTCTTTGGGTTTTTCAAATCAAACTTTTGAAAGAACCAAATGATTTTAAAAGTTAAAATTAATTTCAAGAATTTTCTAGCAAATAAATTAAACTTTTCAGGGAATCTATAAAAATAGTAATTACGAAAATTGTGAAAAGAATATCATGTGAAAGAAATCATGGAAGGAAAATAAAAATATAATTTTTGTGGAGGAAAAAATTTAAGTGAAATTATAAGCTACCATTACATTCTTTTAAAAAATACTAATAAACAAATTATAATTTACAAAATATATTTTGTATATCTTCGATATACTCGTATACTTTCATAAAAACGGCATTAAAAAAGATCTCTTTATTTGCTGTACATGGTAATTGTTAAAAAAAACTTTTGTTAAAAGTGTTTTCAATGAACTTTATATGGCTTCACATACATACATTTTTCAAACGTGAAATAACAATAGTCTTCATTTTCAACTTATATTCAGAAGTAGTTAATTATTTTACTTAATTTATATTTTAACGTCGAACATAATGGTTGCATGTGTAATCAGTGTGCGTGACTCATTCAACGAAATATAATACAATACAAGAGAGAGTGAGTTACAGGCTAACAAACGCCCAAAGATCCACTCTTGGCTAGTCCAAGAAAGTAGGGGAAAATAGTAAAAACAAATGGAAATAAAGATTAATGAAAACTTATAGGTCTACCATGTTTACAATTATAGACGTACAAAGCTTGTGCACATGAATAATAGTAACAGTAAAGTATAGAACAGACAAGGCTCTCCTTCTTCCGCCAGCCACTGTTAACAGAAAATAGATGTAAAAGCAGATTTATAGGAAAGTAGGGAAAAGTATAATGAAAAGAATAGCTTCAGAGTTGATTCACACCATGCGTACACTTATGTCGTGTACTCAGTTACGCATTAGAAGACAATGGAAAATAAAGTATAGCATCAAACACTAATCTACTTAATGTAATCTACATCATGGATTTTTTTTAAGGAATTTTTTATTTATTTATTTATTTTCTACAGGAAGTCATCATTTCATCGTTGCATCATTTCTCCGATGAATGTCAAGACCATCGTGCTCAGCGACATACTTTTACAAGTTAATTAATTACATTGCTATCTTTCGCACTGGAATTACATAAGGAAGAACTGATCCAGAGGCACCTCCAACTGGTCAGTACACCCTAATTTAAGAACTCCCACGAAATGTACATGAAGTATAGGGTTTCTCTCCTTTTACAAGAAAGATTTATCATATCGTAATTTATATGGCATCCTTCGCGTAAGAATAACTGTGAAAAGGAAGCACTGATCTAGAAGCACCACCAGCTGGCTAGCACCCCCTCAGTTTAAGAATTCACCCTACATTGTACATGTGCATAATGTTTTTCTATTTTTTACGAAGCTCTATTACGCACTCTATAAAATAAAATTCTACTCTGCTAAGTTACTTCCCTGAAGGTGAATATGTCTGTTTGGAGGTTTTGACTCCAGAGAGTTCTCATCAAACTTCCCATCATCTGGGAACTCCCAGTATTTTGAAACCAGACCCGACCAGCGCCTCCAACTACATTTATTAGAAATGGAACATCACTACTTCTATATAAAACTTTCTCTAGCGAGCTAAGTTAGATATACACCTCGATTTAGCTAAAAAGTACTAACAATCCTACACTGTATACCCAAGTAATATTCCGGAAATTGAAAACACATCTACTGGGAGGTTTTGGCTCCCGAGAGATCCTATCAAACTTCGAGGGAAGTGCAAATTTTAATATTTTATACATGTTATACACGTTTTAACCGATAATTTCATTGTGATTTCAGATCAATAGCTGAAGGTGACGATAGTTGGTGTGGGTGGAGATAGTAAAAAACAATGTGAGGTAGACCGAATTCAAACAAATGCCTATCTAGAAGTAATGGAAGCAGTTACAACTTTAATCAATCGGAAGTGGATCGCCCATAAACTTCATCGTAGTGAACAATGGTTGGCTGACAACTGGAAGAAGAGATACAACTTGTGCTTTACAAAAGTTGGCAAAAGCAGGCCTGAAAACTGGTGCAGGAGAGCAAAGACATTGTAACTGAAAACAGTTACAAAAAACACCGAAGCTGCACTCAAGTTGCCAAAATCATCTTGGAGAGGTGAAAGAAGGCTGCTGATCGGTCAACGATTCAACGATATCGCACGAGACAAAGATTGAAGCTTTTCCATGTGATAACAAAGCCAATGATATCCCCAACAAGCACTGAGAATCAACTTTAGTTTTGCGATTATTTACGTCTGTGGGATAAAGATGATTTCATCCATTTGGAGTGTCCGCTGATCAAAATATTAAAATGACAGGGTATTGAAGACCTCGTTGCATTGGGATATTCATTTGGTTTACTGCTGTCATAATGATCCAGCAAAGCCTAAAGCTTAAGGGCCAAATTAAATAAAATAAATAGTCCAGCTTCACAATTATTTATGTTATTGTAAAATGTAAAACAAATGTATTTATTTTATTATTAATAAAGGTTACTTAATTCAATTCAAAATCTACAGATCTACAGAAGCTAAGGCTAACAAAGCCCATAAGATCCACTCTAAGGTTAGCCCGAGAGAAAGAAGAGAATAGGGAGTTAAAAGAAGAGAATAAGGGTTAAGTAAGTAGCAAAACCTATCATTCGTGGGTTAACATTCATTCATAAAAGGGGAAAGAAAGACTCACCATCATCATCCGCCGGCCACTTCCGACAAGTCGGAAAAATAGTCGAAGAGAATAGGAAAGGGGTGAAAGATGAAAAGTAGTAAAATAAGAATGCTTACAAACGATGCAAACACAGTCTTAACTCAGAAAAACACTCATACCATGCAAAATACAGACATGCAAGTAAAGAGAGGACGAGAAAAGAACAAAAAAAAAGTATGAAGAGTATAACAAAAAGTGGGTTAGTTTACGAAGAAAAAGTGGGTTGGTTTACGAAGAAAAAGTGGGTTGGTTTACGAACAAAAGTGGGTTGGTTTACGGACAAAAAGTGGGTTGGTTTACGAACAAAAGTGGGTTAGTTTACGGACAAAATGTGGGTTAGTTTACGGACAAAATGTGAGTTAGTTTACGGTCAAAAAGTGAGTTAGTTTACGAAGAAAAAGTGGGTTACGTCATTCAAAAAATGATGTGGGTGATCAAAGAAGAAGCTCCATGTGATGGTGTATATTATCGGCAGACTATTCTAACAGAAAATGTCTTTCTATTTCTTTCGAATCCACAAAATGTAATAGACACATCGGAAGTGGTTTATCTTCATAATAGTGCCTCATGCCACCGTGCAAATGCCACACTTGAACTACTGAGAGAGTGGGCTTTCTTTCTCTGATCAGACTCAATATCCAGGAAATTACCCTGATTTGAATGTACCAGAGCACGTCGGAGCGATTTTCAATGAAAAAGTTGAGATTTGATGTTGCAGGAACTTAGTCCCAACTATTCTAAAGAGGTCGTCCTTCAACTCACTCAAACTATCCTCCAAGAACTTCAACATGACAGATTTGTTTGAATGTTTGCTGAAATCATATCCTGAACGTCTGGGAGCTGTGAGTGAGGGTAATGGCAACCATACTAGATATTGATACAGTTTTATATTCAGTTTGAATAAAGCTTTCAAATGGTAAACTATTTTTTGTTGTATCTTTGTTTACTTTGGTTTGTACGCCGTAGCAAAAGATTATGCACAACTCTGTACTACATTTATTGACAAATGGAACATTACTACTTCTACTCTATCTGAACTAGCCGTCCCTCAAACAGTTCCTTTTGTAATGAAAAAGAGGAGCAAAAGAAAGAAGGGTTAGAGAAGTGGCTTCCCAAAATATAAATAACTAGGTTTTGACTCCCGAGAATTTCCATCTTTTAAAAACTTTTAAATAAAAGTGAAAAAAGTTAAAAACAACTTCCAGTGCTTTGATACCACCATAATATATTTGTGATCAATATCATATCAACCAATTCAACCCAACACTCCCGCTGACCCTCCTTTGTAGGCTTATTCGGAGGTTTTGACTTCCGAGCGTTCTCACAATGCAACACCCAGTACTCTGTAACCAGACCAGATCAGCGTCTCCTACTACATTTACATAAATAGGTATCACTGCTTCTATCTCAATACATAAACACTAAGTGCTTAGAGTAGTCGTCCTTTATACTTAATTAGCTATTCAAGCTTCCCCTCTCGACCGATGGGAACTTCAATTACTCTGCAACCAGACCTAATCAGCACCTCCAACTACATTTAAAACAAATGTAGGGATTTTATGCTTCATATTTTATGCTATTAAAATACCTGTCCAACGTATTCTTAAACATATTACTGAACTGCTTGCCACGACTCCCACGGGAAGGCTATTCCACCTGTCGACTATCTTGGTTAAAAAACTCCACATAACTTTGGTCTCAAAACTTTTGCTCCTAATTTTAAAACCGTTTTCTTGTAATATTCCTATTTTATTGGTAAAACATATTTCGGATCACCTGAAGATCCGTTACCCCAGCCATTTTTAGTTAGCTTTATAAGGCTAACTAACGAAAATTTCACGACTTAACCTAACCAATCGTCAAGGGCGTAAAGTTGACCTAACGATTGGTTAGGTTAGGTCATGATATTTTCGTTAGTTAGCCTTATAAAGCTAACTAAAAAAGGCAGGGGTGACGGATCATTCGTCAGCCAGACTCCGTATTGAGCGGACGCATTCCCTGAGCTCTCTGATATTCCTTCTACTTTTGGATATTGCCAATAACTTTACTTTTGGAAAGTTCTGAATTTTATATACTTACATTTATATTCACATTGTTATAGTTAAATAATTGAACATTAGTGGTTTTAGTGATTTAGAAGTTTTCATAGCGTGCCGGCTTAATTTAACTTAAACTTGTGACGGTTATAAACTAATTTAACTTGCGCGATGCCGTCGCAGAAAGCGTCGTGTGTTAGGTGTGGGTTAAATCGGTGGTATACAGATTTTAAGGATTATAACGGCGGTCCTATGGCCATTACCGAGAGATCGGTTTTTTTTTTTGGTGATTTAAGGGAGGAAATAGTTGACATAAAACGTAGTGAACGTGAGGTAACGGAAAGACTTGCAACGCTTCATGAGGGCAGGGGTAGGGCTACAGTTGACGAAAGACGAACGAATACTAACGTTGAAGACCTTAGTAATTTGAAGGGTGAGGTGCGTAACCTAGTTTCTAGTTTAGGTAGCTTATCGGGAAGGTTGGATAGAGTTGAGGAAGGGGTTAAGGTTGGTCCGAGATTAGTAGATGGGGAGGGATTTAGAGAAGTTAAGGGTGGAGCGAGGCCACGTACGCTAGGTGATAGGAATCCCCCCCTATCGAAGTTTCGAACCCTTTCGCCCATTTGGATAGGGACGTGAACGAGGGGGAAACTATTTTAATTGGGGACTCTTTAGTGCGCCATATGGATAAAGAGTTCGTTGAACGGAATCCAACCAAGAGGAGGAGGGTCTGTCTACATTGGGCCAGGATTGACAGAATTAGAGACGAAGTAGATAGGATTGATGTTGCCTCCCGTCACTCGACGATGGTAGAGGGCAACGACTTGTATAGGCCCAGTACGAGAGTGCCTAACCTTTTGGAGAGATATAGGGGGTTAATTTGGTCCCTGAAGGCGAGGTCAGATAGGTCTTTAGTTCTAGGTATTACCCCTAGGCACGGGTTGGGTCTTAGGATTACGTCAAAAACAATATTTTTGAATAATAAATAGAAGAGATTTGTGCTGAGGAAAATGTACCCTTCGTAAAGCTGTGGTCCGAATTCAGTGATCCTAGCCTTTTTATAAAAGATGGGGTGCATTTTAATGAAATAGGTAATGCTAGGCTAGGTAGGTTAATAGACGAAAACGTGCGAAAGCTGTATAGGTCGAAGCCTTCTTTAAACGTTGTGGGTCCGGGGAACGCGGGCCCAACGTGAAAAAAAGTTTAAAACGCCGACCCGTGGCAAAAAATAACTTAAACGTCTTTTATTGTAACGCGCGTAGTATTAGAAATAAATTAAACGAATTTAAGGCTATAATTTATTCCGGCAACTACGATATAGTTGCTATAACTGAAACGTGGTTAAATACCGTGACTTGGGATTTGTTGGGGGAACTTGATATATCGGGTTTTAAACTCTTTACTAATGATAGGTTACATAGGATTGGTGGCGGCGTTTTGCTGTACATTCGTAATTCCCTTAGGGCTATCGAGGTTAAGAGAGATTTTCCGGAAGCAATTAATGCGATATGCGTTGAAGTTACGGCGCGTAGTCTGTTTCAATTTTGTTGTTTATAAACCTCCTGTTCAACCCCTCGATACCGATACTAGGTTTTACACACTTCTTGGTAACTATTAATAATCAGGATAGAGTAGTTTTCGGAGACTTTAACTGCCCTAACGTTAATTACGAGACTTTTATTGGTAACGATGAGGGTTTGAGATTGAGTTCATGGAAGGTAATTTTTTACGACAGATGGTTACCGAACCAACGCGCGGTGAAAAATATTTTAGACGTGGTGATGACGAACGGCGAAAATATAGTCGAAGGTTTAGAAGTAGGCGAGAGTTTAGGATGTAGTGATCATCAAATTATTAGGTTTAAGCTATTGATAGAAAACACTAAGGATAGTAACGTAATAGAAGTCTCTGATTTTTGCAGGGCTAATTTTGATAGTTTTGCGAATAGGATGAGAGTAGTGGACTAGGATAACTTATTTATGGGTAATGACGCAAATTTGCATTGGGAGGCGTTTAAAGATAGTTTCTTGAATATCGAAAGGGAGTTTATTCCTCGTGGGCCCAAGCGCGCTAGAAATCATGGTAGGCCTAAGTGGTGGACTGGGGAAATAGGCGAGTTCATAAACGAGCGTAACAGAGCCTATAGACTTAATAAGCGCAATGGCACGGTAGCTAACGTTAATAGATATGTCGAGCTTCGACGTCAGGTTAAAAGATCAGTTAGGAATGCTAAGCGTAATTTAGAGATACTTGTAGCTGCGGATAGTAAACTTAACCCAAAAAAGTTTTTCGATTACGTGAATAATCGTAACCCGATAAAAGATAATGTAGGCCCTCTCGTGGACGCTAATGGCGCTTTGGCTTCCAACGCTCAGGCGATGTCCGGAATTTTTAATAACTTTTTTGCGACAGTTTTAACCGTAGAAATCGTCAATAACGTCCCCGATGTGGACGATATCGTTCCATTTAGCAACGAGACTATTTTGGATGAAATAACTGTTTACGAGGGTGAGATTGCGCATTATATCGATAGACTGACGCGTTTTATCCTAGACATCTGAAAGATTTGAAAGACGTTATCGTAGGCCCCTTAACGAAGATTTTTAATCAGTCACTCGAAACGGGGATTATTCCTGAAGACTTCAAATTAGCTAACGTCACGCCCATTTTTAAAAAAGGCGACCGCACAGTAGCTAGCAATTATAGACCCATTAGCTTAACGTCAATTGCCGTAAACTTTTGGAATCCGTAGTTAGGGATCGTATCATCGATGACTGAGAAAGTCGAGATTTGATTAATAGTAGTCAGCATGGGTTTCGACGCCATAGATCTTGTTTAACTAATTTGTTAGAATTTTATAACGAAATAGTGCGCGAATACGATGGGCATAGAGCGACTGACGTTATTTATTTAGATTTTAAAAAAGCGTTCGATACAGTTCCGCATAGAAGATTAATTGCAAAGATTAAAGCGCACGGTATACGCGGTCAGGTAGCTAACTGGTTAGAGGAATGGCTTCGTGCTAGGAGACAGAGGGTCGTTGTTAATGGTAGTGAATCGGAGTGGTTGGATGTAGGTAGCGGTGTCCCACAGGTTTCAGTGTTAGGCCCATTGCTATTCGTAATTTACATTAACGATATAGATGTAGGATTGACTAGTAAGGTGTAAAAATTCGCGGACGATACTAAAATAGGCGGTAAGGTTGTTAACAAGGACGATAGAAATAGGCTCCAAAACGATGTAAATAGGATTATGGAGTGGACGGATAAGTGGCAGATGCAATTTAACGTAGACAAATGTAAAGTTTTGCATATAGGTTCTCGTAACAATACTTACACGTAGACGATGAATGATAGAGAGTAAGCGAGCGTTGACGAGGAAGTAGATTTAGGTGTACGCGTACCTAAGGATTTAAAAGTTACGAACCAGTGCCTTGAGTCTTACGCAAAAGCTAATAGGATGTTAGGTTTCATAGCGCGTAATTTCGAATTTAAATCGAAGAATATTATATTGCCCCCTTTACAAGTCCCTAGTCAGGCCTCATTTAGAATATGCCGTTCAGTTTTGGTGCCCGTATTTGCGTGAGGATATTGATAGGTTAGAAAGGGTTCAGCGTCGCGCCTCGAAACTAATTCCGTCATTGCGCAACAAGTCTTACGAAGATAGGATTAAAGAGTTCGACTTGCATTCCCTCGAAACTAGGAGATTAAGGGGGAAGATTATTCAAGTTTTCAAAATCGTTAATAAAATCGATAACGTAAATTTTGACAAACTGTTCACTTTCGATAATAGCAATATTCGTAATAACGGATTTAAGTTGCGTGGCAGACGTTTCATTACTAATATCGCTAAAAACTTCTTTACGTTTAAAGTAATTGATAAATGGAATAATCTTCCCGCGCCCGTCGTGAACTCTACCAGCGTTAATATGTTTAAGAACCGTTTAGATAGGCATTTTTTAAAATATTAACGTTGTTTAAAATAAAGAAAACAATTAGCAACAGGAGCTCTGGCGATGGTGGTCGAGGATGAGTCTGTTGACGATTAATGCCAGCTTGTGACGTGCCAGCATGTGATGCCAGCAATAAAATTATTATTTATAAAAAAAATAGACTAACACGAACGTAGCTGTAGCTCGTAGCGTAAACTAACCCACGTTTTGTCATACTCTACCTATTTCTTTTTTTTTCTATCCTCTCCTTACTTGCATAGCTGTAGTTTGCATGGTATGACAGTGAGTTAAGACTGTGTTTGCATGGTTTGTAAACGTTCTTATTTTACTTCTTTTCATCTTTCACCCCTTTCCTATTCTCTTTGACTATTTTTCCGACTTGTCGGCAGTGGCCGGCGGATGATGATGGGGAGTCTTTCTTCCTCTTTTTCTGAATGAATGTTAACCCACGAATAACAGGTTTTGCTAATTACTTAACCCCCTATTTTCCTCTTTTAACCCCCTCCTCTTTCCTTTCTCTCGGGCTAACCTTAGAGTGGATCTTTGGGTTTTTGTAGCCTTAGCTTCTGTAGATCTGTAGATCTTCAGGTGATCCCATATTTCTAATAATTTATGTTATCAAACGGACTTAAAATTTTAAACAGCCGAATTAATTCGCTTCTCAAACGCCGAGTTTCAAGCGGGTACAAATTCAGTTCGTTGAGTCGATCTTTGCATGGTTTACCACGTAATGTTGAGACAAGTTTTGTTGCACGCCGCTGAGTTCTTTCCACCATTTCTATGCCCTTACTTATTTAGGGCGACCAAAATTGTACAGCATATTCTAAATGAGGCCTAACAAGCGACTTATATAATAACAAAACAGTATCTGTAGATTTATCTTTAAATTACGGGAAATAAAGCAAATTAACAAAGTAAAACAAATGGGGGTGCTATAAAGGAAAAGATTTGCACAATATTCTATTAGCTTTACTGCTCTCAACTGGACACTGTTTCGAGAACTTTAAATCCCGAGTAACGATGCCAGCTAAATCTTTTTCTTCAAAGGCTTCGTTTAACACAATATTAAATTTTATCATACATGGGAAATAGTGTCATAACCTATGTACACGACATAATATTTATCTCCGTTAAATTTCACTTGCCACTTATTTTTTCACTCGACGTAATTATTAACATCACGCTGCAAACTATTTGGTAAAATAATTGCTTTATACTCAATCTTAATACTGTCGGCAAATTTGGAAATTTTACTCACTAAAATTGACAAAGATTGTTAACATATATTATGAAAAATAATTTTCTCAAAACTGACCCTTGGCGCAACAACACTACTTTCATTTGCCCACCCTGACTATTCCTCGTTAATTACTACCCTTTGTTTTGTACCAGTTAACCAATTATCACTCTATTTCCTGAGCTCTAAGTTTGGAGCTATTGAAGAATAGGGACCCCAGCCTTCTTTAGTTAGGCTTATAAGGCTAACTAACGAAAATATCACGACCTAACCTAACCAATCGTTAGGTTAACTGTACACCCTTGACGATTGATTAGGTTGTCATGATATTTTCGTTAGTTAGCCTTATAAAGCTAACTAAAGAAGGCTGGGGTCCCTATTCTTCAATAGCTCCCTAAGTTTTTCCAACAAACTTCATGAAACGTCTTTTGAAATTCTAAATATATCTGCCGTTCTATTGCAGTCATAAATACCGATAACGTCATGAAAACATTCTAATAAATTTGTTAAACAAGATTTATTTCTATGAAGCCCATACTGACGTTGTTTAATTAAATTATTGTCTTCAAGATGTTCGCCTATACGATCTCGAATAACTGATTCTAAAAGCTTTCCTACAATGGAAGTTAGATTAATGGACCTATAATTTCCTGCTTGTTGCTTATCCCATTTTTTAATATTGCAGTTACATAGCTAATTTAAAATCAAAACGCACAATCCCCTGCGATAAAGAATTATTAAAAATTTGGGATCACTTGAAGATCAGGGCTCCCATGTATTCTTTTTTTAACTTTACAGTACCAAATATAATACGGTAATAAATTAAATTGAATGCCCGGTTAGGTCAAATGTACGCCCTTGACGATTGGTTAGGTTAAGTCGTGATATTTTCTTTAGTTTTAACGAAGATATCATTTGGTAATTGAGGCTGGAGGCCCTGATCTTCAGGTGATCCAAAATTTGAACTAAAGCATAAAATATTTCATTTTTATCTCTTAAATATTTTGGGTAAAAGAGGACTGGACCTGGCGATTTATTAATTTTTAACGTATCTATATCATGAGCAATCTCTTCACTGTAAACAATATGTCAGTAAGCAATGGAACTCCATTTACATCACTGAACACGAGTTACTAGCAATTGGAATAAAAGATATATGCTTAACTTTCAAAAGTGATGTAAAAAAGTTATTTAAAATTAAAGCTATCTCCCCATAGTTATTTATTAAGTTACTACCCAAATCCACGAGTGACCCAATATTGTTTCCCAAAGGATTTCTATTACTAACGTTATTATTAACATAATCGAAAAAATTCTTAGGGTTTTCTTTACATTCACGAGCTACTTGTCTCATCCGTCCAAAGAACCTTTTCCCAGACTAGGAGTGCAGTCCAGGTGGGCTCTATTGAAGTTTCGTTCGTCGACTTCGTGTTTCTTCGACAGCAGTGGCTTTCGTCGTGCTACCCGTACATAAATTCTTGATGGGTTCAGGGGTTTTCGTATTGTGGAATGATGAACGTGTGTGCTGGAGTTTGCCGAAGATCCTTGAAGGTCTTCAGATGTCCCGCTTGGACTACTGCTAACACGATGAACGAGTCTCCTAATGATCTTGAGGGAGACCTTCGATGGCCAGTCACTCCTGGGTAAGGTTGTTCTCGTCTTTATGCCCCTCAGTTTGTAAATAATTTGACGAACAGTTGACACGTGGATTCCATATTTCGCTGATATCTTCTTGTACCCCTCCCCGGATGTATGAGCATTGACAATGGTCCTCCGTAGGTTACTCGAGAGCTCTTTCAACCTAGCTTTATACTGTATGCCCTTCACGTTATCTGCTCTAAAATGATGCCTGAAATATATATGAAGCTAATTACAAAGGTAATTATATTGAAATAATATCAATACTTTCACACTAGGAATGCTACCTTATACAAAATTAAATATGTAAGTAAAGCACCTTCGTTCAAGAAATTTATGATAATAAATAAATGGTTCACTAACTTTCACGCGGCCTCCGTTTTATAATTGAGCCCACTAAAAGTTTCTGTGTGCGATTATACATGCGCAAACTACAGGGTGTCCATAAAGTCCTGTTCCAGTTTTAAAATTATATTACAACAAAACCAAAAGAGATAGAATAATGCAGTTCTTTGCATTTTGTTGCTTAACTAATGAAGTTTTTTATTTACAGGTTGTAATCCGAGTGTCAAGTTACTACTGATAGAAGCTTGAACGAAAATGGCTTCTACACAGGAGAAAGTTCAGCGTGTAATCTGGTTTATAAAGCTTGGACTATTTGCACTTTATACAAGTAAAGATGCAATCTCTCGTGTACAATTTTGTGTACCATTGATCTTGGTAGCTCCAGTTCACTTGAGGCACGACGAATATACTTTCTAAGGCTGCGTTGGAGTATCTGTTGGACGAGTCTTGGCGAGTGAATCACGCCTCCTCTCTCCCGAAACTTACAAAAACCACTTCCTAATGCTGGGTTTTGAGGGATGATCCTTGCCATATTGACGGCGGTAATTCCTTTCAACAGTTGTCATTAATTTCGACTCCGCAAACCAGATTACACATTGAGCTTTCTCCTGTGTAATCGCCATTTTCGTTCAAACTTCTATCAATAGCAACTTAACACTCAGATTACAACCTGTAAATCAAGAAAAAAACTTCATTAGTTAAGCAACAAAATGCAAGAAATTGCTTTATTCTATCTCTTTTGGCTTTATTGTAATAAAATTTTAAAACCGGAACAGGACTTTGTGGACACCCTGTATTTCCGAATGGTGTTGACAGATATGCAAAAGGTTTGCCATATGTACGTACAAAACATTCTCCAGTCACAGCCATACAAATTGATTGCATGTTAAAATTATATACAGTAACCCCCTTCAGTTGGTTCAATTTTAAACTCAATATTGCACTGTACCCTTATTAACCACAACAACTTCAAATCAGAACTGCACGGGGGTGCATTCAAACTTCAGTTTTCAAATTCAGGTAGCCATTGCTTTAGTTAGGCTAGTCATTTTTCGGATCACTAACATATTGCTTCCCAGGAACCTCTCTTTAACATATTGCTTCCCAATGTATATCTCTTTAACAAATTGCTTCCCAGTGTTAATCACTTTAACATATTGTTTCACAAAAATAGACATTATACAACCAACCAGTTACATTACAATAGTCTATAATATTTATTTAGAGATTAGCTAGTCGAGATAATGTAAATTTATGGACAACTTAACTTATTATGCTTTGCCATTTTTAGTGAATGTGAAATATTTTGATCACCTGAAGATCAGGCCCCCCAGCCTTCTTTAGTTAGCCTTATAAGGCTAACTAACGAAACTATCACGACCTAACTTAACCAATCGTTAGGTCAACTGTACGCCCTTGACGATTGGTTAGGTTAGGTCGTGATATTTTTGTTAGTTAGCCTAGATTACCAACCTCTTTCTAACCAACCAACCTTTCTCTTTTTAACATATTGCTTCCCAGGAGGGATCACTTTAACATATTGCTTCCCGAATGCTTTGGGAAGCAATATGTTAAAGTGATCCCATTTTTTCTTTTCAGATTTCTTATTTTATTGTATACTCATAATTCTTAAGAATTTTCTTAGATATTAAAGGTCTAATCAAAATTAATTTAAGGCAAGAAATATTTATTCTTATAATATGGTGACTAAATTTTCAACTGAGTTAAGCCCGTTGACAGCTCGAGTTTCTATCAGCAGGAAGTATTTAAAGTGTTTAAATATAGATTGGTTTAATAAGTCTTTAATATTCTTTTGTTTGCAAGGACATTTAATATAAGTTAAAGTATAATTTAACCTTAAATAAATAAACTAAATAATTTCGCCAAAGAAAAATAGCGAAGAGTTTATACGAAATTTAAATTCCAATATGCAATGGATAGGTCCACCTACTTTTTCTTACACTGCACAACTAGTGTTTATGTGGACGTCTTCATGACTCGGGACAATTCCAGATGTGCCTACCTGTTAATGTGAGATTGAGAACTCATAAAAGCCATTTACTTCTTCACAAAGGCAACTCCAGAGGTATGTCCACGAGCCTGACCTCGGTGAGGTGAGCGATCATTGCGCAGAATTAATGCACTGTTACAAGGATGTTTATTCTTTGCCACTGTTTGTCCCTCGCTAACTGTCTATTACTAAAATTTTGTTTCCACTAGTTTCATCCGTTTCACATTTTACGGTAAATGTAACAAATGTTTATTTCGAAGACTCGTTCTTCATATTTACTCGTTTCTTCCGACTGTTTTCCCAAATTAATTTGTTGAGCATCATCAGTTGAAACGTCCATTTAATCCTCTCTACTTATCTAAAGTTGTAGCTCCACTGCATTTACCCTCACCCTTGTTCAGTCATATAACTAATCCTTCCAACTTCTTCCTCAGAAATTATTATTAATGTTATATTTGAAGACTATCGTATTGCGTAAGCGTTTAAAAATAAAAATCACTTTTGGGCGAAGATCCTCAGGGTGTATCCAAGCATCGTGTGACAGTTATATGTTAGGAAGATGTGATTGCAAATGTTGCAAGCAACTGCAACATTTGAAATGCGCCTAACTTTGCAAAGAGTCACCCCCTTCCTCCTCCTCTTGGAGGGGAATAAATCAATAAAACATTGAGTGAATCTTTCTTTTATTAATGAACAGAAATAATTAAGCTATATAGTAATGTTTGTTGCTCATTTTCCCCTTCAAAATTTAAAATTCTCCCCTCAATTCAACGAATTTATTATCAATTATTTACGTGAAAGTTATGTAAATATTTATTCAGCAGAACATTCTGTCGATATGTTGTGTTGTCGATATGTTGTGTTGTCGATATGTTGTGTTAATAAGAAATAAAACGTGACGTAATACAGCTTTAGTAGAAACTACTGTATGACAACAACGGTTGATTCTTAGCTTTAGTACTGTAAACAGTTGGGTTTTAACTTTTGTATAGTACTGTGAACTGTCCGTTCTGGGTGCTCTACAGTAAAGTTTGCTCTCAGCTTTGGTATTGTGAACATTTCGATCTTGGTCTTCATACCGAGGATTTGTGTTGAAGTTTGTTCTCTGAAAGTTTTTTTTTTTGTTAATATTGTGAAGTTATTATATACAGTACTTATTCTGATAAATTCTTAGTTTAGAGGCGTCCTTAAAATTTTTATTGCACATACATAAAAAGTTAGACCATTCGATTGGAAATAATTTATGAACGTTGTGAGGTAGAAAAAGAATCTAACCTAACTCTGGCATCAGTCGACCGAACCCCGGCATTATTCGACCTAACCCAAACATTAATAATAATAATATGCTTAATAATAATAATAATAAAAGAACACCTTGCCTGCTGTTAATATCCTAGATTATATAGTGTTGCAGCGGCAATAAGAAAATGATAGAAACTCGGAAAAATCCTAAAAAAATATGCGCCAGCCAAATATCCCAGAAAAAATATCTTTCGTCGGAAACCTAAAAGCTTAGATTTGTTCCTGATACAGATGATAGGTGTCAAAAATTTTCATAAAATATATTCTTTTATTTATAAAATACACAAAATTATAAAATTTCCACCCCACACTCTTCATAAATAAACTACTGCTTATCCAATGATATAATATTTAACATATGCGTTGCGTATTAAGATTACTCCTCCAAACTAGGCATTAAACTTTATTCTCTTTATTATTGTTAATTTTTACATTCTTTGCTATTTTATTTTTGTTAATGTCGACCGAAACGGTCTTTAGGATGTCTTCCACCATCCAAATAAATTAACTTTAATCATTTTTGTTTATATGTGTCTGTGCTTTTGACTGTGATTGCGTTATTAAATTATAGTTTAATTTGAGATTTTTAAGTAACGATTGTACAAGCCCGAAATTTTCATGTATACAGTATTGTGCAAATTAATGTGAACATGGAACAAAATTATGATTTTTTCATTGTTTTTAATGAAACAAACAATGAAAGCTTTGTAATGTAATTTTATGAATAAGTTTAATTATTTATGGTATACACTACATCAGTATTCTTCAAAGTACGGGTCGCGAGATGCTTTTCACCTGGTCGCAAGTTAAAAAAAAAAAAAAAAAAAAAAATATAAATATACAGGGTGTCCATAAATGAGTACCCTGATTAAAGCATGCTATGACTTTTGAATAAACACTCGTATTCAAACACAGATTTAATCATAAGTAGATAAACATACAAAGTTTTCATACATAGTTAATGAACTTAATAAGCTTCCACATGTGCACCCCTAGTGGCACGTAAAAAGTCTAAACGGTACTCACACTCACGCCACACATTTTCCAACATTTGTGGGTTAACTGTTGCAATTGCATCCGTAATGCGTTCTCGCAATGTCCTGATATCTGGAACAACTGTTGCATAAACCAAATCTTTAACATGACCCCAGAGAAAGAAATCCAGCGGGGTAATGCCTGGTGATCTTGGGGGTCATGGGATTGGCCCGTCCCTGCCAATCCATCGATTTGGAAATATTGCGTCGAGAGTTTCACGAACAACATGCGCCCAATCTTGTTGGAAGATGACAGTTGGCTGCCTGTCCTGCAGCTGGGCGATGGCGTAATTGGTGAGCATATCCAGGTACACAGTTGCGGAAACAGTGTTCTCAGCGAAGAAGAAAGGACCACTTATCTGGTCATACATTAGTCCACACCAGACATCGATTCTCGGACTGCCCCGAATATGCTCCCTTACGGCACGTGGGTTTTCCGATCCCCAAATACACACATTGTGTCTGTTGACCCTACCACTAAGATGAAACGTAGCCTCGTCTGAAAAGCAGACACGTAACAAGAAGTCATTATCCTCGTCAATGCTGTTCAAAATGTCAATAGCGAATTATTCACGTTTTGGACGGTCATCAGGCTTCAGTTCTTGAACAATTTGTACCTTGTAGGCGTGTAACTTCAAAGGTTTGTGTAACACCTTGTGCACCGTAGACTTCGGTATCTTTAGTTGTCATGAAGCTTGTCTCACCGATTTCCTTGGTGACCGTATGAAAGCAGTTTGAATGTTTTCCACCATCCCATCGGAAACTGATGGTCTACCACTGCTCTTTCCCTTTTCCACGTTTTCAGTTTCCAAGAATTTTTTCATTCACGACTTAATTAACTTCACATCAGGTGGATTCTTTCCATACTTTGTTCTGAACCTTCGCTGAACACTGACAGGAGATTTTATTTCTGCAAGCCACACAACACATTGTGCCTTCTCTGTCACAGACGCCATCTTAACTAAACAGCTACTACAGCGCTCCTAGCGGCGAATGCGGTAGACGAAACACACCAGCACAGAAACTCTAAGCATAATATTATTTACAATTATTATTTTTATATTGTATTAATTGTACTTAGTGCCACTTATGTATTTTGATTATTAGGTATTTATGGAAAAAGAAGTGTTTTTAAGTTAACAAGAATGATATCAGGCAACAAGAAATGCATCTCAAAGAGAGAGAGAGAGAGAGAGAGAGAGTGTGTGTGCGTATGTGTGTTCTCATGAGTCGCTCACCGCTTCACACGACCCGAACGTGTCCAGGCAGGAAGTCTCTCAGTTGTGTTTACGCTGTAGGCGTGAGAGTATATTGCAATCACTTTAGTCAGAATATTTTCACCCCACCCCAAGAAAAGAATGGATCGTTTTGTTATCAGAAAAAGCAAAACAGATGCTCAGTCATCAGTCTCATCTGCATCTGAAAAAGAAGCACAATCGGGCAGGCCTACAACAGAAAATGTTTATAACAAGGGAGAGGCCTCTGCCATGTCAGCCTCCTATAAACCCCCTGCCAAAAAGAAAACTAAGTCGTGGACAAGGCGGCAGTATAGTGACGATTTTTTGAAGTATGGCTTTATCAACTGTGAAAAAGGAAACAAAGATCTCAGGCCACATTGTGTTATTTGCAATGAAATTCTTGCAAATGAAAGTTTGAAACCTTCAAAATTAAAAAAGACACTTAGAAACAAAACATGCAGAACTCGTTGACAAACCACTTGAATATTTTCAAAGAAGGAAGTATGAATTAGAGTTATCAGAGCAAGTTCTTATTAAATCATCCACTCTTAATGATGAAGCACAACTGGCATCATATTTAGTTGCATATCACATTGCAAAAGAGAAACTGCCCTATACAGTTGCTGAAAAATTTCTTCTCCCAGAACTCCAGCTAGTTTCACGTCTACAATCTGCTGGAGAATTTGCTATCCAACTTGATGAGAGCACTGATATTTCGAATTGTGCGACACTAGTGGTTTATGTGAGATACGTGTGGAAAGAGGAATTTTTTGTAGACTTACTGTGTTGTTTGACCTTATCAACGAACACAACAGGGTCAGACATATCGTGACCGGACAACACATACCCGGACAACTCAGACCCGGACAACTCATACCTAGGACAACTCATACCTAGGACAACTCATACCTAGGACAACTCATACTCTCTTCAACAATTACCACCCCAATGTTGATCTTTTCATCTATATCCACCCCGAAAGTTTAAACTCTGCAAATTAACCAAAATAAGATAAGAAAACAATAACAACAAATTTATTATTTATTGCAAACATAATAAATAGAGAACCATTATTTACATAAGATAAAATTTGAATGCCCGGTTAGGTCAACTGTACGCCCTTGACGATTGGTTAGGTTTAGTCGTGATGTTTTCGTTAGTTTTAACGAAAATATCACGACTAAACCTAACCAATCGTCAAGGGCGTACAGTTGACCTAACTGGGCATTCAATGAACCCAATGGTTCCCTGAGTTTTTTATGATACACACAGACCGTGCATGGAACAAGGAACTCTTCTGGGATAATTAAATCCACTATAGTCCGAATAAGTAATGGTAAATGACAAATACCATAGTTTTTCTTTTTCATGATGCAAGCCCGACGTGGGCAACGGGTCTCTCGCAAAGAGGTCCCATAAATATAGCTTCCCTCACCAGTTATCTGCAAAGCAGACAGGATCCAGCTTTGGGACATGGATCTAGGGTTTAAAGCAGCCTAGCCCGACTACATTTAGAACCTCAATATAAGTAAAAGACTCGTTGCCCCTTTTTCTTTGATTTATTCAATCCGACGTGAATGCAACGAGTCTTTTACTTATATTGAGGTTCTAAATGTAGTGGGGCTAGGCTGCTTTAAACCCTAGATCCATGTCCCAAAGCTGGATCCTGTCTGCTTTGCAGATAGCTGGTGAGGGAAGCTATATCTATGGGACCTCTTTGCGAGAGACCCGTTGCCCACGTCGGGCTTGCATCATGAAAAAGAAAAACTATGGTATTTGTCATTTACCATTACTTATTCAGACTATAGTGGATTTAATTATCCCAGAAGAGTTCCTTGTTCCATGCACGGTCTGTGTGTATCATATATATATTATATATATATATATATATATACTGTATATAACTTGCATGAATTTTAAATGTTTAAATTTAATTTTTAATTTTACAAAATAAATGTTTTCATTTCAAAATGTTTTCATTAATAACTTGCATGAATTCTAAATGTTTAAATTTAATTTTTAATTTTACAAAATAAATGTTTTCATTAATTTTTCATTTTTTTTTCTGGTCCTATGTATGAGTTGTCCTAGGTATGAGTTGTCCTAGGTATGAGTTGTCCTAGGTATGAGTTGTCCTAGGTATGAGTTGTCCTAGGTATGAGTTGTCCTAGGTATGAGTTGTCCTAGGTATGAGTTGTCCGGGTATGAGTTGTCCGGGTATGAGTTGTCTGGGTATGAGTTGTCCTGGTATGAGCTGTCCTGGTATGAACTGTCCTAGAACCCAGACATATACAGAGTGGTGCATGATTGTGTAGTTGGAAAAGACAGATTGGACTGGGCTAATTGCAAAGGAATTACAAGTGTGGTTCTGAAAGACGTGATTAAAGTGATTAATATCATTAAAGGAAGCTCAGTGAACACTTGGCTGTATGAAGTGCTGTGCTTAGAAATGGGGGCTGATCATTCCCACTTAGCTAAGAATGGAGATTCATTTTTTCTTCTGGAAAAAAAATCTGATTTGGCAGATTTGTTTCGTAATGACACTTAGATAATGAAGCTGTCATATTTAGCAAACATTTTTTCATGTCTAAATGAACTTAATTTGAAGCTACAAGGAAAAGAAAATAATTTGTTCAGACACTGTGAAGAAATCAAAGCATTTAAAAAATCATTACTACTGTGGAAAGCCAGACCAAGTTGAACGCCCGAACTACTACATGTCCCCAACTCTGTTGGAACACATTGAAGAAAACATCATCACTGAAGAAGGTTTGAACAAAATGAAAGGTGCTATACAGTTACATCTCTCTGCTTTGTCTGCCAGTTTTTATCATTATTTTCCAGAAGAGAAGTTTGAAGTTTTAAAAGAAAAGCACTGGGTAAAAGATCCTTTTGCTTTTGAGACGCCCGAATCTATTGTAGGGTTGAACTTTACACCTGAACAAGACAATGAGCTGCTCCATTTCACATGTGACAATACAATAAGAATCAGGCACAGATCATCAACTTTGCCATCATTTTGGATCAGTGTTTCAAATGAATATCCACTCTTAAGTAAGATGAGTGTTTTGTTGTTGCTTCCTTTTACGACAAGTTACATGTATGAAGTTAGGTTTTCCAATCTGACAAGGTTAAAACCAAAGAGAGAAACCGACTAAACAGTGCAGCCGATATGCGTGTAGCACTATCATCGTGTGAACCAGATTGGGCCAAAATAACAAGCAACAGGCAGGCCCACCAGTCACACTGAGCAGGTAAATTTTAAATTGATTTGTTTTATTTGTTGTATATTTGATTAATATAAAGAATCTCCTTAAATTAATGCAGTACGTCCTGACTCTAATAAGTTAAAGGCTTTAAATTAGCTTACCTGTTATTTTTTTTTAGATTCCATGTCAGACTTTTTTAGACTAAACACAGGAATAGGGTCGTGAGGGTATGTGATGTTATTGCACTGGGTCGTGGGAAAAAAAGTTTGAAGAACACTGCGCTACATTATTGTATCATCTGAAACATTATTGCATCTTTTATGGCTAATGCAGCATTTTCTGAAGTCGAACTTGTCATTCAGTTTATCCCTATTTTAGTTTATCCTTGTCAGCCATTAGTTAGTACGTGTGATTTCTGTGCTGTGTGTGTTTCAGGGTTGAATTCGGACATTACACCAAGAAAAAGAAGTAAAATAATCACCTTGCATGAACATACATCGCTCACACAGAGAAACTGCCAATGCAATCAAAGTTAGTGTGGGAGTGGTCGATAAGATTATTAAGAAGAAAACCCACAGGCTCAGTCTCCTCATCAAAGAAAGGCAAATGCAGAAGAAACGAAAACAACACCCACAGATGATGCCAAGTTAAGCAGGATCCAAGAAAAACCAGTGACATGCTTAACCAGGAATTAGCAGCAACAAATATCCAGGTATCATCATCAACCGTAAGACGTCGATTGTTGGCGGTGGGACGCAAAGCCGAGAAACCTATGGAAAAGTAATTGCTAACAACAATAATGAAGACAAAACGCTATGCGTGGACCAAGAAATATTCTGGTTGGTCAAAAGATTGGTACAATGTATTATTTTCAGACGAGAGTAATTTTTCTTGTTCAAGGTCAACAAAATCAATTTGTACGCCATTCACCTGGGGAACCCACAACCAGTTCCAAAATAACGAAACTGAAACACTCGGAAAAGAAAATGTTCTGGGGCTGTTTTGCTGCATGATGAACTGGCATATTAGTGCCTGTTGAAGGCATAATGAATAGTAAGCGATATATTGAGGTTCTAGAACGCCATGGCAAACCAGAGCTACAGAAACTGTTTCCAAAGGGGTTTTCCAACAGGATCTGGCTCCATGCTATACATCAAAATATGTTAAGGAGTTCTTAAAGGTGAACAATATCAGCTGTTTAGACTGGTCGGGAAACTCACTAGATCTAAACCCAATCGAAAATCTATAGGACATACACGAGACTTGACTTCAAAACTGGACTATACAACTAAAGCAAAACTGATCAGTGGTGGGCAAAAAGTAATCGATTACAAATAAAAATTACTGATATCTGAAAAGTAATTAAAAGTATGAAGCAAAAATTACTTTTCTAGATTAATTATAAGTAATCCAGAGAAGTAATTTCTACTTTATACTTTGTAACTTTTCAGACAGTAATTTTTATTTGTAACCGATTACTTTTTGCCCAGCATTGAAACTGATCATGTCTGTCATCCAAGTCTGGTTTCATGATGAAGAATTAAAGAAAATCTGTGAAAAATTGGTACATTCTATGCCAAAGTGTGTTCAGGACGTTATTAAAGCAAAATATAGCTATATCAAATATTAAGGTTTGTTCCAGTCTTCAAAATATATGCTGTTTACTGAAAATTCTAATTTTTTTGTCCTCTTCACATTAATTTGCACAATACTATATAAGTCCTTTGCTGAAACTGCCTTTTTGCCAATAGTGTTTGTTTATACGCTAAAATAGTCCTTTTGTTAAATGAACTTTGTATTTTTAGATTAGTTTTAACGCTTCGTACAGCACTGGTAATTACTTAATTTTGGTTAGAATTAGTTAATTAAAGAATATAATAGTTCAATTTATTTTGAAAATATTTCGTTATTTACGCGTGAATTTAGTTTACATCATCACTGTACTACCATTAGGAAGTGATCAACCCCTTTTACTCTGACATAAATTAATTTTTCTGGTTCTAGTCGTGTTAGCCTGACAGCATGATTTTTAGGTTTCTTGAGAAGGCTCACCTCCCCCATCTTTTGTAGTAAGTGTGAGTCTCATTTAACAAAAGCCAGACAGATAAAGTTAACAGCTTTAGCCCCGTCCATTTTCAGTTGCACATTCGTACACTAAGAATGAATCGGTGAGACCTTCTGTATTTTAAAATGTTTGTTTGTGTGTAGTTGTGGGTAGGTTTACTCAGTGAATCCATAGTAAAGTGCGACGAAAACGTTAGGGCTCGATTCCAGGTGGTAATGGCGTAAACCTGATCTTTCATTTTGTGTGTGTGTGTGTGTGTGTGTGTGTGTGTGTGTGTGTGTGTATGTATGTGTGTGTGTGTGTGTGTGTGTAAGCGATGTCTTTATTTGGGAAAAGGGGATGTAGGAAGCTGAGCATAAGTGAGGCCAAGGGTTCAATACTTAACAGATGAGTGGGATAATTTTTAAAAGATGAGGTAACACCTTTAGTACCTTAAAACATTAAAAAAATTGTTAAATTGTCAGCTGTAAACCTGAATAATCAAATCCATACCCCGTTATGGTGTAAAACTTTGGACTTTAAATCACGTTTCAATGACCATCTGTAACTTTCTCAATTCATGCAACACGAGTATTAAAAATATGCCAAAACAATGGATTACAATATACAGGGTATATGATAAGTAACTCCCTATTTTAAAATTTGTACAACTTCCTTATTTTTTATTCACTTTTAATAAAACAAACTGTAAATTATTCAGTATTTATGTATTTATTGAGGTTTTCTGCATGACAAATTTCCAGGATGATGGATTGGAAGACGTGGTGTGCATGAAGGGCCTGCTCGCAGCCCAGACCTAATAACTTGTGACTTTTTTCTGTGGGGTTGGACTAAAGAAGAACTTTATCGCTACAAACCTAAAGATCATGATGAACTGGGGGGTGGGGGAAAGAAATAACAATGTTCCTGAATGCATGTTACGAGCAGCAGTGGACAAGGTACCTGTTCATCTATGGAAAATTGTGATAATGCAGGAATATATGTGGAAGTGTTAAGTGCATGCGAATGTTTGTGAATGAAAACATCGATAAATAGCTACTAAATAATGTACCATTAATTTCATTAAAACTGAGTAAGAAATATGGAAGTTATAAAAATTTTAAAATGGGGAGTTACTTATCATATATCCTATGTATATGTGTGAATATATATATATACACTGTATATATATTAATAATAATGATAATGATGAAAAGGAGCACCAGAAACTCTATAAACATCCTACATTCCTTTATTGGGCCAACGTTTTGGAACACACTGATTCCATCATCAGGGATTAAAAAAAGACATAAAATAACAAATATAAAGAATATAAAAATCTTATATCATGACTAATATAAAATAACAAGAAAAATCTAAGAGAAAATACCTTAAGTAAAACAAAATAAATCTATCGATGAATCGTCAGTGAATATCTGGTTTCAGTTTGTAAATACTGTAAAAAGAGAGTCCATAATTTTATGTTCGAGATCAGAACTACCGCCAGCAATTATATTAAAATTTGACTGGAAAGTAGGATGGTTGTTGTTATGAGCATGATTACGTACTACATGAGAATGAGATGGTTTGCTAAGGGGTTGGTTCGTACGGACTGATTTACCCAGATGTTCTTCAAAGTTCTATGGAAGATTTCAAATATCTTTTAGTTTTACCAATATATGAGACCCTATATATTAGTCACACTTGTATTCGTAAATTATAGAGTACTGAAGCAGTGTGGGCATACTATCTTTGTCTTTAAACAAATGGAAAACTGGTGTGAGAGAAATAAAAATAATTTCAATACTTAACTGCGGATATATATATATATATATAATATATATATATATATATATATAATCAATAGGAATATGAAAACAAGAGATACGACTCTGAACATTTATTGGCCAAACGTTTCGGTCCACTCAGGGGCCATCTTCAGTGACTAAATAGAAGCATCTAAAAATAATCATAAAACTAAAGTAAATACAAATGTCAAACTGTACGATAATAAAATCTAACACAAAAAAAAGTTAAAAAGTTGTTAAAAAACTATCTGGATTATAAAACAAAATAAAAGTAAAATAAAACAAACAAAATTTCAAAAATTAAAAGTTTAAAAATGTTAAGTTTAAAATTTAAAAAGGACTAACCTGGATGGTAAAAGTTACAAATGACAAGTGAGAGAAAGAAAAAACAACTTAAGTTAGTGCGTTGGTTGCGTTTAAAAGGTGTTGGTTGGTTAGGAAGTATGTAATTTTATCGAGGAAAGGCTATCGTTTAGTTCGGGTTTAATTTCTTGATAAAAAGGGATTCTAAAATTTTAAGATCAAGTGAATTAGAAGCAGACGACAAAATCGCAAAGGAGTCCTGGGGGCACGGGTGGTCATGGGTCTCTGAATGATGCCGAATAGCAGAGGATTCAGGAGTGGAAAGAGGGCGAGAAGTTCGATAAGAAAAACCCAAATGCTTCGAAATCCTAAGTTTTAACTGTAGGGCAGTCTGCCCCACATAACGACTTTGGCAGGTCGCACATGTATATAAATAAATAACAAAGGATCTCAAAAGCACGGGGAGGTGATCTTTATGGCGAAAAAAGGATTGCAGAGAATAGAATTAGAATTAATGATTATAAAGTCGCATTGAGGGAAGTGTCTGTCCAAAATAGAGTGGACATCTTTATTAAGTTGAAAAGTTAGTTGGTCTAAAAATGGAAGCTTAAGATAAACCTTCTGTTTCGAACCGTGGAGTGAATATTTTAGGTGAATAGGTTATTTAAAAATTTAGAAATTAAAGCCTCAAAGTCAAAGTACAATAAAAATTATAGTTGAAAAATCTCTTAAGATACTGAATTTCTAAGTCAAATAAAGACCAACTTGAACAAAGGTGATAGGCTCTAAAAATACGACTTTTAATACTAGCCAGCTTAAAACTAAGTGGAATATTGCTGAAAAAATGAGTACCGAGTTGGGTAGTAGTTGGTTTTCTGTATACTTGTGTTGAGAAGCCTGTACTGTTTATTTATGGTAAACATCAAGAAACGAAATTTTATTGTATTGTTCTACTTCCATAGAGAATTTAATATTAGGATGCTTAGTATTAATGTAATTTAAAAATAAAGGGGCATGATCTTTATGCTTAAAAATGACAAAATAATCATCTACATAACGTTTAAATAAAATAGGTTTAAAATCAAGCGGGCAAAACCTCAGCCACTTTTCCTCGTGAAAACAAAGAAAACTGTTAGCAAAGAACGGACCAAGGGGCGAACCCATTGCCATTCCCTCGTGCTGGTAGAAAAGTTCCTTATTAAAAAATAATATACTGTAGTATCCTGGACTGATAACTTTAAAAGTTTTGAAAACAATTGTCTGCTTAATCCCAAAATGTCATTAGTAGAACCAAACAAAGAATTTATAATAATATCACAAGTTTCTAAAACAGGTACATTGGTAAACAAAGACTGAACATCAAAGGAAGCCATGAAACAATCCTTAAACTTCAACTTGGTGACACAATCAACAAATTCAAATGAATCTTGCAAAGTGAAATGAGAACGTGTGAGAGGGTCTATAATTGGGACCAAAAATTTTGCGAGGTTATAACTTGGTGTGTTTATGGCTGCTAGAATGGGACGAAGCGGAACTCCAGGTTTATGGGTCTTAGGTAGGCCTTGAAGGGGTTTCAAAGAAGCTGGAGAAGGCAAAATTGGACGCTCGTTTCTTAACAATTTGCCGAGGTTACGGTTATGTGCCCCAATTTATTCGCTTTAAACTATATAAGAAATCTTTGATGCATAGTGAACTCTATCATTCTTGGACTAGTAAACTTCTTTCCCTCGAATTAGCCTCAAAACGTAAACTTGTTTTAAAATTGGGTAATCAATTGTTCATATTGTCACAACATTTTAAGTCTAATGTGTCTTGCCTTGATTTTATTATTTTAAATAGTTATATTTCGAGGTATGTATCAAAATTTTATGTCTCCTCATTAACTCGTCAAAATTCTAAGCTTCAACAGTTGGGTTTAAATTTTGATCTTAATCTTAACAGAGATTAAATTATTTCTAACTTTTCCAATAAGGTTTTATCAACTGAAGAAAAAAAGAATTTTATCCTGGGATTGGATTTTAAACTTCCCATTTTTAAGCTTGACTTTTGTCGTTATTTTTTATGTTTTGAAAAACTTTGCCATCAAATTAGTCTTTTTCCCGCTTTCCTTCAGCACTCTAGTCCAGTGGAGGATATTAAACTTTTGGCAAACAAGTTCTACTATAAGTTTGATGGGTTTAAGGTTTTTGGTCCTGTTTTTAGTTTTAGTGATTTTAAAGTTCTCACGAACTTGTGGAGGGATAAGAATGTAATTATTTGTAAGCCTGATAAAGGTAAAGGTGTTGTTGTCTTAGACAGACAAGACTATTTAAATAAAATGTATAATTTACTTTCTGATTCTACTAAGTTTTTGAAACTGCAGACTGATCCATTTAAATATATTGTGAAACTGGAGGACAGAATCAACAACTTTTTGCGTTCTCTCAAAAGTCGTGGGCTTTTGATGACTACTACGATAAGCTTTTTGCTTCAGGTACTAGCCCAGGGGTTGTTTATGGCCTACCTAAGACCCATAAACCTGGAGTTCCGCTTCGTCCCATTCTAGCAGCCATAAACACACCAAGTTATAACCTCGCAAAATTTTTGGTCCCAATATAGACCCTCTCACACGTTCTCATTTCACTTTGCAAGATTCATTTGAATTTGTTGATTGTGTCACCAAGTTGAAGTTTAAGGATTGTTTCATGGCTTCTTTGATGTTCAGTCTTTGTTTACCAATGTACCTGTTTTAGAAACTTGTGATATTATTATAAATTCTTTGTTTGGTTCTACTAATGACATTTTGGGATTAAGCAGACAATTGTTTTCAAAACTTTTAAAGTTATCAGTCCAGGATACACAGTATATCTTTTTTAATAAGGAACTTTTCCACCAGCACGAGGGAATGGCAATGGGTTCGCCCCTTGGTCCGTCCTTTGCTAACAGTTTTCTTTGTTTTCACGAGGAAAAGTGGCTGAGGGATTGTCCGCTTGATTTTAAACCTATTTTATTTAAACGTTATGTAGATGATTGTTTTTCATTTTTAAGCATAAAGATCATGCCCCTTTATTTTTAAATTACATTAATACTAAGCATCCTAATATTAAATTCTCTATGGAAGTAGAACAATACAATAAAATTTCGTTTCTTGATGTTACCATAAATAAACACAGTACAGGCTTCTCAACACAAGTATACAGAAAACCAACTACTACCCAACTCGGTACTCATTTTTTCAGCAATATTCCACTTAGTTTTAAGCTGGCTAGTATTAAAAGTCGTATTTTTAGAGCCTATCACCTTTGTTCAAGTTGGTCTTTATTTGACTTAGAAATTCAGTATCTTAAGAGATTTTTAACTATAATTTTTATTGTACTTTGACTTTGAGCTTTAATTTCTAAATTTTTAAATAACCTATATTCACCAAAATAATTCAGTCCACGGTTCCGAAACAGAAGGTTTATCTTAAGCTTCCATTTTTAGACCAACTAACTTTTCAACTTAATAAAGATGTCCACTCTATTTTGGACAGACACTTCCCTCAATGCGACTTTATAATCATTAATTCTAATTCTAATTCTCTGCAATCCTTTTTTCGCCATAAAGATCACCTCCCCGTGCTTTTGAGATCCTTTGTTATTTATTTATATACATGTGCGACCTGCCAAAGTCGTTATGTGGGGCAGACTGCCCTACAGTTAAAACTTAGGATTTCGAAGCATTTGGGTTTTTCTTTTCTCTCTCGCTCTTTCCACTCCTGAATCCTCTGCTATTCGGCATCATTCAGAGACCCATGACCACCCGTGCCCCAGGACTCCTTTTGCGATTTTGTCGTCTGCTTCTAATTCACTTGATCTTAAAATTTTAGAATCCCTTTTTATCAAGAAATTAAATCCAGAACTAAACGATAGCCTTTCCTCGATAAAATTACATACTTCCTAACCAACCAACACCTTTTAAACAACAAACGCACTAACTTAAGTTTTTTTTCCTTTCTCTCCACTTGTTCATTTGTAACTTTTACCATCCAGGTCAGTCCTTTTTAAATTTTAAACTTAACATTTTTAAACTTTTAATTTTTGAAATTTTAGTTTGTTTTATTTTACTTTTATTTTGTTTTATAATCCAGATAGTTTTTTAACAACTTTTTAACTTTTTTTTGTGTTAGATTTTATTATGTACAGTTTGACATTTGTATTTACTTTAGTTTTATGATTATTTTTAGATGCTTCTATTTAGTCACTGAAGATGGCCCCTGAGTGGACCGAAATTTGGCCAATAAATGTTGAGAGTCGTATCTCTTGTTTTCATATTCCTATTGAGGATAAGGTTCCCGAAGAACATTTCTATCGTAACTATATATATATATATATACATATATATATATATATATATATATATATATATATATATATATATATATATATATATATATATATATATAATTTTTTTTTTTTTAGATATACCACCGATTCGTGCCTATGTGAAGTGGCACATAACTCGACGAGGCAGTGGGTAGCGGATGTTACTAGGGTGGGGGTAGTGAACTCGGAGAGTAGGGAGGGTTCAGTTACTGAGTAGGGGGAAGGGAAGGTATAGTCCTAAATGTGGTGAAGTACAGTAGATGAGAGTGAGTCAGAAAGGAGAATATTGTTTCTGTTGAAGATTGGGATCCTTCGGCAAGTATGGACTGGAGACGCTTGGGTGCAGAGATACGGGACAAGAAGGGGAAGCACCTATGGCGGAGAGCAGAGAAATTCGGGCATTTAACTAGGAGGTGGGCGACAGTGATGGAGGTATGGCAGGTGGGACAGAGGGAGGCTGGTAATTTGGCCATGAGGTACCCATGTGTTAGGCGCGTGTGTCCTATGCGGAGACGGGTCAGAACCACCTCTTTATGTCGGGATCGATGAAACGAGGAGGCCAAATATCCCAACTGTGGTTTCATCCGTGAAGCTTCTTATCTATGGCTTGGTCCCACTCCCGTTGCCAGAGGGAATAGAAGTGGGATCGGAGAATCGGAAAGAAGTCAATGAAAGGGAGGGGTCGAGAGGAGTCTGGTAGGCGACCTTCTTGTCCGGAAGTCGTCAGGGAGTGGAAATTCTGTTGGATGGTACAGACGAGCGAGTGGGGGATGGGGGGGTTGAATCTTTCGAGGGAAAGAAGTGCGCTTTGGGAGTCGGAATATATTACAAAATCTCTAGCCGGGTGGGTACGCACAATATCAGGGCCTCTAAGATGGCCACGCTTCGGGAAAGTGGCTGGGGTAGTGTTACCGCTAAGGCGGCCTTGACAGCCTCCGAACGGGAACCGTCTGTGGAGATGGAGACAGTGCCCGAGTGCCGCGTTGTGTGTTCCCGGAAAAATGGCCTATATGCCGTAGTGGTAGTGGTGGTCTTTGGCAAGGCACACAAGTCCCTGCAGAACGAGATTGGGTTGAGGAGCCAAGGGAGATAGGTGTGGTATGCGATGGGCATGACTGACGGAGGGGCATGTTGAAGAGGTCCAAGAAGGAGCGGACTGCTTCGGTGGAGTGTCAGCTCCGTCCCTTGGGAGGAAGTTCGAAAACTGCTGCGCACAGGAACGAGGAGGGTAGCCTCTGTACGCGGAGGTAAGTTCTCATGAGTAACAGATCTCGTCTGATGGTGAGAGGGAGGTAGTTACATTCCATTCGGATGCTGGAGGCAGGAGAGGAGGTGAAGGCACCGGTGGAGAGGCGGAGGCCCCTGTTGAGAACCGGGCCCAAAATACAGAGGAGGCGGAGCCATATATCACGCTTCCATAATCCAGCTTCGACTGGACCATGGCAGTGTAGAGGCGAAAGAGAGCGCGTCGATCGGCACCCCACGTGGAGTGGGAGAGATGACCCAGGAGAGCGAGGGGACGCTGGAAGGAATTCTTTGGTGCCTGAGATGGGGAGCTCAACTGAGCCGTTGGTCCCATATCATGCCCAAGAACCGCGCAGAAGGCACCACCTCGAGAGGTTCGCCGTATAGCGTGACAGAGGGGGCGGGGGAAGCAGTGGGTCTTCTCCTTTTAAAGAGCATGCACTTGGTCTTGGAGGTGGGCAGGTGGAGTCCAACCGACGTCGCCCATCTTTCCACCCGATGGATGGCGAGCTAGATTTGCTGGTGAACGACGGCCGGCTCCCGCCCCGCGAAATAGATCCACAGATCTACAGAAGCTAAGGCTAACAAAGACCCTAAGATCCACTCTAAGGTTAGCCCGAGAGAAAGGAAAGAGTAGGGGGTTAAGAGAAGAGAAGAGAATAAGGGGTAAAGTAAGGAGGAACACCTATCACTCGTGGGTTAACATTCATTCAGAAAAAGAGAAAAAAGACTCACCGTCATCATCCGCCGGCCACTGCCGACAAGAAGTCAGAAATATAGTCGGAGAAAATAGGAGAGGGGTGAAAGATGAAAAGAAGTAAAACAAGAACGCTTACAAACCATGCAAACACAGTCTTAACTCACTGTCATACCATGCAAACTACAAACATGCAAGAAAAGAGTTACAGACATGCAAAGTAAGGAGAGGATAAGAAAAAAAAGAAGTAGGTAAAGTTAAACAAAAAGTGGGTTAGTTTACGCTACTAGCTACATCTACGTTCGTCTTAGTCTATTTTTTTTTTTTTTTTTTAATAATTTTATTGCTAGCATCACACGCTGGCATGTCCCAAGCTGGCATGCATTTATCGTCAACGCAACTAAAATCCGTTATTACGAGTATTACTATTATCGAAAGTGAACAATTTGTCAAAATTTATGTTATCGATGTTATTAACGATTTCGAAAACTTCAATAAGCTCCCAACCTTAATCTCCTAGTTTCGAGTGAATACAGGTCTAACTCTTTAATCCTATCTTCATAAAGCTTGTTGCGCAATGACGGAATTAGTTTCGTGGCACGACGCTGAACCCTTTCTAACCTATCAATATCCTCACGCAAGTACGGGCACCAAAACTGAACGGCATATTCTAAATGAGGCCTGACTAGGGACTTGTAAAGGGGCAATATAATATCCTTCGATTTAAATTCGAAATTACGCGCTATGAAGCCTAACATCCTATTAGATTTTGCGCAAGACTCCAGGCACTGGTTCCTCACCTTTAAATCCTTAGATACGCGTACGCCTAAGTCTACTTCCTCGTCAACGCTCGCCAACTCCCTATCATCCATCGTGTACGTGTAATTATTGTTACGAGAACCTACATGCAAAATTTTACATTTTTCTACGTTAAATTGCATCTGCCACTTCTCCGTCCACTCCGTAATCCTATTTAGTATTTACATCGTCTTGGAGCCTATTTCTATTGTCCTCGTTAACAACCTTACCGCCTATTTTAGTATCGTCCGCGAATTTTGACATGTTACTAGTCAATCCTACATCTACGTCGTTAATGTAAATTAAGAATAGCAATGGGCCTAACACTGAACCCTGTGGGACACCGCTACCTACATCCAACCACCCCGATTCCCTACCATAAACTACCACCCTCTGCCTCCTAGCACGAAGCCATTCTTCTAACCAGTTAGCTACCTGACCGCGTATACCGTGCGCTTTGACCTTCGCAATTAATCTCCTATGCGGAACTGTATCGAACGCCTTTTTAAAATCTAAATAAATAACGTCAGCCGCTCTATGCCTATCGTATTCGCGCACTATTTCGTTATAAAATTCTAACAAATTAATTAAACAAGACCTATGGCGTCGAAACCCATGCTGACTACTATTAATCAAATCTCTACTTTCTAAATCATCGATGATACGATCCCTAACTACGGATTCCAAAAGTTTACCGACAATTGACGTTAAGCTAATGGGCTTATAATTTCTAGCTACTGCGCGGTCGCCTTTTTTAAAAATAGGCGTGACGTTAGCTAATTTGAAGTCTTCAGGAATAATCCCCGTTTCGAGTCAGTGAATAAAAATCTTCATTAAGGGGCCTACGATAACGTCTTTCAAATCTTTCAAATGTCTGGGATAAAAAGCGTCAGGGCCTGGAGCCTTGCTAACTTTTAGCCTATCGATATAATGCGCAATCTCACCCTCGTAAACAGTTATTTCATCCAAAATAGTCTCGCTACTAAATGGAACGATATCGTCCACGTCGGGGACATTATTTACGTGTTCTACGGTAAAAACTGTTGCAAAAAAGTTATTGAAAATACCCGCCATCGCCTGAGCGTCAGAAGCCAAAGCGCCATTAACATCCACTAGAGGGCCTATGTTATCTTTTATCGGGTTACGATTATTAACGTATTCAAAAAACTCTTGGATTATGTTTACTATCCGCAGCTATAAGTATCTCTAAATTACGCTTAGCATTCCTAACTGATCTTTTAACCTGACGTCTAAGCTCGATATATCTATTAACGTTAGCTGCCGTGCCATTAGGTTTATTAAGTCTGTGCGCTCTATTGCGCTCGTTTATGAACTCGCCTATTTCCCTAGTCCATCACTTGGGCCTACCATGATTTCTAGCGCGCTTGGGCCTACGAGGAATAAACTCCCTCTTAATATTCCTGAAACGTTCTTTAAACGCCACCCAATGCAAATTTCTGTCATTACCCATAAATAAGTTATCCTAGTCCACTACTCTCATCCTATCAGCAAAACTATCAAAATTAGCCCTACAAAAATCAGGGACTTCTATTACGTTACTATCCTTAGTGTTTTCTATCAATAACTTAAACCTAAGAATTTGATGATCACAAGATCCTAAACTCTCGCCTACTTCTAAACTATCGACTATATTTTCGCCGTTCGTCATCACCAAATCTAAAATATTGTCCCGCGCGTTGGTTCGGTAATTATCTGTTGTAAAAAATTATCCTCCATGAACTCAATCAATCTCAAACCCTTCTCATTACCAGCAAAAGTCTCATAATTAACATTAGGGCAGTTAAAGTCTCCGACAATTATACTATTCCGATTGTCAATAAAGTTACCAAGAACTGAGTAAAATCTAGTATCGGTATCGAGGGGTTGAACGGGAGGTCTATAAACAACAACAAAATTAAAAGTAATACTACGCGCCCTAACTTCAACACATATCGCATTAATTGCTGCCGGAAAATCTAACTTAACCTCGATAGCCCTAAGGGAATTAAGAATGTACAGCAAAACGCCGCCACCAAACCTATGTAACCTATCATTAGTAAAGAGTTTAAAACTCGGTATATCAAGTTCCTCCAACAAGTTCCGAGTCACGGTGTTTAACCAAGTTTCAGTGATAGCAACTATATCGTATTTGCCGGAATAAATTATCGCCTTAAATTCATTTAATTTATTTCTAATACTACGCGCGTTACAATAAAAGACGTTTAAGTTATTTTTTATCACGGGTCCGCGTTTTAAACAATTTTTCACGTCGGGCCCGCGTTCCCCGGACCCACAACGTTTAAAGAAGGCTTTGACCTATACAGCTTTCGCACGTTTTCGTCTATTAACCTACCTAGCCTAGCATTACCTATTTCATTAAAATGCACCCCCATCTTTTATAAAAAGGCTAGGATCACTGAATTCGGACCACAGCTTTACGAAGGGTACATTTTCCTCAGCACAAATCTCTTCTAATTTATTATTCAAAAATATTGTTTTTGACGTAATCCTAAGACCCAACCCGTGCCTAGGGGTAATACCTAGAACTAAAGACCTATCTGACCTCGCCTTCAGGGACCTAATTAACCCCCTATATCTCTCCAAAAGGTCAGGCACTCTCGTATTGGGCCTATACGAGTCGTTGCCTCCTACCAACGTCACCAACATCGAGTGACGGGAGGCAACGTCAATCCTGTCCACTTCGTCTCTAACTCTGTCAACCCTGGCCCCTGGGAGACAGACCCTCCGCCACTTGGTTGGATGCCGTTCAACGAACTCTTTGTCCATGTGGCGCACTAAAGAATCCCCAATTAAAATAGTTTCCCCCTCATTCACGTCCCTTTCCAAGTGGGCGAAAGGGTTCGAAACCTCGATAGGGGGGGGGGGATTCTTATCACCAAACGTACGCGGCCGAGCTCCACCCTTAACTTCTCTAAATCCCTCCCCATCTACTACTCTCGGACTAACCTTAACCCCTTCTTCAACTCTATCCAACCTTCACGACAAGCTACCTAAATTAGAAACTAGGTTACGTACCTCACCCTTCAAATTACTAACGTCTTCAACGTTAGTATTGGTTCGGCTTCCGCCAACCGTAGCCCTACCCCTGCCCTCATCAAGCGTTGCAAGTCTTTCGCCAACCTCACGTACACTGCATTTTATGTCAACTATTTCCTCCATTAACTTGCAAAAGAAACAAACTGATCTCTCGGTAATGGCCATAGGACCGCCGTTATAATCTTTAAATTCCGAATACCACTGGTTTACCCTACACCTAACACACGACGCTTTCTGCGACGGCATCGCGCAGTTAAAAATTAGTTTAAACTGTCACAAGTTTAAGTTAAATTAAGCCGGCACGCTATGAAAACTTCTAAATCGCTAAAAAGCACTAATATTCAATTACTTAACTATAACAACGTGAATATAAACGCAAGTATATAAAATTCAAAACTTTCCAAAAGTAAAATTCTCAGCAATATGCAAAAGTGGATACAATATCAGAGAGCTCAGGTGTGGTATGCGATGGGCATGACTGACGGAGGGGCATGTTGAAGAGGTCCAAGAAGGAGCGGACTCCTTCGGTGAAGTGTCAGCTCCGTCCCTTGGGAGGAAGTTCGAAAACTGCTGCGCACAGGAGCGAGGAGGGTAGCCTCTGTACGCGGAGGTAAGTTCTCATGAGTAACAGATCTCGTCTGATGGTGAGAGGGAGGTAGTTACATTCTATTCGGAGGCTGGGGGCAGGAGAGGAGCGGAAGGCACCGGTGGAGAGGCGGAGGCCCCTGTTGAGAACCGGGTCCAAAATACAGAGGAGGCGGAGCCATATATCACGCTTCCATAATCCAGCTTCGACTGGACCATGGCAGTGTAGAGGCGAAAGAGAGCGCGTCGATCGGCACCCCACGTGGAGTGGGAGAGATAATTCAGGAGAGCGAGGGGACGCTGGAAGGAATTCTTTTGGTGCCTGAGATGGGGAGCTCAACTGAGCCGTTGGTCCCATATCATGCCCAAGAACCGCGCAGAAGGCACCACCTCGAGAGGTTCGCCGTATAGCGTGATAGAGGTGTCGGGGAAGCAGTGGGTCTTCTCCTTTTAAAGAGCATGCACTTGGCTTGGTCTTGGAGGTGGATAGGTGGAATCCAACCGACGTCGCCCATCTTTCCACCCGATGGATGGCGAGCTAGATTTGCCGTTGAAAGACGCCCGGTTCCCGCCCCGCGAAATAGATCGCGAGATCATCCGCATAGATGGAAGAACGGACATTGGGTGGGGGTCTTTTTGATACTGTGTTCATAACTATTGAAAGTCCGAAAGGACTGGGCTCACCCGCACTTTGAAGGTTCAGGAGGATAGGAAGCCCCTGATGAAGGTCGGCAGGGCTCCGACGAGACCCAAACTTTGAAGCTGTTTGAAGATTATATGTCGACGGGTGGTATCGTAGGCCCTCTCTATATCAAAGAAAGTGGACAGGACAAACTGTCCACTGTCAAAGGTAATCTGTATTTCTCGGCTGAGAAATAGGAGTGGAACATTAGTGGAGCGGAACTGTATGAAACCGGAGTGGGTAGGCGGAAAGGAGTCATTATTTTCCAGAAAAAAGGAGACTCGCGTAGCGATCATTTTTTCGAATATCTTGCAGGCGCAGCATGTTAGGGCAATAGGTCTATAGTTTTTGGGGTCGAGGGGGGTCTTTGCCTGGTTTGGGAACCGGGATTACATGGGCCTCCCTCCACCGGGAGGGGAAGGCGCCTTCTATCCAAATACGGTTGTAGGGGTCTAGTAGGAAAATCTTCATGGTAGGGTGGATGTGCTGGATCATGATGCAAAGGATGCGATCCGGTCCAGGGGAAGGAGACTGTCGAGAGGCTAGTACCGCCTGTAGCTCACGCATAGTGAACAATCGATTGTTTGGGCTGTCTAGATATAGTGAAGAGGGGTTAGTTTTAGTGGCGGAAACGAAGGAACCGTCCGAGGCGGAGACCGCGGCGAAGGTGAAGCTATAGGTTTGCAACTGACTTGGGTTCGTAGAGGAGTCCGTTGTTAGTCTGGAGGACTGGTGGTCGAGAAGGGGTATGTCGCCCCTCGACACCCCGTACCTTCTTCCAGATGGTAGTCGACGGTGTGGAGGAAGTGATCCAAGACACAAAGGCACGCCAAGAAGCTCGGCGCGCCCTATTCATTGTAAAGCTGGCTATGGCCCTAGCCCGCTGCATCTCCTTACGATGGGTGGGAAGTCACGTGCGGTAGAAGCGTCAGGTAGCCCTCTTCATGGCGCGTATGGCCTCTGTGCATCCTGGGGTCCACCACCGTACTCGCCGGGTGCAGGGGTAAGCGGAGGATCGGGGGATGCTGGTGCATGCAACTCCGATGACGGTTGCTTCAAAGTGGGCGATACATTCGTCGGAGGATGGGAAGTGGGCAGTCGTATGGGGTGTAGAGGTGTTGTTTTGGAAGCGGGACCATTTGGCTCTGGCTACGATCCATCTCTCCGGTACCCGAACGGTTTGGTCGGGCCGGTTTAGTGTAAGTTGGACGGGGAGATGGTCACGGCCATACTCGTCTCGAAGGACCTGCCATCCGAAATCCAGGAGAGCATCCGTCGAGACGAATGACAGGTCAATACAAGACGGAGTATGGCTGGTAGCGTGGTACAGAGTAGGAGATCCATCATTGAGGCAATCAGAGGAGAGCTCGGTCATGAGGGCAATCAGGGTCGGGGCCATATAGGTGGAGATTGTGTCGCCCCATAGGGGATGGCGATGGTTGAAATCGCCCAGGAGTAGGAAGGGCCTGGGGAGTTGTTCTATCACCTACACCAGATCGTCGCGGGAGACTTGGGTGTAGGGAGGGAGGTACATGAGCAGACGGTGTATTGTCTGTCCAGGAAAAAGCCTGGCTACAATCACCTGTAACGGGGATCGGATAGGGAGCGTGTGGAAGGGGACTCTGCGGTGAACGAAGATGGTCGCTCCCATTCGAGTGCAGGTCGAAGACGGGGAAGTGATGCATGAATATCCAGCCGGGCAGGGCGTAGATCTGGTCCCCAAAATTAGTTCCTGGAAGCAGACACACACCGGGCGGGTAAGGGCAATCATGGAGTTGAGGCCTTCATAGTTTGCAAATATTCCTCTGCAATTCTAGTGTATTATATTTGTTTTCGGAGGGTCCATGTGGGAGATTACCTGCTATTCACCAGAGGGGAAATCAGTTGGCCAGTCGATTCCGGCGGAGGCTGCGGGGCCGAGTCGGCCGAACGGGATCTAACTCGTGGGTCAGGGCAGGTAGGGGGACGTCGTGAACTCAGTGGGTGAAGAGTTTCCAGGCAGGATTCTGTGCTCGGGCCAAGATGGGGTGCTCTATTACTTATAGTGGCAGTTCCCAACCTGCCCGTGGTCTCGCGGCGGACCCTGGGCGGTGACAGGGAACACCAGAAGGACTGGACAGGTGGGAGCGGAGACGAGGTCAGAGCGGCTGGCAAAGGGGTGGCCGGAGGCATGAGGGCGTTAGATGCGGTGGGGGTGCAAGGGGGCGAATCTTGGTTTTCTCGTGGAGGGGTAGTAAAGATGGCGTCAGGGGGCAAGGGTAGATCCAAGTGATCCGGGGGCGCGACCGAGCTCACCTCGGTCATACCATGTAGGCGCGTCAATGCCGCGTCCTCAGGATCCCTTGGGGGGAGGTTGTTGTTTGCATTGGGTCTCACCCTGGACGGCGAGTCATGTAGGTCAGCTACTACTGTCAGCAGCTATGGGGCTGAATAAGAGGGGTTTCTACGGTTGGGTGAGAGGGACGTCATAGCCGAAGTGGGGGTGTATGGTCGTGGGCCTTCTTCTTAGATCTTGGGGAAGGAGGAGAGGCATGTTGTATGGCCGGAGAGTCTGGTGACTCACTCCGGCGTCTCCGCCTCGTTGGCTTATTCCAGACGCTAGGGTCAGGTATGTGTGCAGAGTATCGTTAGGGTTAGGTCGAGGTTCGGGGTGGACGGGGCCTGAGTGCCTTGGTTCTAGAGTCCTAGAAAGTCTTTGGTCGAGGGGACATTTGGTGAAGAGGGATAGGGGTAGGACAGGACGTTGCTGAGTCTGGCGAGGGCTCCAATCGGGGAGGTGGATGAGAAACTGTGGCCGAAGAGGGTTTGGGAGGCGGACCTGGGAGGCTTGCCGATGAGACAGAGCCGAGGGCAGTTGCGTAGGAAACCCCCGACCTCACCTCCCGACTCCGCACCCTGTCTCGCGCCTCTCGGAGGCTGAGGAAATCTGCCATCTGTCAGACCCGGACCTCCTCCTCAAACCTGAAGAAAATACATTCTCGGGACGAGGATAGGTGTGCGCCGCCGCAGTTGGAGCACCGAGGCGGGTTGGGACACATGTTTGGGTGAGCAATTTCTCCGCAGCGAACACACAATTGGTGAGGTTGAAGGCAGGTTGAACTGACGTGCCCCAATTTTTTGCACTTGAAGCACCGGGTCGGGTCAGGAACATATGAGCGTACAGAGAATTCGCATGACGAGCGGTCTCCCATGCCTGACACAATGCGTACGGGGAGGAACTAAGGTGTGAAAGGTGAGAAGCAGGCGCTGGGGGGGACCCATGCTCCAGAGGGTGTGTATCCAAAGGCATGTTCAAGGTACGGGCTGGGGTCGTTAACGAAGAGAGTGCGAGTGTTCTGTTGCCTGAGGAGGGGCGACCTCCTCAAGAAGTGTTCTTCCAGTGGTAGAGGACGCGGGGTCCTGGACGCCCACCAGCCTAGTTCTCGGACAAGAAGGAGAAATAGCTATATGCTAATAGTTAGAGAAAAAAGACCCAGGAGACGCGAGAAACTGTCGACCGGTGAGAATGGGAGGCCGAGCGCAAGCAAACAGCAGGGGGCGGGGTACCTCGTCCCCATGGGACACACCGTCGGTTTAAAAACGGGGCCCCGTGATACGAAAGTTTGCCCCCAAACGGCGCAAAGACCACAGCCCCGCAATGTCACCTGCCCGGACACCCAACCATCCAGCACAGTGACGCCCTAAGGGCGTCACCTCCAGACTACAGCTCTGGAGCCCCGTGCTGAGAGCCAAAGACGTTGTGCCTCTTCGCCCGGTCTCCCCAGTAGCCTGTCCGGCATGGGTGACCATTCCGGACGCTAAGCACCCGCAGACGTAGCCTCAGGTGGGGGATTGTTCTGAGCCAGGCGTCTAGTCTTCTTTTGAAGATGTCCACTGTAACCCCACTCTTGTTCCTCAGGTCTTTGGGCAGCTGATTAAACAGTTTTGGTCCTCTCAACTATTTTCTTTCAGGGTTAAGGATGTTCCCTGTCTAGCCTTTAATTTGGGAACATGACAGTCTTCCTTTTCTACTTTCCACTGTTGTTTGGGGAGTTACAAGTTTGAGAGTAAGATTAGGGACTAGTTTCTCCATTATTTTCCAAGAGTAAATAATGGTGTATCTCTCTCTCCTCCTTTCCAGTGCATATAGATTTAATTCGCGTAACGTTTCCCAGTAATTTAGTTCTTTGCATCCCTTGAACTTGGCTGTGAAACTTCTCTGAATTCCTTCTAGTTGTCTAATGTTTTCTTTTTTATATGGGAATGTTAGGACCGAGCAGTATTCCAATTTGAGTATGATTAGTGTTTTCAGTAGAGGAATCATTATATTCCTATCCCTTCGTTTAAAGTTTCTCAGTATCTGCCCAGTTACTCTCTTTGCTCTGTTTACTGCTATCTTATTTTGTGTTTCAAATTTCGCATCATCAGTCATTACAACCCCTAAGTCTTTTGCTTTAGAATTTCTCTGAATTTCATGTCCATTTGGGGTATAATATTCCATGGATTTTAGGTCCTCCTTTTTTCTCTACCTTAACAGTTGAAATTTCTCAGTGTTAAACTTCATATTGTTGTCTTCCGTCCACTTGTAGATTCTGTTCATGTCTGTTTGTAGAGATCCTATTTCTTCTAGGTTTCTTATTTTTCTACTGATCTTTGTGTCATCGGGAAAGGATGTTACTGTGCTGTCTCTGGTAACATCCTTATCTATGTCAGTTAGCATGATCATGAAGAGTAATGGAGCTAATACTGTTCCTTGTGGTACTGAGCTGAGGACCTCTGATTCTGATGAAGATACTCCTTGTACTGCAACGACTTGCCGCCGCTCACTAATGAAATTATACATTCATTTCCCTACTTTTCCTGTTATTCCCATATGCTTCAGTTTATGTATTATGATTCCATGGTCACACTTGTCGAACTTTGGCAAAGTCTGTGTATATTACATCATAGTTTTCGTTACTTTCCAGTGCATCAATAATGTTGTTGTAGTGTTCCATTAGTTGTGATAGGCATGATCTGAGTGACCGAAACCCATGTTGGTTATCATTTAATTTTCCTGAGTTTTCAAAAAGTCAGATTTTTTGTCTAACTATTCTTTCAAATATTTTAGTGCATTGAGATGTAAATGACACTGGCCTATAGTTTTTGACCTCGGATCGATCTCCTCCTTTAAATATTGGGACTATGTTCGCGCTAGTAGTATGGGTGCAAAATGGACGAGTGCAAGAACGTTGCAATGTAATGTTGATCAGTGTTGCAAGAGTTTATGCAATGAAGGAGAGGGGGTATGCAATACAGGGGAAGGGGTTATGCAACAAATCAATGCTGCAAAGGGGGGAGAGGGAGGGAGCTTTGGGGGAGAAGTTGGGATGTCCTCATCCCCCAATGAAAAACCTAACCTAGACCTTAACCTAAGAAGGAGAGAGGGGTGTTCGCCTGGCTCCAGCCAGACGTATAATGAGAGTTTATCTGAGCCCCCGCTCTCTTATAAGGTGTAAATCAGCCAGTTGGCTTAATCCGCCAGTCGGCTTAGAAGGCTTAATCTGACTTAGAAGATGTAAATGGCTTGTTCAGGTGTACATTATTAGGGTTGAGTTACCAGATTGTACTATTTATTTAATTAATGCATATATTCTTGACAGTTGGCTTAGAAATCCGTCAGTCGGTTTGAAAGGCTTAATCTGGCTTAGAAAGCGTAAATGATTTGTTCAGGTGTACATTATTAGGGTTGAGTTGCCAGATGGCGCTATTTATTTAATTAATGCATATATTCTTGACAGATGGCTTAGAAATCCGTCAGTCGGTTTAGAAGGTGTAACCAGCCATTTGGTATACATATAATTAAATAATAATATCGTTTATATACAACCAAAAGAATTAAATAAAACAGCATTACATCATTCTGTTTATTTAGAGGAATTATTGGAATCAAATTCATGAAATATATACAGGGTGGGCCGTAAGTTTCCATACATAGGAAAAATAAAAATTTTGGACAACCATTTTTATTTATATAATATGCTCTACATGGTTGCCATTGTTTTGAAAACACATTTCAATACGTGTTCCCCACTGTTGATGAACACGCATTAGCACAGTTGACGTTATGCTTGTAATGGCGTTGGTGATACGTTCCTTTAGATGATTTATGTCTCGTATCTTTTCCTGATACACCATGGCCTTCAAGTGCCCCCAAAGATAGAAATCAAGGGGGGTGAGATCTGGGGATCTGGGAATAAATATACAATCCTATACAAACGATGGAATATATATCATCATAAAAATAAAATAAAACATAATAATAGTATAAGAAATGCGAATGAGGAATATACATTATAATAAAAAATAAAATAAAAAATAATATAATACGGAACGATGGAGTATTACCATTAATCTAACAGTACAGGGGAAATGTGTATATATATATATATACATATATATATATATATATATATATATATATATATATATATAATATATATATATATACACAATTATATTAAATAATTAAATATATTGAAAATAAATATACATCAAAATACATACACTTTATCTTCTACTGCGCTTAACTAAAACACTAAACGCGCACGTAATGAAGTCTACAGTCACATCATTATTGCTTTGCACTACGCAATAAATACGATTTAACATTATTTCATCGCTCAAGTTACAGGGATACCTCTACTCGATGTAAATGTCCTTTATATCGTTCAATACTATTTTTGTGCCCACTTTACATTCGATTGGCAAGTTATCTTTAAACACAGCTAGAATATATTCATAAGCATGCAAAAAGAGGTCATCGTTAGCCACAACATCATTATTAAATACAAGTTTATAAACACTCCTTTCCAGTCGAAGGCTTATTCTTTCCGACCCGAGCTTTTGAATCGTGAACTCTTCTTCACACTGCATAGCGGCAGTTGAAATAATCTAATTCGTAACGACAGCTGCTCATTATATAAAGAAATAGTTCTTCGGGTGAACGGTGTCGGTGAGCTCAGACCTGTACCGCTCAAGTGATTTGTACCAAAGTTCATGATATTTCAAAGAGTCTAAACCTTTTAAATAAGCATCCAGCACTAGACCATTTTCGCCTTGTTCAGTCCTACACTCAGTAAACCCGTCGAGCAGAGCGATGTATGCGTATTCAAGAACCGTATCAAAATAAACCATATCCGTAATACGCGCGTCTAATATAGGCTTCAGCTTGCGGAAACCGACGATTTCAAACATTCTGTCGAGGATGAAACGGTTTCGCGTAGGGACAAGAACGTTATTATCAGAAGCATTCTTCCACATTAGTCGTATATCAATGCATGGCTGATCGTTATTTATACACAACGTACAAACAATGGCATATGAGGGGGTATCACTAATCTGCTCTCTTCTTGTACCTACACCTGCAGGAATTTTATAACGATCCCCACTTCACTTCTCAACTACCACGAAGACTTTATTCATCTCAACACTTAAATAAACAACATTCCGTTTACCAGAGTTTGTTTGTCTACAAGTCGTTTCTCGTACATAGTTAATGGCACCGGTTTTACGCCTGAACACGCGCAATGACTTCGTCACGGACACATCGTACACGGCATTGAGAATGCTTCTGAAAGGAAGTTCCATCGTATTCGAGGAGTGCACGTCTAGTCGGTTCAAGCTCTGAGATGACTATGAGCCACAGGCGAGCGGATCGGCTCGACGGGAGGAGTGAGTCAAACCATGAGCTGATGAAACGTGTACGGCGTTGTTCCAACGTGAATACTTGTATCCCATTATACTGGGTAGGTGTTTTGAGAAATTTTCCGATACATGAAGCAAATACCGGTTTTAATGTTTTATCACTCCCACTTTCCAGAATACACACCAGACATTTTCGTTCAGGGGGAATTTCACAAACTAAACACATTTTATTCACACTCCGGCGCACTATTTGAGAGAAAAATATGACCATATTTTTCCTTTTTGCTTAGCATACGATACTCGTCTCTAAATTCTGTTAAATACTCATGAAGGCCTTTGGCCACAACCACACTACAAACCTCGTCATGATATATATTAATGTAGTGGTAAAAATACTTAAGATTCTCCATGATGACAAGATTTACATTCTCAGTCGCAGGGTATGAGGACTCGGTATGATGCAGCATGACATAATACCGCTTGTCGCACCACTCATCAACAAGACTCACTAACAATAACCGTTGCTTCACTTCTGCACGTGTTGTTTCTTCCACTTCACGGTAAATGTAAGCTTTTATAAAGTTTAGTCCTACAACATAGTTCAATACATCACTTGTACCACGAAATCCTGCTATACTCTCGCCAGAATAGCCGTAGAGTATTTGTACCTCTAGTTCCTTCGCACGATTCAATGTAGCCTTAAAAGTATCACAGGAGGGTGGAATAGGGAGTCATTCAGTAACCTTATCTTAACACTTTGCCGAATACCACTTCATAAACGTCGAACACGCAATATTAAAGGTAGCCATTACTATTTTTCTTCTACGTGGGAAAATACACGTCTTAAACCCAGGGCTTGCAGCGATCAACTGAGCACGCAGGGAAGAGATATGCCTAGGTAGTAGCAGGAGTCACGTGACCGATGTACAGGTGGGCGGAGCTTAGAACTTTCTCCTGTACACACGCTGGGCAGAGCTTAGAATTTTCTTCTGTACACACACACACACACACACACACAGGTGAAAGTGAAACGCTAATTGAAACATGATTTATTGAATAAATGAAATATTCAAGGTGTATATATATTTACAAATACGTATAATAAGTAAACATATCGTTAACAATAGACATATATAACAATCAAAGATTATGGTATCCAAAGGGTACGGTATCATAGGTACAAGGCATTTGGTAACGTTTCCTATAGCTGTTACGGCTCAGCTTTGTGCCCCTAAGCTCCTTCACGCCTCCCAGCTTCTGCGCCCGAAAATTGTGGGTCCCTACAGTTAGAATGGCTGGTCGCCCTCATCATCATCCAAGCACACTAGATCCTTCAACGAACCAAAGTTAACGATCCGCCGATTCGCTTTGTTGAGTGTGATACCCTTAGCCTTCACGATATATTTCATATCCTCCCCCACCCTCACCCATACCCCATAAGTTTTTGGCCGTGTTCAGAAAAAAGTGTCGGCGTATGCGATGTCTCCATACTCAACCTTGATCTCAACAGTCAACTCTCCGAGGAATTCACAAATAGGAGGCATGTATTCACCCTCCCTCTCTGTAAATATCACACTATCTGTATCGGCGTTCAAAACCCTCCGCCCAAGAGAATGCAATAGGCCCAAAAGTTTGATGCGTGCATAGGTCGTTGTGAAGCTGGCTACAGGTATGTTAGTAACCCGTAAGGTATCTGTGGCCAATTCGGTATTGTTGTACATTATTATGTAAGTATTACCTACATTCACGATCTCCATGACCTCTTTACCGGGAGCGTTGGGATAATCCCAAAATTCACTATAGGTTTGTGCCAAATGAACGTTTCCCTTGCCAGTATTCTGTGCAAATTTTCCCCAAAGACTGTCTAGACACAATTTTGCACTAAAGCGCTTGCCTGGATTCTTTACAGTTTGGGTACGGTCAAGCTGAACACCTTCATGGTAACGGTAACGTTGAATACCAGCCGATTTTTCATCTTCGGTATCAACTCTTATAGGCTACATAAGTGCGATAAAGACAATTTGTGGTTACGAAACAACTACATATCTCTAAGGCGTGAAGCGAAAAGTGTAATAAAAAGTCCAAGCGCGAATTTGAAATCTCCATAGCTCGTGACGGTAAAGAAAACCCCAAGCGATTCTTTCAATACGTCAATAATAGAAATCAAGTAAAAAGGGTCTTGGGGCCTTTGAAAAATGTAAACGGAGATCTAGTTTCTGAAAACAAGGAAATGGCTACCTTGCTAAATGAATTTTTTACGTCAGTTTTTACTATAGAAGATGTAACGAATATCCCTACGGTCATAGACATAATACCTTTTGATAATGGTAATATTTTGGATAATATAGTGTTAGTGAGGGGGAAGTAATGCGCTATATTGATAAAATGAAAACGCGTAAATCACCGGGGCCGGATTCCAGATATCCCATGCAACTAAAAGAATTAAAAGATAGCATTGTTGTGCCGCTAACAAAGATTTTTAATGCGTCTATTTCTGAGGGGTGCGTACCAGATAATTTCAAGTTAGCAAACGTAACACCTATCTTTAAGAAAGGCGATAAAGGTGCGGCGGGAAATTATAGGCCAATCAGTTTAACGTCTGTTGTAGGTAAGCTACTGGAATCAATAATTAGGGATCGTATCGTCGAAAACTTAGAATTACATAAACTAGTTAGAAATACGCAGCACGGTTTTAGGCGAAACAAATCTTGCTTAACTAATCTTTTGGAATTTTTCCAAAGCGTGGTTGACGTTTACGATAGACATCGGGCGGTTGATGTAGTGTATTTAGATTTTCAAAAAGCGTTTGACACCATGCCGCACAAAAGACTGATTGAAAAAACTAAGGCTCATGGAATCAGGGGTGTAGTAATAAACTGGCTAGAAGAGTGGTTGCGAGGTAGGAAACAGAGGGTGGTCGTTGACGGAGCGGAGTCGTGTTGGGCTAATGTAGCAAATGGCGTTCCTCAGGGTTCTCTATTGGGCCCCTTGCTTTTTCTTATATATATTTACGATTTAGATGTCGGCCTAGTCAGTACAGTTTCAAAGTTTGCGGATGACACGAAGCTGGGTGATAGGGCGATTAATGACGAAGATAGAGGTAAAATCCAGGAAGATCTGAATAAAATCGTTGATTGTTCAGTCACAAGGCAAATGAGATGTAACGTCGATAAGTGCAAAATTTTGCATATAGGTTCGCGTATAGTATGTCAGGGAAAGATTTAACAAGGTAGAGCAGGAAAAAGATTTAGGAGTTATAGTCACTGGTGATTTAAAAGTAGCGAAACAAAGTACAGCAGCGGTCAATAAGGCAAACAAAGTGTTAGATTTTATAGCTCGGAATTTTTAGTACAAATCGCGCGATATTATATGATAGTTCCTCTTTATAAATCATTAGTTAGACCCCATTTGGGGTAAGCGATTCAATTTTGGAATCCGCATATCTCAAAGATATAGACAAAATCGAAAGAGTTCAAAGACGAGCAACTAAGATGATTCCGTCGCTTAGGTCAAAGTCGTACGAGGATAGGCTTAAGGAGTTAAAATTGATTACACTCGAGACTCGGAGGCTAAGGGGTGATCTAATCCAGGTGTTCAAAATTATGAATGGGTTCGATAACGTAGATACAGATAGCTTTTTCCAAATATCTCAATATAATAGGACTAGAAATAGCGGGTGTAAGTTGACAAGTAGAAGTTTCGAGACAACAGTTGCCAAAAACTTTTTTACGCACAGAATAGTAAATAGGTGGAATAGTTTGCCGGTAGAAGTAATTAGTAGCACGTCTATAAACATGTTTAAAAATCGATTAGACGCATATGTTGATAGATTGGGTATAGTTTAAGGTACTAAAATTAAGGCTTGTGGTGATAGATCCCACAGCTTAACACAAGTGTTGTGGGATATATGGAGGCAGCATCTTGGGTTTGGGGATACTCTCTGTCCTTACACACCCCATTTAAAGAGATTCCTCTGCCGAGCGGTGCCCCCATAGTACCATAGTACTGTGAGGTATTGAAAAACTCATGATCTTCACTTGCCCCACAAACACCTTTAAATGGGAGACCCAAAATGGGTGCACACACATTTCTACATTACTGTACAGTCTTTACAGCCACACCTACACTTTTCCTCCTAAGAATATATATTGTAATGTATATGGTGGTAAATTTTGACTTGGTCCGCAATCGATTTGGATCGTGACTTATTTTTGGTAGGATGGATACCGTAATGAAATTGACTGGATCCTTTAGATCTGATATATTTGCATGTCGGTTATAAATAGATATAGAGTGTAACATATTTTTGGATAGTAGTCTATTATGACTTGATCCTCTGGATCCAGAGATATTATCTTTAGTTTTAAATCGATAATTAATTAGTTTTAAATTGATAATTATTTTGTTTCGTAAAAATTGGTGGTTGCCAATGTACAGGCAGTTTTTACATAAATTTCTTATGTTCTTGTGGTTCGGAACCCACGTAACATTGTAGGTCCCCTCCGCCACCACGGAGGACATACACAATACACAATTACGAACAGTTAGGTAGACCAGCCATGAGTGGATCCTAGGGTCTTTGTTGGTCTGAAACATTATAACATTATAATTCCTCGCGGATATCCTGAAGCTTCTACTTTATCCTTCAAAAAACGTTTATATAGGGCGTGAAAAGGTTGGGTAGCTTCTGAAACCTCCACACCTCGTGTATCTTCAATATTCTGTAGCCATGGCGAACAGCTAGATCTAGCTCTGGGGTTGTATATATATATACACCTCTGATCTTACGCTGGTTGGTGTATGATTATATTCCCCATTGTTCTCTTCTGCGCACTTCACGCACAGGGGAAACATGAGCTTGTGGTTTATGACGAAGGGTAAGATCGGCATCCATAAATCGCGTGGGGGAGCACATCTACAAAAGAAAAGCCGAAATAATACTTGTTCAAATTTGTTGAGAACACCTCGATGGTGGGCAGGTTAGGTCCCACCAGTTTTTCAGGTGCACGTACGGGGTACGGATTGTTCTTCATCACGTAGGGATATAAAGAACAGAAATCGTAGTAATTGAGTTTCACGCCCTCCGTAGGCGGAAAGTATAGCTTGAAGGGATTTGTACGCCCTCCGAGCACGCTATCACCGTATTTGAGAGGATCCAGCACCATTGAACGTTTGATCGTGTTTATTTCTTCACGGTACTACCCATCTGTTTCCGTCCGTGCATCATACTCATGCTCCCACAAGACTTTGTGAGTGAACTGGGAGTCTATAAGTTGATCGCGGGTGCGGGTCCACGCAAGACTGTCGGCAGGAGATCTACCATGGATATCTCCTACGATTCCAAACTCAGGAGGGGGGCATCCGTGCCACCAGCAAATGTTAAAGGAATATACAGTCTTCTCACCAGTGGCACGGTTTTCGCTTAGACGATCAACCCAAAAAACACGACCGTTAACCTTAATGGGTACTTCCCCTGTGTTGAGGGCGTGCTTTGTGTATACACCTGTCTGCTGCTGTATGTGTATGAGTCATTAAATAGCCTTGTGCCCATAACTGCTGGGATTGTTTCTGTGAATGACGGCTAAGGTGTCTTTAGGCATGAAGTTATTCTTGAACACCGAAAAACATAATGAGGCGATCGTGGTTGCGACATGCAAAGGATCGCATTTGAAACGGTCTGTGTACATCCTTCTAAAGACCTGGAAACATACTCTAAGCACGCGCACATCATTCAAGTAATAACGCTCACATTCATCAGCTATATTATAAGGATTAACTTCATTAAAACTGTTGTAATAGTGGTCAAAACTTCACGTTCATCTGTACTCCTACATTCATAGTTAAAGTAATGTTTGGGTGGAGGTAGTCCTACGTAATTTAAAGTCTCGCTAGTGAGGAATGTGTAGGGGAAATATCCTTTTGAAACTTCAGTGGCTACGCCCATGACCTTGGGTAGCTTTGCTAATTTACAAGGTGTGAATAATAAAGTGTCTTTAAACTGTACATTACCTCTTATTTGCATCTGTATAAGTTTGTTGCCTCTTTTCAAGGGATCACCTGTAAATATCCCCGATGACTCGTGCTCAAGTAGCTCCTTATAAAGGAACTGTGTCAAATTTTGCCCCGTTATGGGCGAGAATATACACAGTTGTTTTTTTGAACTTGTCCGCTAACTTCACAATATAGGACACAAAGAGTTTCACAGGGCTATCGTGGGCATTCGTTTTAAAAACGTTTGTCCGTTTACCACATTTGTGACACTCATCACATTCGATCTCCATACACTCATCGCAGATAGTCTGGCTTACAAGTAAATGTGGAATAACCTCTTTGGTTTCAGCGTTCGTGTATGTTTCTATATCGTAGTACACAGTTATACAAGGGCTATTTTTAGGCTTAGCGTGCTTTATTCCAACCGCCTTATATTTCTCATGGCATGTAAAACAGTGAATTTCATCATATGAAACGCACATTCACAGATTCTCATTTTCCTGCACATGCCAATTGATTTATGGAGCTCAAAACAGTTATATTGAAAAATGTGCATCTACAAACATCACAATCCCTCTTCTCAGCTTCAACTACACGACTTTCACACTTGGAGCTTTTACACTGCTCACATACCATGTGGCAATCTTTACAATGTTTCACTATATCATCCGCAAACTCGATACACCCCTTACACAAATCATGATGTCGTCCATATTTTCGACTTTTACCATAACTCGCGTAAAGGTCTCTTATATTACGGATGGGTAGATACGTTGTTCCTGACAGCCCTAAAATAAGTAGGAGTCTTGTACGATCTCTCAGACTGCTTTTAAAACATACACGTCCTCCGACGATCGTCCATTCCAAATACAACTATGCGAACATTCATTTCCTGTTCTATCTTTCTCAGCTCTTCAGAGCCCATATTACAGTGAAACTCAAGGTTACAGTCTACAGCTAATTTACGGGCACGCTCCACTACCGTAGGCAACCAAATGTTTTTGAGCCGTGTATTTAGTACAGTCAACATACGGGCCAAGACTACTGCTATAAAGCCGTAACCACGATCGGCTTTTATATGCCGTCTATAAATAACCGGAGAATTGAAGTTAAGAGTATAAGGTGTCACTATGACAAGCAACACGAAATACACGGTCAATATTTACCGTGAAGTTGTCCATATTGAAGGCTCTACTACTTTGAGAGGCCTACATTATACGGCCTAATATATAATCTATATCTACAGCTGCCAAGCGTCTGAGTGGTATTACTACCCAAAAATCATCTACATCCCCGTGATCTGACCCGATCCCGAAGGACAGCCACGTTCTGACTTCACGTTCGTCGCGGCTCTGGAGGGCAAACTCCACAATACGTTCAACTACGCCCCGTATTTCGTGTTCAACGCCATTGCTATACATGGATCTTGGATCAACCCTGACTATATACCGATTTCTAGTCAAGGCTGGGGTAGGGGTAGCGGTGCGCACCAACTCGAATGTTATGCCATCCTCTCCAGAAGGAGAAGCTGCTGCTTCTGATGTAGAGGATGTACCCGAAATTGAAAAGGAATAAGGGGGTATATTTGAGGAAGGTACTATTGTGGGGGTTGTGCCATAAGACGTGGAGGGTTGGGCTCTATTACTGGGGGTCTAAACATCGGCGCAATCCTGGCACGCTTTATACCTGACGTGGAGGGTTCTTCATCATGCTTCCGCTTTGAATTTTCGCGTGCTACAGGTATCATTGGTGTGGACTCGGCAGTGAGGATGGTGTCTGTGACAATAACTACACTCTCGTCGGGGTCATCTGTCATATCGATGATGAGGTGCTGTACTTCATCGTCATTCACGGTTCTGTGGGAGAAGAGAAATATTTATTATATTTTGTAAATGACCCACTTAGGAGTGTGACGTGTTAGAAATGGATGCTATAGAAAAATTCAGGTTCACGAGCCCATCCACATGTATTATATCTGGCCCTACAGGATGTGGTAAAACTGTGTTTATGCTTAAAATCATTAAAGAAAAGGGAGATGTTCTCAAAATTTATGCATAACGTTGTATGGTGCTACTCGACGTATGAATCAGTGTTCAACGAGTACCAAAATGATATTTTGTTCCACAAAGGTGTATATGACGTTAATTCGTTAAGGGAAATGAACATACACCTATTATAATTGACGATCTCATGTTGCAGATGAACAAAACGTTTACCGAGACATTTACAGTATTTTCCCACCATCTTAACATAAGCGTATTCATCAATCAGAATCTATTTTTCAAAAATAGATACATGCGCGATGTGTCGTTAAATTCACAATATCTAGTCTTACTCGCGCAACGTAGAGATGTATCACAAATTGGGATATTAGCCAATCAAATATTCCCGAATCAGCGTAAGGAGTTTTTGGAAGATTATAAAGCTACAAGCCAGCGTTACGGATATTTGCTTTGCGACCTTCATCCGCGAAACACGTTTAGGGTGCTTCTCAAAACGAATATATTCCCAAACGAGCCTGAAACGGTGTATAACCCAGAATGACAAAGAGGCTAAAGAAATAGTATGAGTTAAAAAAAATCCATCATCGACTGCCCCGGGCAGTACAACAGATGTTTGCTAAAAATATCGACTCCGACTTTTTAAAATGCATCTGTGAGATCTGTCTTAACGTTATAAATTGCAATGCATCAATGAAACACCGTCAGAAGACTCGCCTACGCCGTTACAAGAACATAATACGTGCACTCGCTCGTAAAAGTCAAACTGTGAGGAAGAAAAAAACGAATTATTGTACAAAGAGGAGGGTCATTCCTCTCCATCGTATTTTCAGTTTTAGGTCCTTTACTGACTAGATTAATATAATGAAGAAAGGGGTAGTGATTCCGCACGAGGTGTATGCTTCACTGCAAAGTTCAAGGAATCCAGACACGGTTCTAGAACCCCGTAAAAGCAGGCTTAAAAGAATGAAAATCGAATTGTTAGTCCTATTAAACAGTGAAAAATCACCTGATGAGAAAAGAATCTTGAACCATGAAGCTCTGCAGAAATTTTTTCACGAGTACGAAAATTATAAGAATCCGACAGAGCTCCCCGTGGTTATTATGCACAGCAGGGAGAACGATGGGCATGATGATATAGGGTCTGTGTCCGACGATAGAGCTGACCAACCAAAGATTAACAGGTCGGCCACACAACATATCGAGCATGTATTAAAAAGCACCCTCCCACATACATTGAGGAATAAAGGTTTAAGACTTCATAATCTATTGAATGAGGATTCCAACATACGGTGGATCGATACAGGTGAGACCAATGTGGAAGGAGCAAAGGTACAGGGATCGAATATCATAGACATCGTCCATCATCTGGTGAGAAAGTGGGATAGGTCCTCACCATCAGGATGGAAGCATATTAAAGCAAGACTACAACATATAATTATCCCCAAAGCAATGATAGGAAATCTAAACAGGTTAAAAGACTTGGAACATGCATCGCACGTGCCACAATTGAAAACGCCATCACCCCCGGCGGTAACACCTCTGAAGAGGAGAAAGACGAGGCTAAACAACGGTCAACTCTACCACGTGCCTCTAAAATACGCAAATGGCTAACATATTAAGAAGACGTTATTATGATATTTCTAGCACAGCCTCCTACGGAGGCGTAGATAGACTGTACAAAAGTGTTTACAATGATGGAGTAATGAAAAAAGATGTTGAGAGTTTTTTGAGGGAGCAGGACGCTTATACACTTCATAAGCGTGTGAGAAAAAGGTTTAAAACAGCCAGGACAACAGCTGCTTCGATTGACTCTATTTGTCAAGCAAATTTAACAGACATGCAAAGATATTCAGTGTATAACGATGGTTACCGCTACATCCTATTCATAATAGATGTATTCTCTAGATATCTGTGGCTAATTCCTCTGACAAATAAATCGCCTGAAACAGTTGCTATAACCACCAAAACGTTGATGTTGAAAGAAAACATAGTTCCTGGCTATTTTTGTACGGATATGGGGAAAGAATTTATAGGCCGAGCGTTTCAGAACATGTTGACAGAGTTTAATATCAGCTACTACACTACCAATTCTATACATAAGGCATCTTTAGCTGAAAGAGTTCAACGTACCATAAAAACACAGATTTCTAGACATTCTGGAATCATTGGCTTCATCCTACAACCGCTCACACCATCGCACGATGGGGACAACACCTAATGAGATTTTAGAAAGAGATTAGCGCCAGAGCCTGATGTGAGAAGAGATGGAACACCACCACCACAATCTGCGCGTTCAAAATCAATGATTATGTAAGGCTACCGCGTTCGGGAAATAAATTCGCGAAGGGATTTGAGGAAGGATAGACACGTGAGATTTTTAAAGTTAGGGCGATGAGACCTAAAGGTGAGATAATGTATTACGTTGAAGATTTGAATGGGGAAGAAATCGCAGGAGGATTTTACCGCGAGGAGTTGCAGAAAGTGACATTTAATTTAGGAAAAAATGTTTAAAATTGGGAAAATTTTAGAAGCAAAGGTTCAGGAAAGAGAAAAATGTACCTGTTGAAGTGGCTAGGGTACTCAGAAAGCTTCAACACCTACATAGAAGCTGATGCAATAATGAAACTTATATAGTATGCTACATGGCGCCTAACTATTTCTACGTCATACTACCGTCCTCCTCGTCCCTGTCTTTACACACTAACAACACCCTGGCTAACTCTGTAACAGAACTCCATGGATTCATTGAATTGGGTCGTGACTCGTATGAGGTTGGGATGTGCGAAATTCAGGTGGACACCCTCTTTTTAAATATTGATTGTAAAAATCTCGTTTTTACGATTCTTAGAGACCTTGATAAGAGTGAAAAAGCCTGGGTAAATCGAGATGGAACTACACGTATCACCCGGACTGAGGATACATGGTATTACATTACAGTAGTAACACTAGCTCCGGCCCGTTATGGTGCGGCTGAGGATGTTGTGAGACTTAAACGTAAGTTTTAAAAACTCAAATCTTACGGTTGATTTAGTATACGAAATCGTAAACAAAGAAAACCCTGCACATACTCTAATCCTAAAATCAAAGGCTAACAGAAATATTAAAGGCTGTTCAAAATTATAACCGAGGGGCGATTTGGATCAGCCTTCCAAAGAGATACCTTTCACGAGGTACAACATGACTTGTTCAGTCTAATGTATCGGATGAAATTGGAGAAATTGGTTGCTGGCTATACACCCCCAGTAGGCCTGTTCAAAAATCAACTTTTTCTTATTTTCATAGGTTTCTGTACATTTTCCCATGCTTTTTGACCTGAAAAAGCCGAAAATCACAACTATTTTGACCTAGGATGTTGGGAAGCATTGCCGCATGGAGCTTTAAATTTTCTGCCTTGAAATCGGCCAAAGCGCCAATTCCGGGGTCCCTTGAATTATGTTTTGCACTTTAACTTTTGATCTAAACAAGATAGAGCAACAAATTAGGTATCAAATGAAAGAGCATAAAATTAATGAATAATAATAATAATAATAATAATAATAATTAATAATAATAATAATTAATAATAATAATAATAATAATAATAATTATCTATCATTTTTCAGGAAACAACAGAAACTCAATCAGAATCTAGAAAACCATCTACAAGTTACAACTTCACAATGGCATTAAGCAAGGAGCTGAGGGAGCTCCGTGGGCGCACAGTTGATATCTCAGAACCTCCACGTACTGTCCACAGGCAGGTGTCAACTGGGCCATCTACCAGATCTCTCACTGAAACTTTCCTGGTTGGATACCCTTCAGCTTTTATCAGTGGTTCCCAGCTTCCCACCAACAGACAGGCGTTCCAGTATTTCCTTAATCTTCAGAATTTACCGGAAAATGCAGGGAGGCCCATGGTTCAAGACCTTGCATATGAAACAGTTGAATCTATCATCCCATTCTGGCAGATGGCTAGGATCAAGACAATGACCAAGTACAACGCAATGAAGCTCTTCATGAAACTACATGAGAAACATCGTGCTCTGGTGAAAAACAAAGGAAGAGCAAGTAACCCTGGAGGAAAAAGAGGAGCATTTGTGCTGGAATTAGACAGCCTGTTCGATATAGGAGCTCCAGATGCAATCCAGGAAATACAGAACAACAGACTGTTATCCAGAGAGAAGAAAGATGAGGATATCAGGTTCTACGAAGACCAAAAGACTGAGAGGAAAGGTCATATGTCTGGTCATGACAAGATTTTTGAGACAAGATCCCTGCAGCAAGCAGCGAGGAATGAAAGACTGCAGCATAGACAAGAACAAGGTAAAACTAATTACTTTGAACGTTACAAAAAGTTTTAAGTTTTACTCCATTGCGATATTTAGCATGTACTTAACAATTACTGTCTTAACATGTTGTACTATTTTACAGCTGCAGCAGAACAAGAGGCAATTGTTCATGTGGATGACACTTCCTGGGGTGACTCAACTGACAACGACGCTAACACAGAGGACATGGATTACCATCAGCCTCGTCCTGGATGTTCTCACCATCAAGACACTGTGACTAGTGTGACTTTGACGTTTCCAAGGAAGGTCATGGAATGTGATGTCATCTGCAATACAGCTGATCGTCTTGGTTTATCAGACAATCAAGTTACTGCCATGGTTTCTGCCACCTTGAAAGCTGGAGGGGCTGATCTGGATAACTTCGTCATCTCAACCTCAACAACACGTCGCAACAGAATGCTGTCCAGGTATAATATCAGCCAGAGTCACATGTCCAAGTTTTGTGAAAACCCCCCACAGTACGCTGCCTTACACTGGGATGGAAAGTTGCTCAAAGATGTCTTGGGCAGTGAACCTGGAAGTACCTCAGAGACTTTAGCTGTGCTAGTGTCTGGTCCACCTTCATACACTGAAGGAAAGTTATTGGGAGTACCTGTCATCGACAATTCTTCTGGCACAGCTCAGGCTAAGGCTTCAATGGATTTACTGGAGTCATGGGAACTTACGGATAATGTTACTGCCCTTGTTTTTGACACTACATCCAGTAACAGTGGAGTTCACAGAGGAGCTGCCAAACTGCTAGAGAAAATGCTGAACAAAAAGGTGTTTTATCTGGCCTGTCGACATCACATCCTGGAAATCCTAGTAGGAGCAGTTTGGGAGAAGCTGTTTGGGAAGGTGAAGGGGCCAGATAATCCCTGGTTTGAGCATCTGAAGGATGTTTGGACGGACTTGTCCAAGGAAAACCCAAAGATGCTGGCTATCAACAGCAAATGGCTGAAGGAAAAGAAGAAGAACAGTGAAGAAATACTCCAAGACATTCTACCAGCAGAAAGGCTTCCAAGAGCCGACTACAGGGAAATGGCTGAACTGACAGTCATTGTTCTTGGAGGAACGCCTCCTCGAGGTATTCACTGGAGTCGACCAGGCGCCATTCATCAGGCCAGATGGATGGCCAGAAACCTGTACTCCATGAAAATGCTGATGTTTGCAGATCAACTTGAGTACGACGAAGACACTGTATCAAAGCTGGAAAGACTCAACACCTTCCTTGCGCTGTTCTACACTCCTGTATGGATGATGTCAATGTCTGCTGCAGATGCTCCCGTGAATGATCTAAGTCTAATCCAGGACATGTTGAAGTACAAGAAAACTGACCCAGAGCTTGCTGATGCAGTACTTAATAAGATGGAAAACCACAAATGGTACCTGACGCAGGAAGTCGTGCCATTTGCCCTGTTCAGCAGTAGATTGAGTGACACATTGAAGCACGACATTGCTGCCCAGTTACATGCCACTGAGAAGCCAGACAGCTTCAGAACAGGAAAGCCTCTATTCCAGAGAGTCACAGCTAAGACCACCCTGGTTGATCTCATTGGCCCAGAATCACATTTCCTGCTGGACACACTGAACATTGGATCCGAGTGGCTTCTGGAACCTGTCACGTCTTGGCCACAGAATGAGGACTACAGAAAAGCGTTGGACTATGTTAAGAATCTGAAAGCGGTGAATGACATTGCTGAACGTGGTGTTAAGATGATGAGCGACTTTGCAAATGTCATAACAACAGATGCCAAGCAAAGGGACTATCTCCTTCAAGCTGTGGAGTTCAACAGACGCCGCTTTGACAGCTTCAAGAAACAAACTCTCAACAACTGACTGTGTAAATGTCATTATGAAATTAATCATCATGTAATGCTTTCACTTCTTGATCGATTAGACTTGTGACAAAATGTTAATCTCAAATTTGTGTCATGAATAAGGCGCCTTGTCTGCCTTGAGTGTGAGAAAACGAATTTTGTGATATTTCTGAAATCTTTGTATGTACCAATGTGCCATTTCTTGTTCCAAGACTATCATAATTGTATAAGTTAGAAAGAGGATTAAAAACACTTTAATTTGGTGCCTATTTTGTTGCTCTATCTTGTTTAGATAAAAAGTTATAGTGCAAAACATGATTCAAGGGACCCCGGAACTGGTGCTTTTGGCCGATTTCAAGGCAGAAAACTTAAAGCTCCATGCGGCAATGCTTCCCAACAACCTAGGTCAAAATGGTTGTAATTTTCGGCCTTTTCAGGTCAAAAAGCATGGGAAATAGTACAGAAACCTATGAAAATAAGAAAAAGTTGATTTTTGAACAGGGCTAATGTAGCTCGTAGCGTAAACTAGCCCACTTTTTGTTGAACTTTACCTACTTTTTTTTCCTTCTTATCCTCTCCTTACTTGCATGTCTGTAACTCTCTTTACTTGCACGTCTGTAGTTTGCATGGTATGACTGTGAGTGAAGACTGGGTTTTCATGGTTTGTATGCGTTCTTATTTTACTACTTTTCATCCTTCACCCCTTTCCTATTCTCTTCGACTATTTTTCCGACTTGTCAGCAGTGGAAAATTTCCTCAACTTTTCAAAAGAAGCGAAGGATACCTTGTTAAGTGCTGAGGGCTATTATCAAGCTAAAGACGAAAGTAGTATAAAGGACAAATTTACAAATTCTAAAAAGTTATACGAGTGTTTTGGACGCCTGCATACAGACTTCACATTCCAGGAGAAGTTGCTTGTGAATCGGGTGGATATGAAAATAAAGCTCACCCGCACGAATCCTGAGATCTGTTTCAATCCTGATGCTGATCAAGAAGAGGGAGCAAAACCCGTTGTGATTCACTTTATGGAGACATACCTCCGCGTACGGCGAGTGAAAATTAGTTGACCAAAACAAATAGAAATTGAGAAAAATTTACTACACGCCACAGTAAAATACCCAATTAACAGAGTACAGATCAAACTGTACACGGTGTCAGCAGGGTTGGCATCGAAACAGATGGAAAACACCGCCCTTCGAATCTACGTAAAAGGATATTAAATGGAATGCAGTAACGCAATCCGGTAAATATAAAATATAAAAAGAATGCCTTTAAATTCGAGAATTTCGGCCTTAAAAATATAACTCTATACGTTAATGGCGTTGCCTTGGGAGGCACATTGGTTAGGGACTACTCATAAGATGCTGCGTTCCCGTTTTGCGCGAGAGCATATAGTAATCTGGCCCATATTGCAGGTGATTGTGATGAGCTCGGGATTGGGTTAACGCAGAAAGAATTCTCCGATCAATTTACCTTTATCCATTTGACTTCACACCGGACTTATGTGCTAGTGTAAATACACACTTAAGTCCACAACAGAGTGGAAACATCTCAGTCAGATTGGAATTCGCCAAGCTGATAGACGCGCCTATAGACAAGCCCCAATTTTGGGGCGTTGTCACTGACTTTTAAAATGGACGCGAATACACTTCAGAGAGCAATAAATAGTGAAAGAATCACACAGTTTCAAATTTATCTGTGTGTTTGGGAAGAATGAAACATTGAAATTGCCAACTACGAGAGATTCCGGTAGTCTTATTTTGAACACAGATGTTATTGGTAGTGAAGGGATTCATTGGTTTGCAATCTATTTTAAAAATAGGGACCGCATGTACTACTTTGATTCACTCTGCACTCAACCATGGAGTAAAATTTCTCGATCAGATGCATATCCCCGAAATTGTATGGAATCCTTTCCGTCTACAAGGATATTTTAGTAATATTTCTGGGATGTACAGCCTTTCATTTCTCATGCATATGTCACGTGGTAAGGAATTTATAATTTTTTTAAATTATTCGATCAGTGTCACACTCAACGAAACGACGAAATGATATGCCGCAGATAAAAAGCCGTTTTCTGTTTGTGCGTACTCGTTGTATAGTACGATGTTTTGTTCATGCATATATATATTTGTAACCAATAATGTTAATTTGTATATTCTGGAGCTTAAGATGGTTATTGTACTAAAAACATTATTTCTTTCATTTAATAAATTGATGAAAATACATTGTCTTCTTCCCTGAAAAAATCGAAACAAGAAAAAACTTACATTATTTCGTTAATGATGTGACAATCGCTGGGTTGACTGCTCGGTAAAACTTCTACCACCGTATTCAGGCCCACAACATGCGTTTTTTTCAAAACGAAAAGATTGTATAACAGGAGTCAAATTCTCATCGGACCTTTAAAGAGAAAGGATAAATAATTAGTTCAGACCTATTCTCATTTAATAAAAACCCAATTGCTTAAAACATATGCAGGGTATACATATAGTAAGAGTATTACAATGTGAATATATCTTCGAACCTTTCGGAGAAGTTCCTTTAAGAGAAAATGCCGAATAACATTTACAGTATTATGGAAATTATAAAATTATTTAAAACTTGCAAAGGATTGCTATAAAAAAATTCAATGAATCAAAACAGGACTTTAGCAAGATATTAATTGCAAACTAATCTATAATTGCGGACACCTACTATTTAAATGAAGCATTTTAAATGTGATGAGATGAATTACTACAACCCTCCACATATATGATGAAATAATCCAGAACAGTGCTCCGACAGGCACACTAAATAAATAACCAGTTCGCGAATAATTGGCAACAAAAAATAAAATTACAGGCACATAATTACTTACATTTCTACGGCAGTCCCTTGCGTCGGATCGTAAGGAACGTCAGTGCAAATATCATCAACTGTATGCGTTGGATAATGCGTCCCGGTCGGCTGCGTTAAAAAGATTAATTATAGACACCGCTGTAGTTTCTCCAACTTGATATAAATCTGGTAAACTGTAAAGTTCTTGATTTATGATGGAGAGAATGTTTATTCACTGGTGAAAATAACTACTGACTCCCAGCTGAAAATATTTCCTTTTATATGCATGATCCCCAAGCACCCCCCCCCCCAAAAAGACTGATTGGTCGACTAACGGTGTCTTTATCTTCTCTCCGTAGATTTAATGCTCACATCTCAAGGTGTATTGCCACTTGCAATCTCTACTGCGATAGTTTCAAATATTTGCAGTATTATTTGCGCCCATACTATTCTCGTTTTTCCCATTTTAGAACCCACCCTTTCATGCAATATCTCTCACCCCTTTGCAACATTGATCAACATTTTCCACTTGCAATCTCTATGACGACAATATTTTGCATTATTATTATTTGCGGTCATACTATTCAATCCTCAACTTTTCACAGTTTGATTCATCTATTCGGGCTGACTTTCTATTTGCCAATTCTCGCGTAGGAGTGTGATTAAATTGTGTTTAGTTCGTGAAAATAAATATCTGGTTGGGCTGGTAGATAAATGGGCACCCTAGGGATCCTAGTGGTTAAGACGATGGGGTGCTGATCGGAGGTTCAGAGATCGAGTCCGAGCAATGATATTGTAATTTATGCCCGCCTGTGCTGGAGTGTAGTTCGGATTTAACATTAAACTGTACGTCTAAGGCGGGTGACTAGCTTGATCTTAGTCAAAATGAACAATTCGGGGAGAAGGAAAACCGATTTAGCTTATTACTACTGTAATTTGCACCACCCTCTCTCTCTCTCTCTATATATATATATATATATATATATATATATTGTTGCATCTGGGAATATGATAAGGAAATTCATTACTTAATCAAAGGCTAATTTAGCCAGTAAATAATTTGTTCATGGAAAACAATCACGTGGTGCTTATGTACATATACTGAAGTTGTTTTTAACTTCAATAATAATGGCAATAATCAAAACAATATTTAAAGTGAAGTGAGATAGTTTTGGGACAATATGTACGTCAGGTTAACCGCAAAGGTTCACCTTTTTGCCCGACAGTTCACCTGTGTTTCGTGTGTTATACCGCTATTCTTCTGCCTTGGAATAAAGAAAAACTTATTTTCAAAGAAAGGATCGCTGACAATTTTCGAGATTTAAAATGTTGTATGAATTAATATTTTTAGTTTTTAAATAATTATTCAGTATGTTTGCAAGATGTTTCTTCTAAATATACAAGTTCATCACATCATGAATAAGATATATACATGTATATTTATATATATATATAGACATATATATATATATATTATATATATATATATATATATATTATATATAAACACACATATATATACATATATATATATATATATATATATATATTATATATATATATATGTATATGTATATATATTATGTATATGTATATATATATATATATATATATATATATATATATATATAATATATATATATATATGTAGATATATATATATATATATATATATTATATATATGTAATAACTACGGATGATAGGCTAATTACTGATCTTCAAGTAATAGAACCGTTGAGCAATAGCGATCACAATATGGTAGAGTTTGTCCTCTCAGTAAGTCACTCGAAACCAACTAACTCGACTAAAATTCCTAGCTTCCAGCACGCAGACTTTAGTAAATTTCGAAATAAATTTTCACACGTCAATTGGGAAAACGTAATGGGGAACTCCAACGCAAAACTAATGTGGGAATCGTTCGTAACGGTATTTAGGACTATAAATGAGGAATGTGTACCGTACAAAATTAAGCGTGCGAAAGTAAACAACAAGCCCTTGTGGTTTACTTCTAGAGTAGGAGACATTATAAAGAGTAGAGAGAGGGCTTATAGGCTATACAAGTGCGATAAAGATAATCTGTTGTTACGAAACAACTACATATCTCTAAGGCGTGAAGCTAAAAGTGTAATAAAAAAGTCAAAACGCGAATTTGAAATCTCCATAGCTCGTGACGGTAAAGAAAACCCCAAGCGATTCTTTCAATACGTCAATAATAGAAATCCAGTAAAAAGTGTCTTAGGTCCATTAAAAATGGAAATGGAGATCTAGTCTCTGAAAACAAGGAAATGGCTACCTTGCTAAACGAATTTTTTACGTCAGTTTTTACTATAGAAGATGTAACGAATATCCCTACGGTCATAGACATAATACCTTTTGATAATGGTAATATTTGGATAATATTGTCGTTAGTGAAGGGGAAGTAATGCGCTATATTGATAAAATGAAAACGCGTAAATCACCGGGTCCGGATTCCATATATCCCATACAACTAAAAGAATTAAAAGATAGCATTGTTGTGTCGCTAACAAAGATTTTTAATGCGTCTATTTCTGAGGGGTGCGTACCAGATAATTTCAAGTTAGCAAACGTAACACCTATCTTTAGGAAAGGCGATAAAGGTGCGGCGGGAAATTATAGGCCTATCAGTTTAACGTCTGTTGTAGGTAAGCTACTGGAATCAATAATTAGGGATCGTACAGTCGAACACTTAGAATTCCATAAGCTAGTTAGAAATACGCAGCACGGATTTAGGCGAAACAAATCTTGCTTAACTAATCTTTTAGAATTTTTCCAAAGCGTGGTTGACGTTTACGATAGACATCGGGCGGTTGATGTAGTGTATTTAGATTTTCAAAAAGCGTTTGACACCGTGCCGCACAAAAGACTGATTGAAAAAACTAAGGCTCATGGAATCAGGGGTGTAGTAATAAAGTGGCTAGAAGAATGGTTGCGAGGCAGGAAACAGAGGGTGGTCGTTGATGGAGCGGAGTCGTGTTGGGCTAATGTAGCGAGTGGCGTTCCTCAGGGTTCTGTATTGGGCCCCTTGCTTTTTCTTATATATATTAACGATTTAGATGTCGGCCTAGTCAGTACAGTTTCAAAGTTTGCGGATGACACGAAGCTGGGTGGTAGGGCGATTAATGACGAAGATAGAGGTAAAATTCAGGAAGATCTGAATAAAATCGTTGATTGGTCAGTCACATGGCAAATGAGATTTAACGTGGATAAGTGCAAAATTATGCATATAGGTTCGCGTAACGGCAATTTTGCGTATAGTATGTCAGGGAAAGATTTAACAAGCGTAGAGCAGGAAAAAGATTTAGGAGTTTAGTCACTGGTGATTTAAAAGTAGCGAAAAAGTACAGCGGCGGTCAATAAGGCGAACAAAGTGTTAGGTTTTATAGCTCGAAATTTGAGTACAAATCGCGCGATATTATAGTTCCTCTTTATAAATCATTAGTTAGACCCCATTTGGAGTACGCGGTCCAATTTTGGAATCCGCATATGCGCAAAGATATAGACAAAATCGAAAGAGTTCAAAGACGAGCAACTAAGATGATTCCGTCTCTTAGGTCAAAGTCGTACGAGGATAGGCTTAAAGAGTTAAAATTGACTACACTCGAGACTAGGAGGTTAAGGGGTGATCTAATCCAGGTTTTCAAAATTATGAATGGGTTTGATAACGTAGATAGAGATAGCTTTTTCGAAATATCTCAATATAATAGGACTAGAAAAACGGGTGTAAGTTGATAAGTAGAAGGTTCGAGACAGCAGTTGCGAAAACTTTTTTACGCATAGAATAGTAAATAGCTGGAATAGTTTGCCGGTAGAAGTAATTAGTAGCACGTCTATAAACATGTTTAAGAATCGATTGGACGCGCATGTTGATAGAAAGGGTATAGTTTAAGATAGTAAAATTAAGGCTTTGTGGGGATAGATTCCACAGCTTAACACAAGTGTTGTGGGATATAGGGAGGCAGCGTCTTGGGTTAGGGGATACTCTCTGTCCTTACACACCCCATTTAAAGAGATTCCTCTGCCAAGCGGTGCCCCCCATAGTACTGTGAGGTATTGAAAAACTCATGATCTTCACTTGCCCCACAAACACCTTTAAATGGGAGACCCATAATGGGTGCACACACATTTCTATATTACTGTATAGTCTTTACAGCCACACCTACACTTTTCCTCGTATGTGTATATAATGTAATGTATATGGTTGTAAATTTGACTTGGTCCGCAATCGATATGAACCGTGACTTGATGGATACCGTAATGAAATTGACTGGATTCTTTGGATCTGATATATTTGCATGTCCGTTATATAATAGATATAGAGTGTAACATATTTGTGGATAGTAGTCTATTATGACTTGATCCTCTGGATCGAGAGATTCTATCTTTAGTTTTAAATCGATAATTAATTATTTTTAAATTGATAATGTATATGGTTGTAAATTTTGACTTGGTCCGCAATCGATATGGACCGTGACTTGATGGATACCGTAATGAAATTGACTGGATTCTTTGGATCTGATATATTTGCATGTCCGTTATAAATAGATATAGAATGTAACATATTTGTGGATAGTAGTCTATTATGACTTGCTCCTCTGGACCGAGAGATTCTATCTTTAGTTTTTAAACCGATAATTAATTATTTTTAAATTGATAATTATTTAGTTTCGTAAAAATTGGTCGTTGCCAATTTACCGGCAGTTTTTAATAAGTTTCTTATGTTCTTGTGGTTCGGAACCCACGTAAAATTGTAGGTCCCTCCGCCACCACGGAGGACATACACAATACACGATTACGAACACAGTTAGGTAGACCAGCCATGAGTGGATCCTAGGGTCTTTGTTGGTCTGAAAACATTATAACTTATTATTATATATATGTATATATATATATATATATATGTAGATATATGTGTATATATATGCACACACACACACACACACATATATATATATATATATATATATATATATATATGTATATATATATATATATATATATATATATATATATATATATGTATATATATATATATATATATATATATATATATATATATATATATGTATGTATATATGTATATATATACAGGTCGTCCGATAAGTGAGTGGCGATTCGGGAACAATTTATAAATAAAAGATAAAGGATAATAAAAATTTTATTAGAGGGAATTTTATTATTAGTAAACTTACAATCAATTCGATAATTAATTGTCATAGGGATCAATCTGATCGCCATTTACACGAACAGCAAGCTGTATGCGTCTCCATGTCCTGTCTGACATTTTTTGTAAAAGTTCTTTATCCTCATTGATGTCACTTAACACAACTTCTGCGATTTTTGTCAGATCTGATTCATTTTGATTTTCACGGCCATTAATCTGCATCTTGAGGATTCCCCAGAGGGTATTATCCGGGGTAGTCAAGTCCGGACTCCGCGGAGGCCAAGGTACAGGACCATACTTTCCGATCCATCTGCCAGGAAAATTTCTGTCCTGGAACTCACGCGCAGCGAAAGCGGTGTGTCCTGGAGCACCATCTTGCTGAAAAATAGGGTTGCGAATATTCGTATTTCTTAAAGCGGGTAGAAATCTGTTCTCCAACATGTCGATATAACTTCCTGAAGTAATTCGACCAGTGAACACTCAAATGGACCAATTAAACAATGCGCTGATATTGCACACCATATCATGATTCGAGGGGGATACTGTTTGACTTGATCATAATAATGAGGATTTTCTTTCGACCAAAAAAACGAAAATTTGCTTTTGCCATCGCCATAAAGGGCACATTTATCACTGAAGAACGTATGATCTCTCTCGGCTTTACTTGGAAAAGCTTCAAGAATTTGTAGACAAGCATTAACTCTGACAATTTTATCTTGTGGCGATAAAAACTGAACGGAGGTTGGGCGGAAAGCTTTAAAATGCAAGTCTTTTTTCATCAAATCATGCAGTGTTGATTTCGGAACATTTAATGCAGATGCACGCCTACGAATACTTTTGGTTGGCGATTGTCGAATTGAAACTTGAACATCATCTTCCAATCTTGGTCTTGCTTTGGGGCGACTACGGCGTTTTTTATCAATTATCATCCCAATTGTGAATAATTTGTGTTCCCATTTTCTAATAATTTCGCCGTTTGGCGGCACATCATTAAATCTTTGTTCAAACCTTTCGCGTACTACCTTCATGCAATGCTTGGTTTTTCCAGATTCATGCCACCATGTTGCTGCTAATATCCGTGATTCATATGTGTAGGGACTTTGATCACAAATTTTATCAACACGTGCGTCTACCTCAGCCATTGCAACGCCAATAATTAGAAATAATAAAAATAAAACAATGAAAAACCAGAACAAACAGAAATAAACATGAATTACTGCAAAATTAAAAATTTGGATTTCATGTGAAGCTAGCTTAATTGAAAAAAGCATAGACATTTATTAGATATCAAAGATATTAGTACACTATGCTAACTGACATAGAATTGCAACTCACTTATCGGACGACCTGTGATATATATATGTATATATAACTCTCTTGTTTTCAGGCTGCCGCAACCCGAACGGTCCCAGCGTAAATTCCACAAATTTACCCTGCGCTCGCGAAGGTGTCGCAATTACAAACAATTTGAAGGTTCTATCCTTAAATGCTCGTAGCCTACGAAATAAAATAAACGAATGTTTTCATTAATTACTTGTAAAGACTATGATTTAATTGCGATAAATGAATCGTGGCTTAGCACTGAAACTCGTGACTTTGTAGGGGAGTATCAAATTAAAGGTTATAGACTTTTTGTTAAAAACAGAATAGGTAGGCGAGGAGGCGGTGTTATGCTGTATATCAAAGATAATATTGCGAACATTATAGAAGTAAAGCACACAATTCCGGAACCGATAGATTCGACTATAGCAGAACTTAAATTGAACGATTTCAAACTTCTCCTTCTGGTTATATATAGGCCCCTAATCAAACAGCTGATACAGACGAAGCGTTATATCGTGAACTAAAGAGAATAATCGGTAGTGAGCAGGCTTTAGTTATGGGTGACTTTAATTGCGCCAACGTGAATTACGATACAATGCAGGGAGACGCGGAAGGTAATCGTTTAGTTAATTTTCTCGAGGATAGCTTTCTTATTCAAAAGGTTGGGGAACCTACGAGGTTGGACAGTATTTTAGATTTAGTAATAACTACGGATGATAGGCTAATTACTGATCTTCAAGTAATAGAACCATTAAGCAATAGCGATCACAATATGGTAGAGTTTGTCCTCTCAGTAAGTCACTCGAAACCAACTTACTCGACTAAAATTCCTAACTTCCAGTACGCAGACTTTAGTAAATTTCGAAATAAATTGTCACACGTCAAATGCGAAAACGTAATGGGGAACTCCAACGCAAAACTAATGTGGGAATCGTTCGAAACGGTATTTAGGACTATAAATGAGGAATGTGTACCGTACAAAATTAAGCGTGCGAAAGTAAATAACAAGCCCTTGTGGTTTACTTCTAGAGTAGGAGATATTATAAAGAGTAGAGATAGGGCTTATAGGCTATATAAGTGCGATAAAGATAATCTGTTGTTACGAAACAACTACATATCTCTAAGGCGTGAAGCGAAAAGTGTAATAAAAAGTCCAAGCGCGAATTTGAAATCTCCATAGCTCGTGACGGTAAAGAAAACCCCAAGCGATTCTTTTAATACGTCAATAATAGAAATCCAGTAAAAAGTGTCTTGGGGCCTTTGAAAAATGTAAACGGAGATCTAGTTTCTGAAAACAAGGAAATGGCTACCTTGCTAAACGAATTTTTTACGTCAGTTTTTACTATAGAAGATCTAACGAATATCCCTTCGGTCATAGACATAATACCTTTTGATAATGGTAATATTTTGGATAATATCGTGGTTAGTGAAGGGGAAGTAATGCGCTATATTGATAAAATGAAAACGCGTAAATCACCGGGGCCGGATTCCATATATCCCATACAACTAAAAGAATAAAAAGATAGCATTGTTGTGCCGCTAACAAAGATTTTTAATGCGTTTATTTGTAAGGGGTCCGTACCAGATAATATCAAGTTAGCAAACGTAACACCTATCTTTAAGAAAGCGATAAAGGTGCGGCGGGAAATTATAGGCCAATCAGTTTAACGTCTGTGTAGGTAAGCTACTGGAATCAATAATTGGGGATCGTATCGTCGAACACTTAGAAGTGCATAAACTAGTTAGAAATACGCAGTACGGTTTTAGGCGAAACAAGTCTTGCTTAACTAATCTTTTAGAATTGTTCCAAAGCGTGGTTGACGTTTACAATAGACATCGGGCGGTTGATGTAGTGTATTTAGATTTTCAAAAAGCGTTTGACACCGTGCCGCACAAAAGACTCATTGAAAAAACTAAGGCTCATGGAATCAGGGGTGTAGTAATAAATTGGCTAGAAGAGTGGTTGCGAGGCAGGAAACAGGGTGGTCGTTGATGGAGCGGAGTCGTGTTGGGCTAATGTAGTAAGTGGCGTTCCTCAGGGTTCTGTATTGGGCCCCTTGCTTTTTCTTAAATATATTTACGATTTAGATGTCGGCCTAGTCAGTACAGTTTCAAAGTTTGCGGATGACACGAAGCTGGGTGGTAGGGCGATTAATGACGAAGATAGAGGTAAAATCCAGGAAGATCTGAATAAAATCGTTGATTGTTCAGTCACATGGCAAATGAGATTTAACGTCGATAAGTGCAAAATTTTGCATATAGGTTCGCGTAACGGTAATTTTGCGTATAGTATGTCAGGGAAAGATTTAACAAGCGTAGAGCAGGAAAAAGATTTAGGAGTTATAGTCACTGGTGATTTAAAAGTAGCGAAACAAAGTACAGCAGCGGTCAATAAGGCGAACAAAGTGTTAGGTTTTATAACTTGAAATTTTGAGTACAAATCGCGCGATATTATAGTTCCACTTTGAAAATCATTAGTTAGACCTCATTTGGAGTACGCGGTCCAATTTTGGAATCCGCATATGCGCAAAGATATAGACAAAATCGAAAGAGTTCAAAGACGAGCAACTAAGATGATTCCGTCGCTTAGGTCAGAGTCGTACGAGGATAGGTTTAGGGAGTTAAAATTAACAGCGC